>JBANDG010000001.1:1800000-2343961 GCA_037951595.1 Ogataea sonorensis | reverse complement strand
CTCCACTCCACTCCACTCCACTCCACTCCACTCCACTCCACTCCACTCCACTCCACTCCACTCCACTCCACTCCACTCCACTCCACTCCACTCCACTCCACTCCACTCCACTCCACTCCACTCCACTCCACTCCACTCCACTCCACTCCACACTCCACTCCACTCCACTCCACTCCACTCCACTCCACTCCACTCCACTCCACTTAACAGCTTTCTATGAGATTGGCTTTGGTGCAAAAGGCAATGTACACTATCATTGTATTTTTTTTGCCACAAACAAGTGCGTCAGTATCCACCTGATGGGATCTGAACAAAACACAGTTTTCGTGCTAATCTTATCTGAAAAGAAAATTTTTTTAATACAATAAGTAGCTTGCGTAATGGTGAATAAAAGAAAAGCTCACACTACTTGAATCAAAGCAGCAGCAGTCATATCAACTACTCTCCTGAGTTTAACAATTAGCTTCCAAATTTGGAAGGTAGAATTAATTACTTCAATGCACAAGCACGGTAATGTAACAATTTTAAAATGTTCTGCTTGTAGGGAAGCTAGACTTAATTACTGCAATGCACAAGCACGGTAATGTAACAATTTTAAGATGTTCTGTTTGTAGAGAAGCTAAAATTAATTACTGCAATGCACAAGCACGGTAATGTAACATTTTTAAAAATTTCAAGCTGTTTGTAAGGAAGGTAGAATTAATTACTGCAATGTACAAACACGGTAATGTAACATTTTTGAAATGTTCAAGCTGTTTTTGCAAGTATCTACTGATTATTTTCACTCTTCTTTGGTTTTTAAAACGCTCATTTAATGTTAAAATTTTGTATTAGTTTACCGAAAAGTAGCACTATTTTGTTCCATGTTTGGCTGAATTTCTAGACATCACGAACTAAGAAACAGCTCAAGAGTTGCCAAATTTCAAGTTATTGGCTGTATTTGGCACACCTCGGATAGCTCATTTCCACTATTTAATTTCTCACTTGAAGTTGTGATTTTTGAATGATTGCGCTTGTTCTCAATGATTAGATTAAAATTTCTCAGTATACATGTGACCTTAGGTTGTTCAACTACATTTTAATCAAATTTTTTAGTGTATCAGCCGAAGGCTATTACAGCCATCACTTTATTACTTTTTTATGTTCCATAATCAAATTTATAGAGTATACTAACTTTTGAACAAACAATTCTCCAAGTGAGATGTCATGTTTTCAACTCTTTGAAACATCTCAAGTCTATTGAAATTTCTATTATTGTCTAATCAAATTTGTAAAATGTTTAAGGACCAGCCTAATTTTCAATACCTCCGCCCAAACTTTTAATTTGGGTGTATTTCTGTACTTCAATCCTACTATCCTAAATTTCTGTCATGACAATATAGCTTTCAACTTAGCTTCTGTTACTGCTCACAAAATTCCTAGGTTAACAAGTGAAAAACTCGTAGCCTTATGGATCTGTGTAAGAAACAAAAAATATCCACCATTAATAATAGCACACATTGTTTGTTCAGTCACTTTAAAATGAGCCAAAGATAAAGAGAGGGCCATTGATAAAACATGTTGCTTATAGTTTTAGTGTACTTTGTTTGGATTAAAAAGAGTAGTCGTTTGCAACTTATCAAACAGAAGTAACATTTTTTTTTATGCTTGTTAGTGGTAGTTGGACTTCAACAGATGTACCTGAAGGAGTATGCAAAAAAGAAGTGGTGTACACAAAGGCAGGTGAATCTAACTTTACAAAGATACACTTTTACAGCTTTTAAATTATCAATGTATCATGAATTGAATACATTAAAGCAAAACAAACAGCCATTTCAAGCTCGCTATTTGAAAAGGTAGATATTCAACACCATTAAAGCTTTCTTTGGGTCAAGTTTTTGTCAGTGTTTTACTTTACTGTGTTTTCGATCTTTTTAAAGTCAAAAATTATCCCTGTTACAAGTAAGTGAAATTAATTATGGTGCTTAAAAGTAAAACAAAATAATTTAGTCAATATAAAGGTCTATGTGATGCAGTAATAAATGTGGCTTTCTAACTACATTGAATATATCTTAAATAATTAAAAGATGCATCAAAATTATAAAAAACGTTAATGTAATTCACCTTATCTAAGTTTAAAAGTCGTTGAAATAGTCTACGGATAATAGTTAAGTGTAGCCTCTAAACAATCATATTTAAACAAGTAAGAAAGAAACTAAAACATTTTTCAAATCTCAATAATGATTGAACATAGTAGCAAGAGAAAACAAAAACTAGCTTTCAAAAAATATAAAGACATGGATCATCGCAACTATACTACATATATTTTACAACATTGAATAAGGTTAGGGTGATATACAAAAACGGTCCTTAAATGTGTAAAGAAAAGGAGTAAGCATTTTTCAAGTTGTTCTTTTATTAAAAATTATTAATAGAGTATGATTCAACCTAAATGGAATGCATGCTTAGTTGGCTGTTCACTATTTGTGGTATTAAGCAGTTGCAACAACTGAAGAAAGCATAGTTTTCAAATTTTTTTCTGTATGTTAAAGTTCTCTCACATGGATTTAATTACGGCTATTTATCAGCCAAACTGGGTTAATAAGGTAAACTTAAAGACAGAAATGTTTTTGAAGTTGAAGTGAAAACCAAAACATTTATCTTTGTACTGAAACGGTCAAATGTTAAATGATAAAATCTTAGTGAAACCAAAGCTGTGCCATGGTAAAGACGCACTGATACAAGGCTGTGCTAGGCCAAGAATGCATACACAACAAAAGCTGTGCTGAGGCAAGGATGTATTAAAATTTATGTGGCAGTGCACAAGGCGGTGCATGTGGCAAGTCAATGTGGCTAGTGAAAAGGTTAATGAAAAAGTTAAATGGTAAATCTTTGTAACAAAGGTTTGAAACAAATGAGGGATATATACTTATATGGAACAGCGGTGTAAAGCCTAAAGAGGTAAACAGATATATGAGTTACAATCGATGAAAGATAAATAGGAAAAGTTGAGCTATGAAACAAATGTGAAAATGATAACAAAGAAAGACTAAGGTGGTTAAACGGTTGTAAGCTGATAAATAAGAGAATAGTTAGACTTTACATGAGACATGTGAAATGAGACATGAAGAACAAATATTTAGAGTTTAGAATATATAAGAAAGTTAGATTTCCAAAATATGCAGAATATTTGTAGATTATTTTACATTGGATTTTAAAATAAATCACCGATCAAGAATCATAAAAATCACATATAGATATTGGGCAAAATCTTCTCATGTACTGAAAAGGTTAAATGATAAAATATTATGAGAATACAAAATATAAAACAAATAAGAGGTAAAGGTGCGAAAGCGAATTTATGAAACATATCCCAAAAGAACAAAAATCTGAAACATACAGAATATGAAACAACTATAATATGAAAGTATACAAAATAAAGTGGTAGATAATGTTGAAAGTTAGATAACAAGAGAATAAATTAGAATACATCTGGTACAAGAGAAAAATAATATGGAACTCAAATATTAAGAATTTGAAATATATAAGGGAGTTGGAATCCCAAGATATTCAGAATATTTGTAGATTATTTTTATATAGTATTCTAATAGAATCACCGATCAAGAATATAAAAATCATATATAGATATTAGGTAATATCTTCTCAAGTACTTGGTACTTCAATTTATTAATAGCGATTAATTGTTTGTCGTTTCCAATGTTTACACCTTGGTGATTGCTGATTTATGCTTACAACCACAACAAAGATGTTGTTGTATAATTTTAGCACTGTTCAGTACAGTCGCGACTATCATCGATTATATTAGGTGATGGATGATGCCAAATTGGATTGACAAATGATAGATAGTTACGTCAGCAATTATTTGAGAGCTTTGATTCTTGGGTTTGAGTTTTGAAAGGTGGAATTATGTTTTAACTAATCTTTGACATGAAAATTCAATGCTAATTACTCATATGACTGATGATTCAAATATGCACTTGATTGTTAATAGAATAATACGATTTACTCAAACAAGAAAAAACATGTTATTAGCTTTGGTCAATAAAACAAACAATAAATTAAGATAAATTGAAGTATTTGAGTATTTTATCTCAAGCGACAAAAAAATAGTGTAAATTAGAAAATCTATATCATTCAATTAATGTGAGAATCTGTAATCAAGTCTTTTGGAACCTTGGTCAGGGGAGTTTTTTATATAGTCTTGCTTTTCTTCTTCTGTCATAGCGTTCCAAATTTTGTCTCTTTTTTTATTGATTGAGACATAAAATAATTTGGAAAAGACAAAAATTGGGATCATTGCCACGGAGACAGCAAACAAGACTGTATTTCCACGATGATACAATGGTTTATCATCTTCTCTATAAATGTTTGAAGCAATAATTGAGCCTGCTTGAACAAACATATTGTACAATGAAGCACTCACAGTTCTTGTTTTGATTGATTGTGAGTTTCTTGAACATAGAGAAACCATAATGGCGTGTAAATAAGGATAACCCATTAAAACAGTAACCAATGCGTAAGTACCCCATTTGTTGACCATAGATCCTGACCACCATCTTAGCAAACCTATCAAAGGTATAACATAAAATGGTTGACACAATGCAAGAAGTAATCTTTCATTAATTCTTTCGGAGAGCCAAGTGATGCCCAAAAGTAAGATAATATGGATAACATTTTGTGGAATTGTTAACAAATTGACTTGGAAAGTAGTAAAACCGACTGATCTTAGTAACAATGCAAGATAACTACCCAAAACACTGAGAGGTAAATATGCGGTAATTCCAATGATATAAATTGGCCACAAATAATAATCAGTGATAGCTGTATACAACATTTTCAAAGTGATACCTTCTCTATTGTGCATATCACCTTTGGTTGGATCATCTCTTAAAACTTTATTGACAACGATTTTTTCTTCTCTTTCGGTAAACCAACCTTTTTTATTCCATTTTCTTTTAGTTTGAGCTGCTGATGGAACCATAAGGAAAAATGCACTAATTCCAATAATCATGGTCATTAAACCTTCAATTAAAAATAACCATTGCCAACCATATAATCCACCTTTGTCTCTCAAATGCATAATACCATATGCTAATAACGCTGAAACAATTTGTGTCAAGGATAAAGTTGTCCAAAAATATGATAATTTAATCGAAAGTTCTGAGCCTGTGAAAAAATATGACATCCACAAGACTAAATCAGGAATAAAACCACCTTCTAAAAATCCAATTAAAGCTCTGCAAATAAACAATCCATTTTTGTTTGAAATGGTACATAAACAAATAGTGACAATTGACCAAAGAGTCATTTGAATAGGAATCCAAATATCTGCACCTAATTTTTTAGAAACTAGTTGTGAAGGTAATTCTGCACTCAAAAAGCACAAATAAAAAATAGTGTTTGCAGTATTTAAATCATTTGTTGTGGCATTAATATCATTTAATAAATTGTCAGATAAAGCTTGAGCCAAATTTCCACGATCAATTTGTAAAGCAACAAACATAAAACAAGCAAGCAAAGTGACTCTAAAATCCAATTTTCTGGCAACTTTTTTTTCTTCTTCTGGGGTCCACGTGAATTCTGGGTCAAATAAATGTCTACATTCGTATTTAGTAGACTCGTATAATAATCTATATTTTTCTGCAACTAATGGATCTAAGAATGGATTGTTATTTTTTTTTTCCAACTCATCTAACGATAATGAACTAGCTGAGGAAGTAAGAGTATTTCTTGATCCATCAGCAGAAGCTCTCACGACAGTTTCAGTAAAAGATTCATTTTTTTTAGTATTATTGCTATCTGAATTTGCATCACCAACAATTTCTTCCCTTTCAGAAGCAACCTCAAATTTTTTTTCTGTCATAGTGGACAAAATTGGTACTTTAATTTATCATTAGATTTGATGTAAATAAATTTCAAAAGATTGATATAAATAAAGTAAGGTAGTCTAAGCAGAATAACAGAGAAAAAATGTCATATTTATACTTCGAAACATCAAGAGTACAATTTGTACAATTTGAAAAATTGCTTAAACATTTGATTAGCTGCTTTCCACAGTTGATGATTTACACCTCAATCATCTTGTATACTAACTGAGCTTTGAATGAAAAAACAAGACACCACTCATAAAAACATAATTGAACATAATTGCAATTAAAAACCGTGGCTTGAAATTTCCAAAACTGATAGTCTTTGTTCTTAAGTGAAATGTGTCAAAGCCATTCAGGCATTACATCTAGATAAGACATCACTTGTTGTAAGCATTGATCGATGGTCAATTGTAACTGTGTAGATTGCTTACACCACTACGCGGGTTCAATAATCAGGGTCCATCATGCAGCTACATTCGCTTGTGATCCGAACCTGGTAGTAAAAAAGAATGAAAGCGGGTAAAGTGGAATATGTTCATGCGGTACGATCTTGAGTAGTTTTACAAGGCACCTTCGGCAAAAACCCGAAGTGCAATGAACATGTCGTAAGAAACGAAAAAAAAAAAGAAAAAGATAAGTTGATCATTTTTCATAATTATTTTATAGTACATGTGACATTGAAGTATTAGTGGCAGTTTTCAAACACCGAATCTTTCTGTTATCAGTAAGCAAACAGCAACACATTAACTACAAATGTTGCTTGCCCATACAATTTTTAAAGTTTTTTAATGCAGGGTCCTAGTTTCTAGATCTGGCTTTAAATCTGTCAAAAGTGATGGCAAGTGGAAGATGGAGAGATATCAGGAGCTGGATAAGTGATCAAGATGACACATTTTAAAGGGCATTTGCAGTGTTTGTCACGTGAGAAAAAACGATTGTGGCTTGTGGTTCGCCGCCTGTACCAAGACTACGGACTTTTGTGCCCAAGCTGTGGCTGGTGCCAAGTTACATGGCGGAGAAAAAACTGTGGAGACTTTAAAAAAGGTCGATTGCGTCGATTGCGTCGATTGCGTCGATTGGCTTTGTTGTCTATTAACACTTGCTTCATATTGTGCTGATTCAGCAGTCATGGATTGAATAATATTTCAAGATGAGATTGATCACTTAGATTATCCAGAAATGGTAATCCGCGAATGAGTGGGTACAAAATGACAACATGATGAAAAACGCCATCAGGTTTATCTTAAGTTGTAGTGAAAAACTGTTTCTGCGGTCGCAAGGCGGAGTTTTGATTATCTGCCTAATTGAGAACCACACTTATTTCAGTAGATCATCAATATTGGTTTGTTCAAAAAACTGCTGTTTCCATATGTAGATATGCACCTTGATTATGTCTCTGCTGATAGTCAACCTTATGGCATTTAATGGAGAAAGATCAAATAAAGCAACACTGTATTCAATTCTACTATTAACAAGCGCTTAGTTTCTCTCTTCTTCGCGCTTTTGAATAGTACTTGAATCAAAGAAAAAAAAAAAGAAACAGTGGAGAAATTCAGTAACGCGTTTTTAAATAGAGTGAGAGAATGGTATCTGGGAGCTTATAATATGTGCATCTTGACACTGGTCAAAGTTGGACTGATTGATTTAGAGACGTATTGATTTTAGTTAGCTTTTGACAACTAGACTTAAAATGGTATCAAACGTTTATTTTGACACGATTTCACAGCACTTGTTATTTGAGAAGAAACCGCTCACTTACAAATACTTATCACGTTTGCTGAATATTTCTAATATAGATGCTAGACAATTGTTGAAAAACTTTTACGACCAATTTAAAGACAAGAACAATGACAACATATTTTGCAAGTATGTGATTACAGGAAAGCTTGATGACACAATGATTGTCATGATTTCATCACAAGAAGAATTACAGTACAATACAAAGACTAAATTTGATACAGTTTATAGTTGTGAAATATACAGTTTGAATGCCAACGATGCTTTAACATTTGCCAATATCGTTGCAGTGAATAAGCAGATTGATATGAAGTACCAAGACGACTTGCTGAGTAAATGGGGCATTATAAGATCTCCAGATTCAGTTACAAATACTCAACAACCTGTTACTGAGAATAAACCTGTAGTTCAGCAGAAACCTGCTGCTAGAACGTCAATTTCTGAACCAATTGTCAAGTCAGATACAAAACCAGCCAGCAAATCACAGCCTAAACAGGAACCTGCACCTGAACAAAAGAGCTCAGTTTATGTTTCTCGTAAACAGCAACAACAGCAGAAACCCAGTCCCAATGTTCAGTCTGAAGCTTCTGCGAAAAAATCAGATACGACGGCTTCTTTATACAAATCTCGTAAAAATGAGGTCCGGGATAAAGTTGTAATTGATTCTCAAGATGATAGCGATGCTAATCTTGAACCAGCTAGAAAAAAAACCAAAATTGAAACTGAGGAAGAAAAAGCTAAAAGAAAAGCAAAAGAAGCAGAGCTGGCAAAATTGTTTGATGATGACGACATGGATGAATCATTTCAGTTCAGTGAAAGTGAACCAGCTACGCAAGTTATTGAACCTGTTGAAAATATAGATGTTGACGCAAAAGAGGAGAATGAGGAAGAACCAGTTAAAAGACAAGAAGCCAACGTTAAAGAAAATGAACTCAAGACCAAAACGGTAGATCAACCGGATAGCAAAGTTGAGACTGCTCATGAGTCTAATGACTTGCAAGAAAACGAACCTACAGCTAACGATGATAACGAGGTTGAGTCTTACTATGATGAAGATGGATTCTTAGTTACAAAACTTAAAGAAAAGCCGCATGTGGTGAATAAAAGAAGTAAAACGTACCCAACTACAAAGAATCATATGATAGAGGTGTCAAATGATGTCAAGGGCAAGAAGAAAGACAGCAGTGGTAAGAAACAGGCATCATTAATGTCATTTTTTGGTAAAAAAAAGTAACACTTACTCCTTGTTGAATTTATAGATCATTTCGTGAGGCGCATAATGAAAGCTATCTTTTTTTTTTTTTCAATCTACTGTAAAACCGACCCGCTTAAATTTTAAATGAAATACAGGCCAGATCTGATGTAATTATGCTTGTAATTGTAAGACTTGATTGAAATGACTACAAGATAGATGTGCGCTTTGAAAAAGTTATCCAAAATGAAATCGTTAAAAGTTGCGATTGAAGGGTGTTGTCATGGAAAGCTAGATGAGACATATAATTCGTTACCACCTAATATTGACTTATTGATAATCTGTGGTGATTTTCAGAGTTTAAGAAATGCAGCTGATTTGAACTGTATAGCAGTTCCACCTAAATATAAACAATTGGGAGATTTTCATAAATACTATAGTGGCGAAAGGAAAGCACCAGTGCCGACTATTTTCATTGGTGGGAACCATGAAGCGTCAAATTACTTGACCGAGTTAAAATATGGAGGATTTGTAGCTCCAAATATTTACTATTTAGGATCTACAGGTGTTGTGTGGTTTAGAGGTTTGAGAATTGGTGGATTGTCAGGAATTTATAATAAATTCAATTTCATGAAAGAGAAAACGGAAAGATTCCCCTTTCAGTCTGGTGCTTTAAAGTCAATTTATCATTATAGAAAAGAAGATTACTTCAAATTGAGATTACTAGATCCTATGAATGATGCAATTTTCCTATCGCATGATTGGCCAGAGGGAGTCTATCAGTATGGTTCAGTTGATTACTTGTTAAAGAAAAAACCTTTTTTCAAAAGTGATATCAATAAAGGAGAGTTGGGTTCACCTATAAACCGTGAGTTACTAAAAACTCTGAAGCCAAATTATTGGTTTAGTGCACATTTGCACGTTAAGTTTGAAGCGAAAATATATTGGAATGAATTGGATAAGAAAAGAAGTAGGTTGGACTATGAAGAAAGAAATAGCAAGACACCAAAAGTAGAAAATAAGCACTCCACTGAGAACAAGGACCAAATAGATTTGAGTCTTTCAGATTCAGAGACTGAGAGTGAGAGTCTGAATGACTTGAACACAACTGTAAAGTCTCCAACAGATAGTGTATTTCTTGCAAACAACAAAGATGAGGTCCAATTACAACTCTCTTCCGATGAAGAAGATAAAGAGGAGAAAGATGCTGAGAATGGTGTTGATAAAGAAACTCAAGGGCAAATTACCCAATGTGACTCTAATAATGGTCCAACTGATAAACTAGACTTGAAAGTTGATTTGAAGGCGGATCCGAAAGCCACGGCCAACCAAGATAAAAAAGAACACCCACTCAATCCTACGAAATTCAATGCGTTAGACAAATGTCTACCGAGAAGACAATTCATGCAAATTCTTGACATCCCACTTACAGACGAATTACACCCTTCCGCCAATCACAAATACAAAAACAACTTGATGCATGATATAGAGTTTATAAGTGCTACGTCAGTTGTTGAGAAACATAAACAAAAGCTATCAAGCCTTACATTTGAACAAGTTCTACATCCTCCTCAAAAATTGTTGTCTGAATTTAAATCTGCCATCGATTACAAATCACAGCAATTAAAAAAGCTGTCCAAAGAACAACTCGATGATTTATTGCTTATCGACACTAAATCGTTTGTCCAAACAGCCAAAATTAACGAAACAAGGTTATATCAGTACACAAATCCTCAAACGACACAATTTGAAAAGAAATTTTTAATGAGTTGAAAAGACCCCCTGTGAAAATGGGGAAGATTATGTAATTAATTTTTTTATTCAAAAAATTTTTCAAAATTTCATTTTTTTTTTTTTTTTTCTTTTTTTTTTTAATTATTTTTTTTTTTATATCATTTACACTGTTATAATCAAAACTTTTTCTTTACAGTCAAGAGGACTACTAGAACTTAAAAACTGCTATTTTAATAACAAAAATTTTGCCATTTGTTTTATCTGAAGATACTTATTTTCAATTAGCAACTTTTGCAGACAATCACAATGGCGGTGAAACAACAACAATCTAAAAAGAGAGCTTTAGCATCTGAGTCTGCAAAGCCTCAGTCTGTTAAAAAGACCAAAATATTGAAAAAAGTGGTTGTTCCAGAACCTGAATCTGAGTCTGAATCTGAAGCCGAGTCTGAAGCTGGTTCTGATTCATTGTCTGAGTCTGAATCTGGGTCTGAATCTGAGTCTGAATCTGCCTCTGAGGATGATAACATGCCTGTTGATTCTGAATCTGAAGATGAGTTAGATCAATTAGATAGTGTCAAAGAGAGTAAAAGTGTTGACGAAGAAGATGATGATGAGGAACAAGATGACTATGAACAAGATGATAAAATGGCCAAATCAGTCACTTATGACGAAAACAAAAAATCTTCAAAAGAACAGCACGAAGAGCAAAAGAAACTTTTAGCTGAAAGAAAATTGAAAAGAAAGGCAGGTGTTGAGATTCAAAGTATTAAAAAATTGTGGGAAAAGTTAAGAGTGAAGAATCCACCTTTACCAAAAGATATCAGAGACAAATTATGTGACGAAGTTTGGAATTTATCAAAAGATGTTATCGGTGATTTGGTCTTGAAGCATGATGCATCAAGAATTGTCCAAACTTTAGTCAAATATTGTTCTAAAGAAAGAAGAAATATAATCACTCAATCATTGAAAGGTAATTTCTATAATTTGGCAACATCTTCGTATGGTAAGTATTTATTAGTGAAATTGTTACACTATGGTTCAAAAGAGTCTAGAGAATTGATATTATCAGAATTGCACGGTAAATTAAGAAAATTAATGAGACATAGAGAAGGTGCATATGTTGTTGAAGATTTATATGTTTTATATGCAACTGCAAAACAAAAACAACAAATGATTAAAGAATTTTGGGGTTCAGAATTTGCATTTTTCAGAGATGCTGTTACTGATACTAAAGATATTAAAGCCACTTGTGCTGAATCAACTGAAAAGAGAAAAATCATTGCTAATAATTTAATAACCACCATTAAAGCATCTGTTGAAAAAGGTTCAACAGGTTTCCAAATTTTACATGCTGCAATGAGAGAATACATTCAAATTTTTGAAGGTGCTGAAGTTCGTGAATTTATTGAATTATTACAAGATCAAATTGCAGAATTAGTCCACACTCCTGAAGGTTGTGAAGTTGCTTGTACTTTAATTGCAAAAGCAACTGCTAAAGAAAGAAAAGCGATTCTTAAAGGCTTGAAATCACATGCAAATGCCTTGGTTACTAATGAACATGGTCAATTAGTCCTTCAAATTGTTTTCATGACAGTTGATGATACTGTCTTGGTCAACAAGACTTTCACTACTGAATATGCCGAGTCAATGGGTAAATTAATCACCGATAAATTCTCTAGAAGACCTTTTATTTATCTTTTAAACGGCCTTGATAAATCATTTTTCTCTCCATTGGTCTTGAAAGATATCTCAAAATATATTGAATACTCACAAGAGACATCTAAAAAACCACAAGAACAAAGAAGAAAAGAAATCTTGAGAAGTTACTTGCCAATTTTTTACGAAACTATCTTGAAATCAACAAATGAAATCCTTGAACAAAACATGGGTGCTCAATTTGTCCAAGAATTGATCTTAAACAATGATTGGCCTGAAGATGTCGCCGAATCCAGATCTAAATTACTTGATTCAATCTTAGAATCTGTCAAAGGAGATTTATCCAAAGAAACCCATTTGATAAATAAGACTTTCACAGCAAGATTATTGAAAACATTAATCCAAGGTGGTAAATGGGATAACAAACTCAAGCAAGTGCAAAAAATTGATTCAATCGGTATTGGGTACGATTTTACTACCAAATTTGCTTCTGAAATATTTGATTTTGGTGCTTTTGAAGATGCTTTGAAAAATTGGATTAGCAACAATCAAAGTTCTTTTGTCGTTGTCAGCATAGTTGACTCTTTTAAAGAGCATGTGGATGATGATAAAAATGCTAAAAAATTCATCAAAAATATAACTTCGATGAAAAAGATTATAAAGAAAAGCGAAGCTGAAAATAACAAAGGTGCTCAATTGTTATACAAGGTGTTGTTTGAATAGTTATAGACATGTAATGTGTGTGGTTTTTGCTTCTTTTGCATTGAATTTTAGTAAAATTGTAATATAATCAAGTTAAATAAATATGAAAACAGGTAAAAATAATTTAAATTTCAGCGCTTAATGTTTTATCTCGTGTAAGGATGTTGTACCTTTTTTTAAAAAAAAATCTTAGTAAAAAGTAAATTTTGCCCTTGGATGGCAAAATTCGCTGGTAAGCGAGTGAAAAGAGATCAAAAACAGATAACAAACTGCAAGACTGTACAAGATATATGATATTTTAGGGTTTACAATTGGTTGAATTGATTATTAGCTCTGAATTCAGATTAATAAATAGGCATTGAATCATATTAAAAACAAAAAATGGCTGCCAAAGAAGATTGGGAAAAGTATAAGAAGCCTGTGGAAGGCGATGATGATGACAAGAAAGACGAAAATATCAAGCCATTGAGTGAAGGGGATATTCAAGTTTTGAAAACATATGGAGCAGCTCCTTATAATCAATCAATTAAAGAGATTGAAAAAGATTTGAAAACAGTTGAAAGTAGAATAAAGGAGAAAATTGGTGTGGAAGAAAGTGATACAGGTTTGTCAAGTCCGAATTTGTGGGATGTGGCTGCAGACAAGAAGAGATTGACTGAAGAACAACCATTACAAGTTGCAAGATGTACAAAAATTATAAAATCTGCAGATGACTCGTCGAATAGTAATGAACCAGATGAAAAATCCAAATATGTTATTAATATTAAACAAATTGCCAAATTTGTGGTGGGACTTGGTGAAAGAGTGTCACCAACAGATATTGAAGAAAGTATGAGAGTCGGTGTTGACAGAACTAAGTATGAAATTCAACTTCCATTACCTCCAAGAATTGACCCAAGTGTTACCATGATGACAGTTGAAGAAAAGCCTGATGTTACATATAGTGATGTTGGTGGTTGTAAAGAACAAATTGAAAAATTAAGAGAAGTTGTGGAGTTACCATTATTATCACCAGAAAGATTCGTGAAATTGGGAATTGATCCTCCAAAAGGTATATTATTATATGGACCACCAGGTACAGGTAAAACATTATGTGCAAGAGCTGTTGCAAATAGAACAGATGCTACTTTTATTAGAGTTATTGGTTCTGAATTGGTTCAAAAGTATGTGGGTGAAGGTGCTAGAATGGTTAGAGAATTGTTTGAAATGGCTAGAACCAAAAAAGCATGTATTATATTCTTTGATGAAGTTGATGCTATTGGAGGTGCAAGATTTGATGATGGTGCTGGAGGTGATAATGAAGTTCAAAGAACAATGTTGGAATTGATTACACAACTAGATGGGTTTGATCCAAGAGGTAATATAAAAGTGATGTTTGCGACAAATAGACCAAATACTTTGGATCCTGCTTTATTAAGACCTGGTAGAATTGATAGAAAAGTTGAATTTTCATTACCTGATTTAGAAGGTAGAGCGAACATTTTCAGAATTCATTCAAAATCAATGTCATGTGAAAAAGATATTAGATGGGAATTAATCTCAAGATTATGTCCAAACGCTACAGGTGCTGAATTAAGATCTGTTTGTACTGAAGCTGGTATTTTTGCCATTAGATCAAGAAGAAAAGTTGCAACTGAAAAAGATTTCCTCAAAGCTGTTGATAAAGTCATTAAAGGTAATATCAAATTCAGTTCAACAAGTCAATATATGCAATATAACTAAGTAAAATTAATGATAAATATAAAGATAATTTGTAACAAGCAAATTGATAGGAGTGCATCGAATGACTAGTACATATGTGATTATCTGTAAGTAAAAGAAAGTTTTGAATCTTTTTGATTTATGTTTTTTGCAATTAAAGTCTCCAGTATGTTTAAATGACATTTACAAGCTTTACTGATCAAATAAAACTGAAGATGAAGAATCAACTAGTTGCTAAACATTAATGACTGATTTGATTAACATGACAAACTACAAAATTTTATAACTGATTTAAATTATTATTCCCACCAACTACAACATCCCATACCATCAGTTTGACAACTTGCAATCAAAGCAAAAGGAGGAGTTTTCTCTTTAACTTCTTTTTCTTCTAGATTGGTTCCATCGCTATTCCCGTTCGTATTGGTAGAATCTCCATTTGTTTCTGGTTTGGCAGCATATTCATCATTCAAACTATCGGGACCTTTAGGTTTCACATCTGTGAAAATTTCACCTTCAATTCTAAAATTAATTTTCTCGTTGACATCTAAATAAAGTTGATTTTCTTCATCCATTTGCCATATCCATGCATTATCATCAACTGAGTATCTAGAGTTCTCAAATAAGTATTGCTTCGGTATGAAAATATCATTGAAAAATTCCATATTGACTTTGATTCCTTCTTCAGAACATTTTTCAATCCACCCAGTTAGCACCTCACCCACGAATGGTTTGAAAATTACGGCTCTGAATTTCACATTGATATAAGTAGCACCATCTCTTGGTTTCAACAAACCATCGTCAATTTCGCTCAAGTCCCATATAGAGATTACTAGTCCTAATTTATGTATAACTTTGTTCACGTATTTGAGATTCAATTCATTTTTCACTGCCTCTTCAGTGGGTAGGTGAAATAAATGAGGCGGGATTCGAAGTAAGTCGGAGATAACTGACAATTGAAACATTTCTTGCAAGTATCGAGTAGTATATAAGTGGTAAAATTGTATATATATTGTTTATTTACAACTGTTTAAACATCAAATTTTACTGTTGATTTATCTGATTTGTAGTGATAAATCTTTTCATGCAGTACTGGTGTATTTTTTTTCTTTTTTCTTTTTTCTAGACTGAAAACTTCCTGCGTCGATTATCAAATTCTGTAAGTCGATCGACGCTCTGAAACAAACGTGTTACTGAAACTACGTGAAACTACGTAAAGCTACTTTACAAACTACTTTACAGACTACTATCACTTTGCTTAAACTTAACTTGTATAATATTCGATCGTGCATAATAAATAGCAATAATAAATAAATATGAAATAATAAAAAGAGAAACTGAAAATATGAACCACAGATAAAGAGAATGAACCCTTTTATTGAAAAAAAAAAAAGAAAAAAGTTATAAATAAAACAGTTCATTCAACCAAATAATGTGATCATTGGATATAAATAAAGGAATATAGTTAACTGATAAAACCTAAAAAGATGTTTTGATTCTCTTTTTTGATTTGCTTTCTTTTTTCTTTTTTTCTTTGTTTTTTTTTTTGTAACAAAATCAAATATATACAAAATCATCAAACCCTCTTTTCAATGTCTTTATAGACTTAGTAAACTCTCTTAGCTGGTGGAACAGGTTTACATTCACTTTCATCAAGGGTGGTAGCGACAACAGCTCTGTAACCGAGTTTAACGTCTTTACCGTGACCTTCTTGCCATGATAAAGAATGTTTTCTCCAGTTAACATCATCTCTTTCAGGATAATCATCTCTAGCATGAGCACCTCTAGATTCTTTTCTAGCTGCAGCAGAAGTTGCAGTTTGTCTTGCACAAGTTAACAAGTTTTGTAATTCTAAAGTTTCAACTAAATCAGAATTCCAAATCATTGATCTATCAGTAGTCTTAATTCTATCAAATTTAGCATCAATTTCGGTCATTTGTTTAACACCTTCATCTAAAGTAGCTTGTTCTCTGAAAACAGCAACGTGTTTTTGCATAGATTTTTGCATTTCTAATCTTAAATCAGCAGTTTGAACATCACCATCAGCATTTCTTAATTTATCCAAATTAGCAATTGATTCAAAACCAATATCTGCAGGTAATTCTTTATGAGGAGTATTTGGTTTTAATTGATCTCTAATGGTATGAGAAACAGCTCTACCGAAAACAACTAAATCTAACAATGAGTTAGCACCTAATCTATTAGCACCATGAACAGAAGCACAAGCAGCTTCACCACAAGCGAATAAACCTGGAACAACAACATCTTCACCTTTTTCATTAACATTTAAGACTTCACCAGTCCATTTAGTTGGGATACCACCCATATTATAATGAACAGTTGGTAAAATTGGAATTGGTTCTTTAGTGACATCAACACCAGCGAAAATATGAGCAGTTTCAGAAATACCTGGTAATCTTTCCTTTAAGACAGCTGGTGGTAAATGAGATAATTGTAAGAACATGTGATCTTTATGTGGACCAACACCTCTACCAGCATTAATTTCCATTGTAATAGCTCTTGAAACAACATCTCTTGAAGCTAAATCTTTAGCAGTTGGAGCATATCTTTCCATAAATCTTTCACCTTCAGAATTAACTAAGAAACCACCTTCACCTCTAGCACCTTCAGTAATTAAACAACCTGAACCATAAATACCAGAAGGATGGAATTGAACAAATTCTAAATCTTCTAAAGGTAAACCAGCTCTTGAAACCATTGCATAACCATCACCAGTACAAGTGTGAGCAGAAGTACAAGAGAAGTAAGCTCTACCATAACCACCTGTTGCAATAACAGTCTTGTGAGCTTTAAATCTATGTAAAGTACCATCTTCTTGATTATAAGCAATAGCACCAACACAAGCACCATTATCCATTAATAAATCCATTGCAAAGAATTCAATAAAATAATGAGTATCATGAGCTAAAGATTGACCATATAAAGTATGTAATAAAGCATGACCAGTTCTATCAGCAACTGCACAAGTTCTGTAAGCTTGACCACCTTTACCATATTCTTTAGATTGACCACCAAAAGCTCTTTGATAAATTCTACCTTCTTTAGTTCTTGAGAATGGTAAACCAAAATGTTCCAATTCAATAATTGAATCTGGAGCTTCTCTAGTCATGTAGTGAATAGCATCTTGATCACCTAACCAATCTGAACCTTTAACAGTATCATACATATGCCATCTCCATTCATCGGCATGCATATTACCTAAAGCAGCATTAATACCACCTTGAGCAGCAACAGTATGGGATCTAGTTGGGAACAATTTAGAAATACAAGCGGTCTTGAAACCATCTTGAGCTAAACCGAAAGCAGCTCTTAAACCAGCACCACCAGCACCAATAACTAAACAATCATATTCATGATCAATAATATGATAGTCTTTAGCCATTGAAGATGAAGCGGTTTTACCGTTCAAGTTGTTGTATTGACTGATGACTTGTTTAGTCATAGCAGTTGAAGAAAATAATCTTCTTGCGTTTGAAGATTTTAAAGTTTTACTTAAAGAAAGCATTTTCAAAGTTGATGTATGAGAATTCCCTTACTTGTATGTGAATGCGTTGTTAACTTTGTCTGATTAAACTATGAATTCTGAGTAGTAACTGAAATCTTGAACTATAGTAAAATTATATATAATTTTATTTCGTTCTATTCAATTGAAAAAAAAAAAAATCTGTTCTATTCACTTCAAGTGACTCTTAGTTAAAACTTGTCCTGTCAAAAGAATAGGAGCTTTTTAGCTTTACTTGAATTTGATAAGTAGAGAATAAAAGTGTAACAAGTTATATGTCAAAGAAGATTATATCAGTCAAAAGATCAATGAATCTATCAATCAGCAAATCAATCAGTAAATCAGTAAAACTAACCCAGTAGTTAATCAATCCATCAATCAGTTCAATTCAGTTCACTTCCCTCCACTTCCTTAGTTCCTTTCCTTTCCTTTCCTTACCTTACCTTACACTACACTATAAGAAATGCTCCAGTTTCAAACTCTGCAAAGCGCTGCGCAACTTTTCGCTGTATGCAAAATGTTTATCACAGCCAAAAGGGCCATCGGAGAAAGAACGGGATTTGTGTGGAGCCATTGAGCGAATGTCCAATAAGAGCCGGGGAAATAGTAAACCATACTCGGGGCAGGGCGAGAGGGTCGGATATTTGCGCGGGTGGATCCGAGAGGGAAAATTTTAATAAGAGATTAATAGTGTGTAAGGGTGTGTATATGTGATGGGGGAAAAAAATGTTAAGAAAATAATCATTTGTGGCGGGTGTAACAAATGAGGCTTGTATTGTGGCAAAGCTGAAAGTTTTCTTTTTTCTTTTACCACACCCGTGTTTTACAAATGACAGATTAAAAAAACTAATTACAGGCAGTGCAACCAAACATTTGATTGCGTAAGCTATGTGGTAATACTCTTGTATCTTTTTAAAGTGTGTTTTTAAAATTGTCGGCGCTTATGGAAGTGGGCAGGGCAGGGCAGGGCTGTACCACTGTATAGTGTATACTTCTTCTTTTATCACTATCATCGCTATCGTTATCATTAAACTTACATGGAGAAAACTACATCATGTATATACTTGGGTCATACATCATCAAGTACCGTAATCAAAAACCCTTGTGTCAAATCTAACCACCATGACTGTTATATTGTCCGTCGTCAGGTTTTTCAATGCATAGTCGAGTAAAATCTTGCTGGCTTCGTGTGGATCTTGAATGTCTTTTATCAAGTCCACAGCTGTTTGATCAGAGCAAACATCCCATAATCCATCACATGCAATTATCAAAAACTCATCATCTTTAGTCAGTTCGGTAGATGTTGTATATGGGGATCCAATGACTAAAGACTTCATGTAGTTATCACCAAGTGATCGTGTGACTGCAAGTACACCATTGACTCTATTTTTCAACATTATTCCTCCATTTGACTGTATTCTCGCCTGTTCTTGTTTATCTGTTGACTTGTGATCGTATGATAGTCGTATTGCTTTACCCTTTCTACTGAGAACAAGTCTTGAATCCCCCACATTTGCTGTGTAGATCATTCGCTTATGTTTTTTAGTTGGAATAAAATCAAATGGCGTTGAGTCACTGTAAATCTGCTGTTTTGACGAGTACTCATTATCTGTCTCTTCTTCCTCTTCCTCATCATCATCTTCTTCTTCGCCACTAGCTGTATCATTAATCTCTTCTTCCCATCTTAGAACAGCAACTGCCGCTGTGCATCCACTTGAATTTTTCAACTCATGTTTTAATTGACTATCAGCTTCTAAAAATGAATTGTTCAAATTAACTCTCAAATCTAAATTGTCGTTATCTACAATTTTATCAGCTAAAATCGAATGTAAATTTGAACCACACCATCTAGCAGCCTGTTTACCAGCATGTCCATCAAATATAGCAAAATAACCCCAATCTAATCTCTCTGCAAAATTAGCAACATATGTATGAACATCCTCCATTGTAGGTCTATATTTAGCATTTTTATTCTCAGAAACACTAACATTGAATGATAATCTGTTGCATGGTTCATTAGTTGTATTGGTACTTGTGCTCTCATTACTCATCTCTTGATTATTATGACTACTCACTGGCTCTACGTTATCAATCTCATTTTTTTGCAAATTAGATTCTTGTTGATCAATCATTTCTGAGAATAAAGCTGCATCTGCTTCACTACTTGACATGATTAAACTTATAGTTGATAAAGTACTTTAGATTTGATATTGTTGCCCTTGCTGAAAATTCTCACTCAATAATGTTTTCTTCTTTTTGTCGTAATTTTTTCTTGATATCCTGTTCAAGATCACCAATTTGCTTTCATATACAAGTAATCAAATTTCCTCAATTGTCAGCTCTCGTAATGTTGTATAAATAATTTGTATACAACTTGTATCAATTGCTTGTTTTCTTTTAGATTACTCGTGTTTCTTCTGTGTTACTTTAATGTTTTTTTGATTTTTTTTTTTTTTCTGTATTGTGGCTTTCGTGTGAGAAAGTTTGAGCGTGATGGCAGTTAAGCTCATTTTAAAATTACAACTGAATTAAAACAACCAAGGAACAAAAAAAAAAAAAGGACAGTATATATTTATTTTACACTAAAATAAACAACATTAAAGCATTACAAGTATAAACCTTCTAAAGATTCTTCAACTTTATTTTTCAAAACTCTTTCTTTAGCCTGTTTGAAATCATCAGCTATGACTTGCATTCTTCTTTCTCTTAAAGCTAGTAAACCAGCTTCTGTACAAATAGCTTTAATATCTGCACCAGATAAATCATCTTTAGTACCGACTAATTCATCCAAATTAACATTTTCAGCAATATTCATTTTTGATGTATGAATATTTAAGATTTTTTTCTTTGTATTTGAATCTGGATTTTCAAATAAAATCTTTCTATCAATTCTACCTGGTCTAATTAATGCAGGATCAAGAGTTTCAATCTTATTAGTAGCCATAATGACTTTAACATCACCTCTATCATCAAAACCGTCCAATTGATTCAATAATTCCAACATTGTTCTTTGAACTTCTCTTTCACCCCCTGAAGTAGAATCGTATCTTTTAGTACCAATTGCATCAATTTCATCAATGAAAACAATTGATGGTGCATTTTCACTTGCAGCTTTAAATAATTGACGAACTAATCTTGGACCATCACCTAAATATTTTTGAATTAATTCTGAACCAACAACTCTTAAAAATGAAGCACTTGTTTGATTAGCAACAGCTTTAGCTAACAACGTTTTACCAGTACCTGGAGCACCATATAATATAACACCTTTTGGTGGTTTAATACCCATTTCTTCATATAATTCAGGATGAGTTAAAGGTAATTCGACAGCTTCTTTTATTTCTTGAATTTGAGATTCTAAACCACCAATATCTGCATAAGATTCAGTAGGTGACTTATCCATTTTCATAACGTTAACCATTGGATCGGCATCATCTTGTAAGACACCTACAATTGAAACTGTTTTATGATGTAATAAAACCTGACAACCAGGTTCTAATAATGATTTATCAACAAATGATAGTATCGAAACATAGTATTCTGGTCCACTTGATGAAGAAACAATAGCATGATCATCATCAATTATTTCTTCTAATGTTCCTATTGACATTGGAGTTCCTCTAATTTCTTCAACTTTCTCCTTTTCTTCCACTTGTTTTTGTTCTGTTGGTTGTAACAATTCTTGATTTGTAACAAATTCTTCTTCCAGTAGTAAATGATCTTTAATTCTTTCCAATTTTAATAATTTCAATTTACATCTTGTATTTGGTAAAACATTTGGTAATTTGTCTGACTCATTACGAGCTCCCTTACGTCTCTTTCTACCGAATGCTTTAGACTGCACAGGTGGTTCATATTTTGGTTTCTCTTTCTTCTTATCAGCATCCTTTTTTCTATTACCCGAAGGCATTGAAGCGTCTTGACCCATGATTGATTACAATTGAAATATCTCTGTTTTGATGTTAGCGCCTTGTATCTATAGAGTTTATTCTCAAAGATCTCGTCTTTTTCAACCTCAATTTAGCTTTACAATCAACTAAAATCCAACCTTTTCTTCAATTACAATCAATCCCAAGTCTTGCATTTTTTGTCTATTTGTGCTTTTTTGTCTCTCTAAGGTTTCGCCACTGAAGTTGTGTTTTTCAAGTAATGATAAAAGTCGATCGACGCGTCGCTAGCGTATTGTTGGTGATGAAGATTAAAAATAAACTTAAACATCTTTACACCGTATATGGTTTATAGGCGCTTAGTTTTAAAATGGGCCGAAAGTAAAGGATAAAAAGGGAGAAACAAAACTACTCCTTCCTTTGGATGAAATGGAGATAAAGGATTCTTTAAATTATTTGCAGTAACAATTGTTAACCTGACTAAATTATAGTAATTAAGAAAGTTGTTTACAAAAAGAAAACAATAGTAAAAAAAAAAATAGTTAGAGTGAGTACCAAATGTTGAGGAAATACACTGAATACAAACAAATTCTTTCTTCTGCAGTTGATGAAGCATTTATAGAACTATTACTTTCTCATCAATTCTACTTGTTTAGTTGTAAGAAACTTATTTCACATATATTGCATTTTAATTTTAATCTACAAATGCGCGTTGTCGAATCGACCAATTTTGACAGATACGTAACTAAAACCTTTATGGTATCTCACTATAATTTTCCGCCTTTATTATATATAAATAAATTTCTTACTCAACAATTTATATATGATAAGTGTAATTCTTTCCATCACTTCATTTCAGTAAATCAAGTTACATGAAAACTTTTTAGCTTTGAAATGTCTGAAACCCCTTATATAAATGTCAGTTTTTTACTTTCGCCCTGAGACCAGTTTATGCAAATCTTTCTTAAAAAGTTGAAAATACAAAATACTAACTTACGATTTGCAAATATGCCAATACTCAGTGAGGATAAGCCAGGAGTTTGAAGTAACTCCAACTTTGTCTGATTCTCCACACTCACGACATTTATTTAGTCATGAACCAAATTAAGCGCGAGTAAACCAAATCTGACATCAATCAACTACACTTTATGTTGCTTACTAGCTTGCATACATAATTTACATCATAACAAACACTTGCAAATATAGGGCTAAAAGTTATTTATATATTGGGCCAATAATCAAATATGTGGTGAGAGATAATCATTTCGAATGATTTTCTGCTTAATTACTTAAAACACCAAACTCTAGTAAAATGTTTTTGAACAAAGCTCTTGACTTGGTGTCGGCTAACATGAAGGTTTCACAGGCAAATTGGATACGTTTCAATGCAACTTCATTCTTGGCTAAAGCTTGAGTATAAGCTTGCTCATCATTGATGTAGCTCTTAACAGGTTCTGCTTCTTCAACAGAGTAAGATGATTTTAGTGCTGGGATTGTGAAATTTTCAGGAACAGGACTGTTTAAGATTTTGTGCATGGTAACAACTGGGATTGTCATTTCATCAATACCACTTAATCCCAAGATGGTATTTTTACCAATCATAGCAGCAATACAAATGATAGTTTTAATGTTATGAGCTTTATAGTATTTATGAATTTTGACAGTTTCTAGATAACCATACTTGTTGTTTAAATCACCGGCAACATAAAGTGAAGGGTCCAAATTAACTTCTAAATCATCAACATATGGTGAAATAACCTTACAATTAGCTTCCGCAGCTAAGATTGCTTGTTCCAAAGAATGGACAACAGTACCTAAACATTGAATATTATCTAGTTTTTTCAATTTTGCTGCAGCTTGCATTGAATGCCAAGTTGTTGCAATTTTGATAATAACTTTAGATCTATCAACTCCAATTTCTTCATAAGCTTCGATAATCTTTTTAGCGTATTGATAAGTGGCTTCAATATCATTGGACAAACTTGGTAAAACTTGAGACAAGACACAACCTTTCAATGATTTCAATTGGTTTTTACCAGTAATGGCAGTTGCGTAAAAAGTCAATTGGTCTAAATATTGTTCAAAAGTTTTGTCATTTGAAGTTTTTGGAACTTCAATACCAGATTTAGCGAAATATTTATTAGTTAATTCAACAGCTTGCAAGACAACTTGTGGATGAATCAACCAATTAGCGAAACAAATACCTTGATTTGAAGTGGCATTTAAAAATTCTATGTTGTTGTGTTTGTAAAAAAACTCTTTATCTTCTTCAGACATTGTGTCTAAAGAGATATTGGAGTACTTTGAAATATGATCAAAGATTGAATCTGGAACGTTACCGTGTTGTTGTGACATTTTACTCGGATCTACTAAAGAAAATATAAGCAAGGATAAAAGATGTTATTTTTGTTTTGTTAAACTTCTGTTTACTAAAACTTATACTTTGTATTAATTACTTCTTTTCAAAGAAAAAAAATTACAAAAAACATGAACCATACTAATACTTATATAGTAAATTCCTTGAGAGGAAGTGATTGAAATTACCATGGAAAAGTGAGAAAAAAGCCAATATACATGCCGAGCAGTAGTATATACACAATAGACAGATTCTTGCCTCGTTTCAAGATTCAACGTCACAATAACGGCCCTTTCTCCACAATTAAAGGTTAAATTGCCCGATTAGGAGATTAACGGAGTTCCACCATCTTGGCGGAGGGGTTGAAGAAATCGGATTTAACAGATTTTGCTTAAAGAAGCGAAAAAAACGACGCAAATAAAAAAAAGACGCGTCGATCGGCGCTACTGGACTTTTTTTAATTTAAATCGTCGAGCGACGCGACGATGTTTTTTTTTTTTATTTTTTTGTGGTTTTTCTCTTTCTGGATTTTTCATTCACTTTTCTTTGTAAAACTAGCTGATAGAGGTGATAATGACTTTGGAAAAGCAGGGTTCTACAGAAAGAAAATTTGTTTAATAATAAGATCTAAGCTGGCTTATAAGACATTTATTCATAATACTTCGAGTCTCTGACATTCGTTACAACTAGGATTCAAAATACAATTGTAAACAGCTACAGTGGAACTTATTGATATTCACAACAACACAGATGTCAAGTTCTCCTCAACCTTTGCATTCAGCATCACCGATGAATCTGATACAGCTTTGCAAACCGGTTTTAACTAAAACGGAGATAAATCATCTTTATAAGAATTCAATACCAAATGAGACACACCAAAGGCAATATCAACAGCGGAAAAGAGAGGCTTTTCAATTTTTAATTAAACTGATCAAAAATCTAAAGTTCCCAATGCGCTTACTACAAATATGCTGCTCTTTATATCAAAGATTTTACTTATTTAACGATTACACCAAATTTGCCAATACCCATTTTGAAATTGCTTTGACTTGTTTATTTATATCATTGAAAATGAACGATAATATTAAAAAATTAGCTATTGTGTTGACTGAATCTAACAAGTTGAGGAATATTAAAAGTTCAAGTATCAGTTTAAATAGCAAGAGCAATCAAAATGCAATCGGAGGGAGTAATGTTTCAAATGGTAATAACAGCGGTCACAATAATTCAAACTCTTCATCTACATCATCTTCCACTTCTTCGTCAACAAATACTATTAACAGTCAGGATCAGTTAATAGAAGAGCAAAGAAAGCAAGTGATGCAATTAGAAAAATTGTTTTTGGAGCTCAACTCATTTGATTTCAGATTCAGTCCAATTGAAGAAATGTTGATAAAATTGAATAAATTTTTACAATTACCTAAAGATTTGAGTTTTATCACTTGGAGTATTTGTAATGATTTGTATTTAACTGAGTTAGTTTTGGAGTTCCCATCCCATTATCAAGCTTTGATATGTATAAGATTAGGCGTGCTACTGTGGAATGAATTAATAGAAGCTAAAAAGTCAACTTTTGAAAAGTATGACGTGAATAAACTGAAGGAATCCAATAAGATAGGTGAAATTGATATTGACTCGATTTATTATGGTGTTAACGAGTTATTAAACTATTATCAAGATTCAAAAAATTTCGAAATCTCATTTCTAAAAACTGCCCTATTTGATTTGAAAATCATTGATAATGAAAATTATTTGAAAAATACAATCCTTTTAAATATCAAGATTGATTTGAATAATTACGAGAGTTCAAATAAATCAAAATTCTCAATACCGTCCACAAATTCGCTAAATAAGAGTGATTTATACTTCCAAATACGAGACTATGATGTCTCGAGAAATGGATCAGTAAGATTTTTGTTCAACAAGGACAAATACCTCAACGAAATCTTGAAAGATAAGTCAGTTGAGACTGACCCGAATTTGAAAGAGTCACCAAAAAACAATTATCAAAAATCGAATCATGTTAATCCTATTTCAAAAGTTACGCGGCCAACAGCACCTACAGGCCCAGCTGGTAGAAGAAGTGTTGTGCACAATAATTCAAGACACGCTGCTCCAATGAAACGTGGTGGATACAATAATAGAAAATATTAAACTCTGGTTTTGAATATAGAAGAAACGAAACACGTTATCCGAATCGCAGTGAAAATCTATTTCATTTATACATAACTTTCAGTTTTCTTTTCATTTTTTTCATTTTTTTTTTCATTTTTTTTCAGTTTTTTTTTTAACTTTTTTTCTTGCCTTTTTTTTTTTTTTTTTTTCGGAAAAAATCAACTTTTTCTTTCATTTCATACACCTATAATGCATGCTTGTGATTTATTTCTCAGTACAGCACTCCATTGATAATAGCCTAGTAAGTATGATCAGTTGGATAGAAACTCTTGATATCTAGTGGCTCTGAAGGGATCAATTTCAATGAGCTTTGAGATAATTTTTTGCAAGCTAGGTGAAACTTCATCGTTGGTGACTGAATTCGGATCAACAGAATTTAGATCAGATTTTTTCTTTAAAAGGTATAAATTTGTCTTTAGACACCATTGGTTGTTCACACCATTATCTTCGAACTCCAACTCATCTAATTCATTTATATCAGCTATAGTTGCTTCAATCAATCCTATACTTTGGTCAATTGTACATTCATTTAAAAAGTAATCACTGAATAACCACTTGATGTATATCCACACAGAGGAGTCTTCTGGGTCCGTATAAATTGCAACTTTGATCAATTTTAGTTCTTGAATTAAGAAATCATATTTTGACTTGGAGTTGAATATTTTTAAGTAAACATCTTTCTCATCCTTACTAAGAGCCGGGCATTCATAAAATAACCTTTCAATCAATTTGCTTCTATTATGCCAAGCTGAGTAATTAGAAATATCTTTATTTATCATTTTGGTTGTAAATTCAAACTCTTTGTAATCTATATCAACTTTATCAGAATTATCTTTAAGTGACTCTTTCTTGTAATCAATTATCAATCTTCGATACTGCCAAACATGGAAATTTCTAGAATCAGCAGCAAAAAATTTGTCAATCAATGCCAACTCGTTATCCCAGTTACTCAACTTCTTATCCAGCTCTAGACACCACTTTCTGTGGTTCCATATCCAGTAACACTTTGGGAACTTTTTCAATTGTAAGAGCGTAAAATACAACTCAGTTTCAATCAATTTTTTTTTATTCTTTGTTTTCACTGATTCATCTTCATCATTTTGCTCAGTTATTTGAGGAATTTTAAAATTGGTCAAACAGTCTCTTCTATAATTCCACACCGTGTACAATTCTGGATTCAAAGTTAGTAAACTTGAAGTCTGTTCGAATGTTTCATCGTTGTACAATTTGTTCTGTTTGTTAGTCAAGACTGTGTCTGTCAATTTTTTATAACTTTCAATTCTTGCTTTATCCTTTTCAATTCTTGCAAGCTTTGCTTGCTTCGTCAAGTGCGTTCTTTTAACTCCATGCTAAAGATCATATCAGATAGAAATGTTAGTACAGCGGCTCCTCGGAGTACTAAAAAAGTGGAAAAAGTTTGCATAACATACCATTGGTGTTTGAGTTGATAAATCTCTGTTTTTGGGTTTGTTCGTTAAGTTGGCACTACACGTCAGTCAGGTAAAATCTGGAAACTACTATATAGTGATCAATTATAATAGGCTTAAGATACATTTGATTTGCGTCTTGTCTTTACTAGACGATTCTGTCAAAATAAGAACTTGTTCAATAATTCGGGGGAAAAAACAGTTTTGTTTTGATTTGAATTGCGATGGTGATTTATGTCATGAGAAATAAAAGGGGATAAGTTTAAAATATGACTTGCATTTCTCACTCCACTCCTGTGTCTACAAAATAAAAGCAAAGCAAGGACAACATAAAGCTTATCTTTTAATTTGGTAGAAGGCGATGACGAGCTGGAATTCCAAAGAGGAGAAAACTCAATCAGGGGCACCCACAAGATCAAAACTCGCTTTGAAAGGGTCTTCCAGAATAGTGTCAGACTTTTTTGAATTCAGTATACACAGTATTCTTTATCAAAGAGGGATTTATCCAGCTGAGGATTTTCAGCTAGTTAAAAAGTATGGATTGAATATGATGATGTCTGTTGACGATGAGGTCAAAGCTTATATACAAAGAATCATGAAACAATTGCACAGGTGGATCTATACAGGGAATATCACAAAATTGATACTTGTCTTGACTTCGAAAGAAACAGGCCAGGTGGTGGAAAGATGGCAGTTTGATTTGCAAGTGTCTGAGGGCACTACACCAGCCGAACAATCTGCTAGCAACAATACCTCCATTATTGAGGAACACCAGTCGAGTACGAGTGCCAAATCTATAGAGCTAATACAAAAAGAGATCCAGGCAATAATCAGACAGATTACAGCGTCAGTGACTTTTTTACCAGAATTGGAAGATGAATGCACGTTCAATGTTCTAGTTTACACCAATCCCAAATGTAGAATTCCTGAAGATTGGGGCGACTCTGATGCTAAACAACTGGTAGGAGAAGATGTGGAGCATGTCAAGTTTAAAAGTTTCAGTACCGATCACCATAAAGTAGAACCTTTAGTGACTTATAAAGTCAATCGCTGAAATACTCACACAATGGTCTCTCTAATTTTGTTTTCAACTTCATTTCTTGTGTCTTCATAGCAAACAGTGTGAGTCTAAACTCTCTCCATTTGCCGCTTTTCACGAACCCAGTGGATGATTTACCCCATTTAGATTTTTTCAAGCAAATTCCTGCTCCACTACAAAGTAGTTCCACTTGGTTGTCAGACACATGAACAGTGAGTCAAGTCAACTTGGTTAAAGACAACTTCACTGTTATTAAATTCAAATTACAAAGACAAGCGATAACTGCGCCACACACTTAATAAAATCATATACACAGCCACACTCTATTTCCCAAATAGGCAATTATATCCATGTGCATTTTTTTTCTCGTTTCTCCATAAAATTTGAAGAGTGACTCCATGTGAAGATGTTTTCTGATTTTTGCACCATGTAACTTTTAATCATGTACTTTTAATAAGTTTATCTTTTCTTGTATCATCAAATTTGTTTGATTTCAACCGTCACTTTATTTTTGTTATTTTGGGACTAGCGATACTTTTTTGTATTGACGATTTTTGATATTGTAAAGACAAGACACACATTATGAGTTTTATCAATAACGACCCAACTTCTTGTTCATCAAATAATGCCGTTACCAAGGCAACACAAGTGATAAACTCCGACAGATCCTTGAATGGTCAAATAAAGTTGAATAGTCAGGCTAGTACTCATAATGAGCAGTTTACCAGTTACAATAGATTCAATAATATAGATGAAGATTTGCAAAGGCAATATCACGATTTCAGCTCACAGCAGTTTGACGGCGCTCAATTTTCAAATCACGAACAGTTCAGTATACAAGGTCAAAGCTTGAATTATCAACAGCAACAGCAACAGCAACAGCAACAGCAACAGCAACAGCAACATCAACAACAAAATGCTTGGATAGCTGATTTTCAAGACTTGAATATATCCGCTAGTAATCAGCATTCAACTTCTCATACAGATCAATACTTTGAACACTCAAATATTTCAAACCATTTTCAACAAGGAGTTTTGGGTGGTTGGAAGTCAGAATTTGAAATGAAAGAGCAAATACAGACCTCACTAGACTCGCAAGATTCTTTTCAACACAAAGTTAATTATATGAGAAACCAGTACGTTCACCCACCCTCAGATGTGTTTTCGCAGCAGTTTCAACCGTTGCAACAGCAGCAGCAGCAGCAACAACAGCAGCAACAGCAGCAACAGCAGCAGCAGCACCAGGCAACAGGAAACTCCCAGCTTGAACAAGTCAATTTTGATGATGCATTCAACGAGATTGAATTAGAAATGAAAGAACCAGAAACCGATACTCAACAGCAAGAACAACAAGAAATACCTGTCACTGACGAAGAAGATAAAATTAAGTTTGCACAACTGGCCCAATCAGTGTTTACTACTATGTCAAACACACCTGCATCAATTTCCGCTGAAACTTCCACCAAGTTTCAAAATTCAAACTTTTTGAAATTAATGAACAGAATATCAACAAGAGAGGTGGAAATTAATGCTAATAAGAATAAATTTATCGATTCAAGTGGAAGAGATATCAGAGATCTGCTTCCGGATCCTCTAAAACATATAAAAGATGGTGATCTATCAGGAATGGGGTCTTTTGATTCGGCTAAGATTGTTCATGAGAGTATAGGAGGAAAGTTGACTCCAAGTGCTTGGGAAACTTCCTTTTAAATCCATACCTTGGTTGATTTTCTTTTATCCCGTTATGATATTTTAATATTTTTCCGCTTTCCATTTACTTAATGTATTATCACTTTTACTATTCTCCCTAAATAATTCATTCAACTTCTTTTTTGACTTTGCTCTTAGTTTTTCTTTTTACTTACTTTAATAAAATCACTTTCAAGTAATAAGTATCATAACTATATCACTTCAAAAAAACAAAAATAATAAACAAAAACACATATTAAAAAACGTTATAAAATCTATATATACACGTAAAAACTCAAGGTTGTAAATCTAAACAATTAGTTTGCACTAGTTCTAGCACCCGCACCAGCGCTGACCAATTGCAAAGTCTCCTCGCTGATTTCAATATTTGGCAATGGCAACTCTGGTGATTTGTTAGAGATTGGTGGTAAGAAACCTGTTTTAATTAGATAATTAATGTAAACACCCATTATTTCTAAAGTAACACCAGATCCTGATGAATAGTCTTTACCATCTGAATTCCACTTAGTATCTTCTTTCAAAATTTCAACAGCGTTAGAATCATCCAATTCAGGAGCTTTTGTATCTTGAGGTAAGTTATCCAACACGAAATGTAATAATGGATATAATGCACTATCTTTAGCTTCATCGATAACGTATTTTTCTAAGGATTTGGTCCATGGAATATATTCAGTTTTAGTAACATCGTAACCATAAGTAGCTAGTGATGATAACATTTCATTGAATCTAATTCTTGGATGACCAGTAACCTGGACAACAGGTAAATTCTCCACTGATGGTGGGTGTAATGCAGATGAAACAACAACTCTTGCAACATGATCAACTGGAACAGTATTAACTGTGTTTGAAATATCTGGGTATTGGCCAACTTCAACACAACCTTTCAACATTCTTAGTAAGAAATCATCTGTGTTTGCAGCACCAGTTGCTGAATAACCTTGAACATAACCAGGTCTAACAACTGCACCTCTTAAACCACGTTCTCCAGCTTTTCTAATGATGTATTCAGCTGACCATTTGGATTGACCATAACCAGTACCTAAACCTGTAGCAGCACCCATTAAATCATCAGATTCTGGAATACCTTGTTTACCAGCTTCAACTAGCTCGTCAGCTAATGAGACATAATGTTGAACATCAATAGTTGAAGTAGATGAAACAAATGAAAATTGTTTAGCTTTACCCTCACCACATAAGTTCAAAACATTGATTGTTGAAATAACATTAGCATCTCTCAATTTGGAGTATGGATAAACCCAATGGACTAAAGCACCATTGTGAATTATAGTATCAATAGTATTGGCTAGTGCACTCCATTTTGTTGAATCTAATCCAAATTGAGGTTTAGCTAAATCACCCAAGACAATGTTAATCTTTGATAACCAAGAGTCATCCCAAATACCGTAAACTTTACCTGTTTTGGATAATCTTTCATATGCTGATTGTTCGTCTTTAGCTCTGACATGAGCCCAAATCTTGATATTCAACTTAGAACGTGTTAATAAGTCACGTAAGATAAATGAACCTAAGAAACCTGTTGCACCAGTCAAGAAAACATTAAGTTCCTTAGATGGATCTAATTCAGATCTGGTTTCATAAGTTTCATGTAACTCACTTAACAAATTCTTAGCATCTTGATAATAGTTGGCAACTTCTTCTTCATCATCTTCATTAGTAGCTTCAACATTATTTTTACCATCTGCTAATTCGAAATCGTCATTCTTCAACACTCTATCGATTTCAGCAGCAAATCCACTGACAGTTGGGAACTTGAAGATAATACCTAATGGAATATCAATTGCTAAAGCTTTTCTCAATTCAAAAATCATTCTAGTGGCTAAAATGGAGTGACCACCCAAATCAAAGAATGAATCATCAGGGCTGATAGAAGCTGGTCTATTTGGTAACACTTGTAACCACAAATCTCTAATTTTAGCTTGAGTTTCTGTAAATTTAACATCAGATTGATCACCTTGTGTGTATTGAGAAACTGCAGCTAATTGAGCAGTATCAGGGAATGGTAATTTTGGTTTATCGATTTTACCATTTGGATTTAAAGGTAATTTAGCCATTGGAACAACAATTGATGGAATAGCATAATTGGCTAATCTTTTCTTCAAGTGAGCTTTCAAATCTTTGATTAATTCTCTGTAAATAACCAAACCTTTAACGATTGGATCATCCAAGTTATCAACTTCTTCAGAAGTGGATTTAAATTTTTCTAATTCATCAGTGACTTTAGGAACAATATAGGAGATTAAGATTGGTTCTTCATTTTTATCTCTTCTAACTAAAGTAACATTTTCTCTAACTAATGGATGTTGAGAAATGTGGGTATCAATTTCTCCTAATTCAATTCTGAATCCTCTAATCTTAACTTGATCATCTGCTCTACCGGAACATTCACAATTACCATCAGGTAAGTATCTACCTAAATCTCCAGTTCTGTATAATCTATCTCTTGGACCTTTCCAAACTTGTCTCCAAGGTTCACCTTTATCAAGAGCTTTATCTTTAGCAATAAATTCGTCAGGAGTGGTGAACCAGTTGGTAACGAACTTTTCTTTATTAAGTTCATCGTTCATTCTGTAACCTTCAGCTAGACCAGCTGCTCTAACGTAAATTTCACCAACTTCACCAACACCACAAATTTGAGTACGATCATTTCTGTTAACAACCAATAATTGAACGTTTAACATACCTTTACCTGCTGGCATCACGTCTTTTTGACTTTCTAAAAATCTGGCATCTGCTTTTCTAGATGCAACTTCGAAATATGAAACTGCTCTTTGTGTTTCAGTAGTACCATACATATTAACAATAAAACAGTTCTCTGCCAAAGTTTGTAATCTTAAACAATCTCTTTTAGTTAAGATGTCACCAACAAAGAAAGCATGATGTAAAGATGGAATAGCAGCAGTAGCTTGGGCTGATAATAATTGACCCATAGCAGGAGTTAAATGGGTAACAGTTGCACCATGTTGTGACATCCATTCAGCTAATTTACCAGGAGTACCAATATCATCTGCAGTTGGAACTAGTAAAGTAGCACCCAAAAATAATGGAGTGAACATATCTCTTTGAATTGGATCGTGGGCAATACCAGACAACATGGTGAATTTATCTTTTTCACTCAAGCCAAAAGTTTTAGCCATCCATGGGAAATAATAAGCCAAAGAGAAATGTCTACCTAAAACACCTTTAGGAATACCTTCTGAACCAGAGGTAAATGATAAAGTTGGATTTGAATCAGGACCAACAATGACGCCTGTTCTTTGGTCTTTATATTTTTCATAATCAGCTAAGGTATCAGTGCCGTCATTAGAATGGCCACCTAACAATGAACCATCATCTTGGATTTCAAGAGAAGGAATTCTGGTAATGACATTCAAATCATTTTTGATATAATCTTCCACTAGATCATCAATGATACCTGCTTTTTTGATACCAATAATACCTTGTGGGTTAGCAACTCTCAAGTAGATAGTTTGTCTAGCTGGAGGGTAAGCTGGATCAATAACCGAGAAAGTTGCACCAGCCTTCAAAACACCCATAACGGCAACCATTAGATCAACACCTCTGTAAGCATAAATCATAACCACATCACCTCTTTTAATACCGGTTTTAACTAAATAATTTCCCACAATATTGGATGCTTGATTGATTTGCTTATATGAGAATGTTCTGTTTTTACTACTTGGATCTAAAAATGATGCGGTTTCAATAACACAATCTCTGTCTGGGAATTTATCAGCGTTATCACTGAAGATATCTTGAATAGCGCCTCTAAAGTTACTCCAATCTAAGTCTGCAGTAGGTTCAGGCAAGACACCATTTTGAGATTCAGTTATCAAGTTAACTTTAGAGATGACCAATGATGAATCTTCTGTAACGGCTTTAAGGAATTTTGCAAATTGCTCACCCATGATTTCAATTCTGCTTTTTGAATATAACATTGAGTTATAAAAAATATTAATAGCGTCTTTGTGCTGAAAGATGGCCAAGTCTCTATTTGATCCTGAAACAGAAGTAGACAATTGCTCACCAGATATTTCATGTTGGAACGAGAGTCTAAATAAAGGAGGTGGGTTATCAAGCTTTTTAGCTTTTTGTATATGTTCGACAATATCATTGATAGGAACAAGCTTTGAGGCACCTTCTTCATAAGTAGTCTTGACCAATTCGTAAAACTCTTTAAAAGTCTTTGAAGGATCAACAGACACTCTCAAGATGAATGGTTGATTATCAGTGGTATTAGTAGCAATAACAATGTCATCATCACCTGTTAATCTATAGACCAAAACGGCAAAAGTAGCCAAAGATGTGATGAAATCAGATGAGGAAACTGGCAATTTGGCTAAATGACTAGCTTCCACAATTCTACCATTGGCTGGTCTATTGTAATCGAGCGGAACTACATTAAGAGTTGGAGTGTCCAAGACACCTGCCCAGTAGTCTAAGTTTGCAGACATTTTTTTTCCGAGATGGTAATTACAGACACTGAAAGATAGAAGTTGTACTCTTCTCAGTTAGCAATTAGCAATGTGTATTTTTTGAAGAGTTTTTTAGAAAACACAAATGAAATCAAAGTATTTTAATGCATAATAGTCGATAAACTACCAGTACAGGTTTCTTCAAGCTTTTTTCCACTTTTTCTCCAGCGTTTGTGATTGAAATGACTCAGTTGAAGCGAAACAATAAGGAACTCTTTTTTAACGAGGCTGTGCAAGTGCAGAAAAACAAAAAAATAATTGTAAAACTGTCATTTTAAAAAAACGTGTCACTTAATTTTTTATCATGGCTGTGCAATAAACATGCTCGTGACTAAAATCCCGTGGCTGTCATTTTTAATTAACGTGTCAGTAAATTGTTGGCGGTGTAGAGGTGTGTTGTGTTAAATTTTTGTTTTAATATTCTGTTTCTGTCAATTTTTGTACCCGTGCAACTAAAGTGTTCTCTTCTGATGGAGAGAGCATCTGAATATTGCAGAGATATGCTAGTTTCAATGCATTATTTATCTGAGTTCAAGGAGGACTAAGTGTAAATTGGATTTGTTAATTTAACAAAAAAACAGCCAACTATTAACGAAACAATTGATTTTTTATTGGATTTTGTGTTAGAAAGGTTTTTTATGAATAAACCCATATAGTTTACCTTTTCTTTTTCAAAATGTCACAGAGAAAACTCCAACAGTAAGTGCTATCTTGATTCTTTTGGTCTTATCATGTTTTCATTTCCCGAGTAGATTTTAAAATTACAAGTATACTAACACTCCATATTGTCATTATGTTTTACCGTTTTAACTTTGCAGAGAGATTGATCGTGTGTTTAAAAAAGTCAAAGAAGGATTAGAAGAGTTTGACTTTGTGTATGAGAAACTTCAAAGTTGTGATGTCCAATCTCAGAAGGAAAAACTTGAAAATGATTTAAAGAAGGAAATAAAAAAGCTTCAAAGGAGCAGGGAACAGATCAAGAATTGGATGAGTGGCAATGAAGTTAAAGACAAAAAACAGTTGATAGAACATAGAAGATTAATCGAACATGAGATGGAAAGATTTAAAGAAGTTGAAAAAATAATGAAAACCAAAGCTTTTTCAAATGAAGCATTGGCATCGGTTGATATAAAAGTGGACCCAAGGCAGAAAGATAAAATAGAATGTGCCGAGTTTATTCAGTCAATGATTGAAGAATTGGAAAGACAAACAGAAGCACTTGAAGCTCAAATTGATCAGTTGCAAGGAACATTGAAAAAGAAAAAATCAGATGCAGCAAAGCAAGCTCAAATTGATGAGTTTAGTGAATTGGCCGGAAGACACAAATGGCATACCGATAAATTAGAAACCATATTGAGACTTTTAGAAAATGACAGTTTGGAAGTTGACCAAATAAATGAAATTAAAGAAGATATTGAATACTATGTTGAATCAAATCAAGAAGATCATTTTATTGAAGATGACACATTTTATGATGTTTTAGGTCTTGATGAAATTGATGAGCATTTCAGAGTTATACAGAATGAAGCAATAAATTCCAAAGCTGAAGAAGTTGAACAAGAGGAAAAATCTCAAGAATTGCCAAAAACGTCAAAAGAAAACACCAAACCGTCACAAATCTCAGGCACAGCATCAAGAAGTGCTTCCACAACAAGTGCTACTGTGGTCACGGCAGCGACATCTGCTGCTGCTACAGCAAACTCAAACAATAACACTACTAGTAATTCAGCGAATACTAGTAACAACAACGGCACCATTGCTAACAGTACCAGTAATCTAACATCATCGAGTACGCCAGTTGCAGCACCTCCAGGACTGACGCCTACCAATTCACATCATATAACAACGATACAATCATTGGCTGCTCAATTATCTTCATCACAAACAAGCTCACCAAAACTCAAACCTACAAGCCTTCCAAGCAGCGGCTCTTCTTCAGCTATAAACTATTTGAATGGAGGCTTGAAACCTGCAGTTTCTTCAGGGACACCAAAGTTGAAGTATGCATCAGTTGCTATGTCAGCTCAGGCAACACCTACCCAGCCAAATCATGCTACAATATCATCAACCACTTCTCCACCAAGATCTGGATCAGCAACCGGTGCAGCATTATCTTCATCATCTGCGACAGCGTCAGCAGCGGCATCAGCCGTGTCGTCACCAGCAGTGAGTACAGCGAAAATTGTTTCTGGTACAGGATCTGTATCGTCAACAGCACCATCAAGAGTATCAACACCTGCTATTAATAACCAAACAAGCTTAACAGGTACATCTTCTTTTGCTGGTGCCACAACAAAAGAAAATGACAATTACTTTTTAGATAAGGCAAACTATTCAAACTTACCTGATGGATTTGAGCCATACATAAATTCATTGGAAACTGCAAGACAAAGAGTAAGCACGTTGAATCAAAATAATCATGGAATTACCAAATTGCCACCTTTTGAAACTATATCAGCACAGTTAGACTCATCATTGTTGAATTGCCCAGATTCTTATGATTCTGATAAACCTAAGAATTATAAGCCAAAGAAGAAATTTATAACGCAATCTTGTTTCCCACAAGAGCCAGCTGTTGAAATTATAGGTTCTACAAAACTAATGGGAAAATTGGAACTAGATACATTGGCATATTGTTTCTATTATCATAATTTGAAAGACGAAGATGATCAAAGTAAAGGAATTTTTGATACAACTAATGATTACTTACAATATATCACTGCAAAAGAATTTCACAAGAGAGGTTGGAAATATCATAAAGAGACAAAGACTTGGTTGCACACCGATGAGGACGATAATGGATTTGTTCCTAGTGGACCTATAGAGGATTCTTTAAAGAGCAATAATCCTTCGTGGAAACAGTTTGATTATAGAGACACTTGGATGGCAAGAAGACTGAACGATTTTGTTTTTGATCAAAATTTAGAAGAGACTTCTTATTTGCAGTGAGTGAGTGAGTGAGTGGTTTATGGTTTTGTATAGATATTATATCTAGGTATCTGTAATAATGAATTTTTGTAATAATTGACGCTGTTTGTTGTAATTTGGTTTTTTTACCACTTCAGTACTTTTTCAGCTTCTCTGGGTTTTACTCATTATTTATGTGTTTTGTTTAATGTAAAATATTTTAAGTACTAATGTTATCAAAGTATATAAACTGAACGAGTACTCTAACTACAAAGGCTTGTTATTTGATTCAGTTCACTTCCTTTTTGAGAAAAACTTCACTAAAATGGACACATTGTTCATAAAAAGTTTCGAAACCTTGACCTCCACCATAGTATGGATCATCAACTATTGTGTCCAAGGAATCGTCTTCTTTCCATTCACCAAACAGATGAACAGAAGCACGAGAGTTTTCCGGTTGCTTTGTTTTCAAAGACTGCAAATTGTATTCGTCCATGCATATAACATAGTCAAATTTGTTGAAATGAGCCGGTTTGATCTGCTGAGCTTTGTGGTTAATAGGGATATTATGTTTTTGACATGTTTTGATTGTACGATGGTCAGGATTTTCACCAACGTGATAGGAATGAGTTCCAAATGAGTCAATTTCAACAACCTTAGATTCGAGACCTTTGTCTTTCACAATTTTGGCAAACACGGCTTCAGCCATTGGGGAACGACAGCTACATCTTGTTAGTATCTACTATGATGGGATAGCTAGCTAATTGTGAAAAGTTAATAATCTCTTACATGTTACCTGTGCAAACAAATGCAACTTTTATAGCATCACTTTTAGTCATTGTGTGTATGTGTTTATATCAATTGATTAGACAACTTATCTACTAACAAGCTATATTGGACTAATCATTTTGTGAATACTCTATTATCATTCTTATATTACTTACATGTAAGGGCGGCTATCTGCAAGAAAATTGAAAGCGAGCACCTGTCAAAATACCGTTTACTTTCTACGCAAATGTACGATGTTACCATATTTTAACGTTATTATCGTTGCATTACTTAGACATAGACAAAATATGTATATCTATGTATATATCTATATATATATGATGTACCCACTCAGTAGGATTTCTCCTGTTCAATTATACAATTCAACCCTGTAAAGGCTTCATTCAAGGATCTTTCAAAGTACTTGTCCAGTTTGTAACCACCAGCTTTATACTGTATATCGTCGACCAAGCTCAAAATGTACGGATCTTTATAACTTGATACGGTGCTTATCTTGAAAGGCGGGTTCAATATTCTATCACCGTTGAATGGAGTAAACGGTATTTGAACTTCAGTTTCTTTTTCCTTCTCTTGTAAAGTACCTGTTCTGATTAGCATTTGCTTTTGAGCTTCATATTTGGTTTCTAGTTCTTTTAATTTTTCTTTATGTTTATTTGTCTTGTTGAGTAAAGATTCTCTGACTTGGGCGACTATCTTCTCGGGATCTTTTTCACCAGAGGCTTCTTGTAATTGGTTGATAAGTTCCATTTTGGACAAATTTTTCAAATTTTGCTCTTCTTTAATTATTTCTCTATTGATTTTGTTTCTTTCCTGTTTAAATCTCTTTTCGAGATTTTGCATCTTTATGAATTTTTCATACTCTTGATCTCTTCTAGAATTGTTAAACTCTATAGACTGCTTGTTTTGAATTGAATACTCTTTTAATTTTTCTTCTGTTTCTTCTAAATCTATCTTGTGAAGCAACTTGTAAACAAACTCTTCAATCTCTTCAAGATACTTATTATGGTCTTCAACATTAGCAAAATCAGATTCTTTCTTATTATACACACTCATCACTTTTTTCCTTATATCACATTCTCTTTCAACTTCAATATCGTCAAAAACTTGAGCTTTGAATCTATTTTTTCTAAGTATCTTTTCACAATTGGGATATGGACACGGCGATGGACCTAATGAAAAGATTCTGTCAACACAAGAATCACATATTTTATGATAGCATTCAGGATTAATTCTGAATTGAATCGAAGGCGAGAGATACTTGTCCGTTTTACAGACAGGACATAGATCTTTTGGAATATTGTCCCAATCTAGTTCAACCATGGGTAATTATTCAAGATTTAGAGCGTATTTGGGTTGAAATTGTGTATTGATAATATGATTGTGTGTTGCTTAATAATTATCCATTATATATAGTTCCAAATGTAATTTATATCAAATAGGGTGAACTTGAGATCAACTTTACTGTGGGCTAAATTTCAGTCGTCATCGACGCGACGATCGACGCACCAGCTACCGAGAATTTATCAGTACTAGTTTTGCATATAATACAACACTACGAGTTAAAACTGCAACTTTTATAGTCAAATTTCAATAGAAGTACATTGATATCACGTAGATATGCAGTTCTAATTAAAAATTAAGGAATAAAAGTCTAAAAAAATTTTATTCTAAACTATCGTACATAAGAGTTACACAGTTATTTTCCAATTCAATTAAACTGATCCAATAAAGCGTTCAAATCCATGTTGATTGGAATTTCTGAATCGGTTTGGGTTTCCACTTCCATTACTGCTTCAGCAGTTTCAGAGTCTTTGCCCTGTGGTTCGTTTATATCCAGGGCAGAATGGTAAATTTCGCTATCATTGTACACTCCGGACTCTTCGACTTCATCAACATCATTAAATGTAACGTTTTTCTTTTTAGTATTCGGTTCCTGTGTCTCTGTGTCCAGACTTGGAGACACTGAAGTGATGCTACGCTTGTTGGAGGATGGTGGTGTATTAGAAGATTCTTTTTGTGAGTCAAGAGTTGTTGCAGATGCAGTTGTGTCATTGCTTTGCTCCACTTGCTCTTCGTTGTCGTTACTTTCGGTGTATGTTGGGATAGCATCTTCATCTTCGTCACCTTCATTATCATCCTCTGATGCTTTATAAGTAGGTATCTCGTCGTCATCATCATCGTCGTCATTATTATTATCAGTCACAACCAAGTCGCCATCAGTCTGGAGAACTGCCTCCTCTGGTAAGTTAAGCAACTCTAGCAATTCTTGCTTCTTTTCCCCAACTTTTGCAGAGATTGTTTCTAATTTTGACAGTTTCGAATTGTCTAGTTCTGACCAATTTTTTTGTATTTCGATTAAATTATCCAAACTCTTTATAATTTGCGTTCTTGAATCTGCCAATTTCAAAGTCTTTTCATTGAGATCTTTGGTTTTTTCTTGGATTGAACTTAATTGTGATATAAATTTTCTAGGTTCTGGTAAGTGTTCCGAGTTGAATAGACTGTTAAAGTTCTTGTTCAGTCTTTGAAAGTCTGCTGTGATCGAAGACGACAACTGTTGCAGAAAATCGTATTGTAACGACAATTGAATTAGCTCGGAAGAGAGACGCGGGGTAGTGTCTTGTGAACGATTTGAGTTTAACTTGAGCACAGGTGTTGCTGATTTAACTGCTGGTGGTGGTGAGGCAGCTGATGGTGCTGCAACTGCAGCAGTCTTGACAGTGTTTGCTTGACTGGAGGCGCCCAATTCTGCAACTAGCAAACTGATAAAATCGTCATTGTACACTGATCGCTGCTGCCAGACATTACACACTTTAACAAACTTGGGTATGTCTTCTTTGGCAATGAAAGGGCGAATCTTTTTAATGACTTTTGGCAAAACTGTCTGGAACTCGTTCAAGAACCCAGCGTATTTTTTGTCCTTTCTACTAAGCTGTATAACGTCATTAGCAAGATAAAACAGTGTCAATTTCTGAGAGCTTTTCATGTTTGGGTCAACTATATGCTTGGTCCATAATTGGACTATCGTCAAGTACCGAGAGTGGTGAAAGAGTATCCATTGAGAAGTTGACTGAATCGATTGCTGGGTAGGCGACAATTGCACCAGCTTTTGCGCCGCTTTTTCTGAAGAAAAGGACATTCTAATGGCAGTAAAAAATTGAAGGTTATATAACTTGTAATTAATTCTTATAGTGATAACATCCTTTGTTGTTATATACACATTTATCAACAGTAATATAATCAGTGTCTCTTTAGTTATATTATATGCTCTCTTCAGCACCTGAAAAGAACGGGAAATGCAAATAAATACATCCATGCACCAGTTAATTACTTTATTCACCCGTATATGACAAATGACAGAACAAAATATATAATTGACACATAATTATGAAATGACAGCAAAAGGGCGTTCCAGAGCAGAGGCAGCGGCAGAGGAGAATCTGTAAAGTGTTTGTTAGTATCAGCAATGGTTGACAGCAGGTTTGGTATGTCCTGAAGAGTGGTAGTGAGTGATATATGTGTGCTTTTGATTAAATAGCCGGGTACTAGTTGGCATTGTTTGAATTAGCAGGTGTCATAGTTTGGTTGAAGTTAATTAATACAATTGTAACTTTATACACATTCGCATAATAGATTCACAATGGCCGATAAGTTCCCACAATTAGACGATATTGAAGATGGATCAGTTCCATCAGAAGAAACCACATCTGATTTCTTATCGAGAGAGAAGGAATTGCTAGGTGACGAATTTGCCACCGAACAAGACGAAGCTGTCAAGCAAGGTGAAGAAGAAGACGATGATGACGAATTTAACGAATTTGAATCACAGTTCCCAGAAGTGTCTACGGCCACGAATGCTGTTGCAGAAGAGCAACATCAGCAGCAAGAATCACAAGACGCAGAGCAAGACTCTGATATTTCTGCTGGTTCTGGCTCCCAGATTGCTAACAAGTTTGCTAATTTGAACTTGGACGAAAGCGAGTATATCCAAGAATGGAAAAAGACCAGGGATTTGGAAATTTCTAAAAGAGACGAGATAGCACAGTCCAAATTGGAAGAAATCAAGAAAGCTGCTGAAGAAGCTACAGATGCATTCTATGACACTTATAACAATAAAAAAGAAGCGGCAATTGAGCAAACTAGAAGCGAAGCTGAAAAGTTTTTGGAAAAGAGAGATTCTTTCTTAGAAAAGGGTTCTGTCTGGGATAGAGTTATTGAGTTGCTGAACTTGGACAAGAACACAAACTCTGTGGATAGCGAAAATCATAGAGACAAGACCGCTTTCAAGAACCTCTTGTTAGCTTTGAAAAATAAAGAAAATGTTCCTGGTGCAGCTGGTTATTGAGTGAGTGATCTCCACTACTGCGTATTATAGTATTATATGTAAAAAAAAAAAAAAAATAGAACAAAACCCTGGAAATGAGATTCATGTGTTGAAGTTAAATAGATATGTTGTAGAATGTGTTGTTAACAGATAGTAATACATTGTAATACACTAACTGTACAATAAGTCAACTCCGCTCCACTCCACCATTTCCATATCTGATAACTGTGCGTCGATCGACCCGTGCCGTCTGTTTTCATCAGCGACGGTGCGGAACAAAATTTCTTCCGACTCTTCTGCCACACCTCCAACAGACTCTTAATAAGCAGAGAGTATACAATTAGTTTATCTTGCAAGAAGAAACTACTGTTTGCAAACAAAAGTTCTTCTATGTTTCACTTTATTTCTTGTTGATTTCAGATTGGCTAAACTTCAGCAATTTGTCAATTGTTTTGATTATTTGTGAGGTTTGTTTCCATAGTTTTCTTACTTGTTGCTTACTGAAAAAAACCAGGCGTCATTTGCACTATAAGCTGTCGGACATTTTTTAAGCTACGAGAGGGTGATTTTACTTTACAACTATTGAACAGTCAGTTTCTTCATTTAGTTTGCAACTTTTTTGACTAATTCTGGAAGTCTTTTTTGTTAAGTTACCAAAGTCTTTGCTATAATTCAAACGAGACAATCTCCAGTCTTAAACTCCGTAAGATGAATAATAATCCAAACCAACAACAAGAGTTCAACTCTTCTCCTAATAACGTGAGGATGCAGCAACCACAGCAGCAACAACAGCAGCAAAATCCAGGTCAAAACACCTCTGACATATCCCCTCAAGATAGATTACAGTTTGTCAATATTATTGTCTCGTCCATTAGTAAGATTCAAGGATCAAATTTTTCTATGCAAAAGGCTAAAGCTATCGCTGAGGAGTACGAGAGAAATGCTTTCAACAATTCTTCTAATAAAAAAGATTACGTCAATCATTTGAGAAGTAAGATCACAAGCATTACTCAAGCTAGGCAGAATGCTTTGCAACAACAGCAACAGCAAGCATCTGTTCAACCACAAGTTCAGCAGCAGTCTCAGCAACCACCACCACAATCTCAACCACAGCAACAACAACCACAACAACAGCAACCGCAACATTTTCCACCACAACAACAACCACAGCAGCCACTACCACCACAACAGCAACAACAACAGCAGCAAAATTTGCCTAATAGAACACCACAACAAAATGTTAGGCCAAATTCCAACTCAAAAATCGATTTACAGAATCATCAAATTCCTCCTGCTTTGTTGAGCAAACTTCCCCAAGTGTTTCCTCAAGGTTACAATACATGGGCTACAATAATGCCATTTTTCAGACAAAGACAAATATCAGGACAGGATATGGAAACTATAAAAGAAGTTTACACTATGCACTTGCAACTTGTTAGAGCAAAACAACAGCAAGAGTTGAATATTAACCAGTCTAGTGTCAATCAGAATAATGTGAATAATAATAACAACAATTTTCAACAACAACAGCAGCAACCTGTGCCACAGCAGTTTCAACAACCTTTACAACAACAGCAGCAACAGCAACCTCAACAACAGCAACAGATGCAGCAACCTATGCAGCAGTCTTTGCAACCTCCACCTCCACAACAACAACAACCGCAACAGTCTCAAGCTCCATTACAACAATATCAGCAGCAACCTCCTCATTTGCAGCAGCAGCAACAACAGCAGCAACAACAACCAATTCGTCAACAGCATCAACAGCCTGTTATGCAAGGGGTTACAGGTTCGGAACCTCCAAACCCACAGCAAATTTTAATCTTCCAGAGACAACAACAGCAGCAGCAGCAACAGCAACAACAACAACAACAACAGCCAGCTGCTAAAGTTGCAGATGTTGATAAGCCTCGTCAGCAGCAGCAAACAAGGCCATCCATTACAAACGAACAGCTACAAAATTACAAAAACCAGGCTTTACAAGTTATCAAGAATTTACAAGCCGCTAATAAGCTTCCCGCTAATTTAACTCAAGAGCAGGAAACTAATTATGTGAGAAAATATTTATTCCATATTCTCAATAATGTGAAACAACAACAACAACAACAACAACAGCAGCAAAACATGCAACTGGATCCTAACAAGCAAGTCAACCCTCAAACTACTGTTAATGTTGGAATGAATAATGCTAGACAGCCGGTAAATGGAACACAGTCTTCTCAACCACTCCAGGGACCTCCTCAGGGCGGTCCTCAAGCGTCCCCTGTTGTCACAGCCAATCAACCTCAGATTCAACAGAAACAGCAAGGTAATCCAGCGGCAAACCTTATGAATACACAAATGAAGATGATGCAAAATAAAGTGCAACAACAACAACAGCAACAACAACAGCAGCAGCAACCACGACCACAAAACATTGCATTGCCTAATACTCAGCAACAACCTTTGAATGTACCATCAAATCAACCGATACTTAATCAAGACCAAATTCCACCACAAGCGTCTCCTCAGTTCATACCACCACCACAGCAACAACAAGGTCAAGTTCCTATCCAACCACAACAAACAGTGCCTCCTTCGCAACAATTACCAACTAATCAAAATCAAAGATTGGCTCAAAACAGGCAGCAATTTGCCGCACCAAATAATGGAATGCAACAGCATTCAACGTCATCTGGTTCACAAGGACCAAGACTATTTACTGGTGTGGTTGCAACCGAGGAGGATTGGCGTAAGCTGAAATCCATATATCAAGAAGTTTCCGCAACTCCAATAAATCTGAAAGATTTTACTGATGAATTAAGTGACCAGGAGAAACAACAAATAGTCAAATCTGTTAGACAAGCACAACAACTAGTGATTGTTTGTGAAACTATTATTGTTCCTAATTTCTATATGATGACTAAAAGTTATGATGGCACTAAAAAGCTTATGTACAGTCAGTTAATGATAAAGCAAGTGTTGGAAAGATTGAAAAACAATGGAAGATTTTTTGTTAATTTTGATTTACTATCCAAAGTTCAGAATCAAATCACTAGATTTTTAGGTTATATTAAAGAGCAAAATACAAAGATGCTGAAAGCTCAACAACAAAAAAATTTAATGCAGCAAGGTCAAAATGGTGTTGTTGGACTTCCATTACAACAACCTCAGCAACAGCAACAACCTCAACATCAACAACAACCTCAAAATATACCAGGTCTGCCCCAAAGCTTTGATCAACAACAACAGCAACAGACCATTCCCGGTCTCCCTCAAAGATTTGATCAACAGCAACAACAACCAAAGAATATTAATGGTAATGTTGCACAAGGATCAGTTCCGCTTCAACAACCACCGTTCTTCCCTCAAAATCAACAGCAACAGCAACAGCAACAGCAACAACAGCAACAACAGCCACTTCAACAACCAATGAACGTGGTTCACACACAAGCTGCTTCTCAACAATTCCAACAACTTGCTGCTGATCAAAGACAAGCCGGTTTAATGATGAATGGTGGTATCAACACCAAAATGCCATCAAGATTTAACGCACCAGTGCAAACATCTCCAGTTATTAGCTCCCCTGCAATCATAATACCATCTCCGCAACCAACTTCTGCTACAACTCCAACTACGGCTATTGCCAAAAAAGTGGCACCTCGTAGAAAGACATCCAAAGTTGGCACCACAACAAAGGGTAAAACTACCACACCAACTGCTGTTTCAGGTGTTGCAAATCCAGTGACACAATCCGCCACCACTGTGACTAGTTCTACAGTGGCCACCCCTGCTGCTAATGCTGCTATAAACGTTGCGCAATCAGCAATGTCTCCAGAGGCTCAAGCGATTTTAAAAGAAAATACCGAATTGATTGCTGCGGAGGAAAACAGATTGCAAGTTGTTGATATTCAAAGAAACAAAAGAAGAGAGTTGGCAAGCACCGATCCTTCCAAGTATTTGCTTGCCACATTGGCAGATTCTCTCTCTCTGCCTGAAGAAGAGTTGAAAATCTTTGAGGAAGCTTCTAAAAGCGTGAACGCTACAATCAACGATAAATCCAAAGGTTCAACCACAGGTAAAACCATTACAAGTGGAAATAATGGGTTGACTCCATCTGCAATCTTGACAACACCTTTGCCATTCAATGTCAAAACTCCGAATTCTAGCAGATTTTACAACTCTTCAATTACCCCAGGTAATGATGTTTCATCACCAAGTGTTGTGCACGCATCAAGTAGTGAATGGAAAGAGTCCAAGGTTAAAGCAATCAACTTGGCCAATGCATTCAAAGAAATTGTGCATTCGTTACCTAAATGTGATATCGATCCAACTTCGAAACTGAATTCATCGTTCAAAGAAATTGCAAGTCTGATGTATCCTACTCCACATGAAGACACCAGTGTCACGGATTCGACAACTCCACAAAAGAGAAAATTCAGCAAAGTGTCAAGTGACTTGAGTCCCGATAGAAGCAAGCTTGTTAAGTTGGAAGATAAGTTCCCTGAAAAACTTGAAATTCCAGTCAAGTCAGAAGTCCAGGCCGCTGACCGTCTATGGGATTTTGATGCCTGGTGAGGCTGATGCTGTAACTGAAGAGACAATACATAAATTTCATTTGGCATTTGGTGTTGCATCGTTTAGTTTGTCTTCAGTTCTGTCACTGTCTCCTAATTTCTACTTTTCCCTTATTCCCTTCCCCTGCTACAATGTGCTGTTTTCAATGCTTTTCTTCTTTTCGTCACAATTTCTGACTTACTACTTAAACACACCCTCACTGTCTTGCTTTTTTATTTTTTTTGTATTTTTATATTCCTACTGCTCACATATGAGTACGTTGTTTTCTTTTTAATTGTGCAACTATTTTTCAAACAAATTCTGTTCTGTGTTTCCACTTTTCTTTCCTCTTTTGCTTTCTTTATGTATTTGACTTAATTTTATTCTGAAACTTTGTTCAGTCAAAACGCTGGATAAAAGACACACTTATCAGCCATTCCTGCACATCAGCAACAAAAGCCGTAACCATAATATACACCCCCTATTACTACTACTAACCCCGCTGCACAGCCCGGATCTCAAACCGTTAGCGAATTTTCCGCCGAGAAGAAAAAAAAAGAAAAGCGGGAGCACAAAAAAACAGTCGTTTCTTTTTTTGGGGTGGTTTTCTATACGTTTTCCCGCTGACGCGTAGAAGAAACGGACTTGATAACGGATTACGTGATGGATGGCAATTTTACAGAGAGCAATAGGAATCAGAGTATATTTCAATCATGTATTGGTTAGTAGTGGTAATTTTTCAGAATGATTCAATCACTGCTACTTTGCTGTTTTGTCCTTTCGTTTATTTTTTTTAATTTTCAACCACAAAAAGTTCAACGGTAGTTGGTTTTAGAAGAAACTCGGCAGGCTGTGAGTAACGGGAGAAAAAGCAACTTGATCATCTATCTGAAATGACTAAAATTGAGCCGTCAGCAAGTGCAAGTGATAGTGAAGTTGAAGGGGGTGGTTTTATTGTTGATGACAAGGATCTTAAAAAGTCTCGTTCTAGAAGAGGCGAGGCGGGCAAGAACCAAAAACAGGCCGCTGGAGCAGGTACCAGACGATCAAGAAGATTGAGTAAATCTGTCAATTATATAGAACTATCTGACAATGAGGTAGACACTCCATCAGCCAAGAAGATGAACGGAAACAAGAAAACAAGTAATGGTAAAGTCACTTTGAAGAAACAGAAGAAAGTTCAAGGTTCTGAATCGGAAGACGACGATGCTGATGATGATGATAACGACGAAGATTTTGTGTTGGACGACGAAAACGATGATGAAGATTATGAGGACGATGATAACTTAGTGATTGTGTCGGGAAGAACTTTTGGAAACAGTTCCAACTCCCCGATTAATATTTTTGATGGGCCTCAGGACGAAGGTATAGTTGAAGTTGATAATATTGATCTGACTGCAAATGATAAAAGTAAAACAGCACCAAAGAGACGAAGAACTAGATCTGTTAAAGAAGAAGAAGACAAAGAGAATGATAATAATGGGGAGAATCATAACGCAGAAGATGGCTCTCAAGAAGGACCGAAACCGAAAAAAAAAAGAGCCCCTAGAAAGAAGAAAGAAACTGAACCAAAGGTTAAAATATCGGCTCATGATAGAAGATCAAACAGAGTTTTCCAATTCCATCCTGATACTGCTGAAGTGTTTGTTAAATTAGCAAGCCAGGAGGCTCGTAAAGTCGAACGTGCACCACATCCAGAAGGTATGACTATTACTTTACTACCATTCCAGTTGGAAGGTCTAAACTGGATGGTCAAGCAAGAGGAGGAATCTGGGTATAATGGTGGTATTTTAGCTGATGAAATGGGTATGGGAAAGACAATTCAGATGATCTCTTTAATGATGCACGATAGAACAAAGGGACCTAATTTGGTTGTTGCTCCCACTGTGGCTTTGATTCAATGGAAAAACGAAATTGAAAACCATGCAGGAGGGAAATTGAAAGTTGCTCTTTTCCATGGAGCAAATAGAGCCAAATCCAAAGATGAGCTGAAAGATTATGATGTTGTCATGACAACCTATGCAGTCATGGAGAGTGGGTACAGAAAAGAAAAATATGGTTTCAAGAGAAAGGGAAGAATGGTTAAAGAAAAGAGTATTTTACATCATATGAAATTTTACAGAGTCATCTTGGATGAAGCGCATAATATCAAAGACAGACAAAGTTCAACAGCAAAAGCTGCTAACGAATTGCCATGTGAGAAACGTTGGTGTTTGTCAGGTACACCATTGCAAAATAGAATTGGTGAATTATACTCGTTGATCAGATTCTTGGGAATAAGTCCATTCTGTCATTATTTTTGTACTAAATGTGACTGTCGTTCATCAGAGTGGAATTTTCCAGATTATAGAACCTGTGCTTCTTGTGGTCATGCACCAATGACACATATGAATTTCTTTAATCATTTCATGTTGAAGAATATTCAAAAATTTGGGTTTGAAAATGAAGGTGTTGAGTCATTTCAAAGAATTCAAGCTTTGTTAAGACAAATAATGTTAAGAAGAACAAAGGTCGAAAGAGCAGATGATTTGGGTCTTCCACCTAAGATTGTTGAAATTAGAAGAGATTTCTTCAATCCAGAAGAAAAAGATCTATATCAATCATTGTATCTAGACTCTAAGAGAACATTTAATGATTATGTGGCCCAAGGTGTGGTTTTAAATAACTATGCTAATATTTTCACTTTAATTACCAGAATGAGACAATTAGCAGATCATCCAGATTTAGTGTTGAAAAGATTCAAATCTGCACAACAATCAGCGGCCGATTTGATCAATAATGGTGTTATTGTTTGTCAATTATGTGATGATGAAGCGGAAGAGCCAATCGAGTCTAAATGCCATCACAAATTCTGTAGAATATGCATAACGGAGTATGTTGAAAGTTTTACAGGTGACAAATTAGAATGCCCAGTTTGTCATATTGGTCTAAGTATTGATCTAGAAGCTCCGGCATTAGAAGTGGATCAAGCATTAGTTGAAAAAGGTTCAATTGTGAACAGAATCAATATGAACAGTGGTGAATGGAGATCGTCAACCAAGATTGAAGCATTGATGGAAGAGTTATACAAATCAAGATCTGATAGACAAACAACAAAATCGATTGTTTTTTCTCAATTTACATCCATGTTAGATTTAGTCGAGTGGAGATTGAAAAGGGCAGGTTTTTCCACTGTCAAACTACAAGGTTCGATGACTCCAACTCAGAGAGATTCTACCATCAAGCATTTCATGAATAATCCATCGGTTGAGGTGTTTTTGGTCTCTTTGAAAGCAGGTGGTGTTGCTTTGAACTTGGTCGAAGCTAACCAAGTCTTTATCTTAGATAGTTGGTGGAATCCATCATTAGATACTGGTCAGGCTGCAGATAGAATTCATAGAATTGGACAGCACAGACCAATCAAGATTGTCAAACTTGTTATCGAGGATAGTATCGAGTCCAGAATTATCGAGTTGCAAGACAAAAAGTCAAATATGGTCAAGGCCACTTTGGATAAAGATCAAAGTGCCGCTAACAGACTAAGTGCTGCTGATATGCAGTTTTTGTTCAACAATTAGTGAAGAATTCAAAATTTGTTGAGTCTACTTATTCTTGTATATTTTTTTGTTTACGTTTTGTTTTTTATTGTTTTTCCATAAATATAACTGTTTATAAACGTTTCCCAAGCTCTCCTTTTCTGTCCTGTACATACAATCTAGAGCTTTAAATAGCGAAATTAAATTACTAATAAAAATAAGCGCCTGAATTTTTCACAGCGGAGATTTATTATGCGCCTTTACGTAACTCTGAAATTTTTCAGATTCCTCAAAGAAAAATTAACCTGACTCATTTGCGACTCATTTACTGGACTCATGGACTGTATGCATATATATATCAAGACTGACGAATCTTCACTTTAGGGATAAGGTTGAATTTCAAAGAAAAGAAACTTTCAAGCAACTGATAGTTGATCCACCACATACTTTATACATATTTGAAAAAATGGTTTTCCCATTATTGCCATACTACGCTTCAATCGCTGAAGTTGACACACTTTCAGTTGTTGGCCAGGCATTACTATCGTATGATAAATCTACTAATAAATCAGAAATCATTTCACTTTCAAAGACTTCGTATACCAAAATATACCTAGATATCAATTTTGACGAGATTGACGATACTATTGCTGACACTATATTGCTCTTCTTGAACAGTGGTGTTGAAGGTTTATTTGCAACTCCTGAGATTGCAACGGAAATTCTAGCCAAGATTCCAAATGCCAGAATAATTTACAAGCTATCGAATGTTGATCAAGTTGACTCTTTGAAACTATCATCAACTACCTCTATTGGGTTCTCATCATCTCAACCTCTAGGTTCATTGAAATCGTTAGTTAACGGTGGAGAAAGAACAGTTTACTCATTTTTCAACTCTGAAACTGCTAAAAAAGTTGATGTTTCATCACACGTTTCAGCAGGTATCACTCCAATTATACCTAACAAGATCATCACAACTGATTACTCTGATGACGAAAACAATGTCTCGGATAATGGGTTACTACCACTTGTTGATATCTTATCTCCAGCTTTGACCACTGATAGAAACGATGGATTGTACACCACTTTAGTCACTGATAACCGTAATGAAGCTTTAGGTTTAGTTTACTCATCCAGAAAATCGATTGCTGAAGCGATCAAGACTGGAACTGGTGTTTACCAATCTAGAAGACACGGATTGTGGTATAAAGGTAAAACTTCAGGAGCCACTCAAAAGTTGTTACGTATTGACTTGGATTGTGATGGTGATTGTTTGAAATTTATTGTTGAACAGACTGGAGCTGGATTCTGTCATTTGAACAGAAGATCATGTTTCAATAAAGCAACCGGTTTGACTGCTTTGGAATCAGTTTTGGTTGATAGAAAGAACAACGCTCCTGAAGGTTCGTATACAAAGAGATTGTTTGATGATGAGAAATTACTTAATGCTAAAATCAAAGAAGAGGCTGAAGAATTAACAGAGGCCGTTGACAAAGATGAAATCTCATGGGAAGCGGCAGATCTTATTTATTTCGCATTAACGAGATGTGTGAAGTACGGTGTTTCAATCGCTGATGTTGAGAAGAATTTGGATACTAAAGCATTGAAAGTTACAAGAAGAAAAGGAGATGCTAAACCTAAATTTATTGAAGAAAAAACACCAGCTCCAGCTCCAGCCCCAACACCAGCTCCTGTTGAAAGAGTTATTGGTCCTAATGATAAAATCACAATGAATAGAATTGATGCAACAACAGCTTCCGAAAAGGAAGTCAACGCATGTTTAGAAAGACCAATTCAGAAATCTGCTGATATTATGGGTTTGGTCACACCTATTGTTGAAAAAGTTAAAACTGAAGGTGATAAAGCATTGTTAGAATTGACTGCTAAATTTGATAGAGTTGAATTAAAATCACCAGTTCTGAATGCACCATTTGACGAGTCATTAATGCAAATTTCAGACGATATTAAGAAAGCTATTGATATTTCTTTTGAAAACATCAAAATTTTCCACGAAGCACAAAATCAAAAAGAAACACTTACCGTGGAAACATGTCCAGGTGTTGTTTGTTCGAGATTTGCAAGACCTATTGAAAGAGTTGGTTGTTATATTCCAGGTGGTACTGCAGTTTTACCATCAACTTCATTGATGCTTTCAGTTCCAGCATTGGTAGCCGGTTGTAAAGACATTATTTTTGCTTCTCCACCAGGTAAAGATGGGAAATTAACTCCTGAAGTTGTTTATGTTGCTCATAAAGTTGGTGCTAAATGTATTGTCTTAGCAGGTGGTGCACAAGCCGTTGCTGCCATGGCATATGGTACTGAATCTATTCCAAAATGTGATAAGATTATGGGTCCAGGTAATCAATTTGTTACTGCTGCTAAGATGTTGGTTTCAAATGATTCCAATGCTATGTGTGCTATTGATATGCCAGCTGGTCCTTCTGAAGTTTTAGTTATTGCTGATAAATATGCAGATGCTGATTTTGTTGCATCTGATTTATTATCACAAGCTGAACACGGAATTGACTCTCAAGTTATATTGATTGCAGTCGATATGACATCTGAAGAGATTGATAAGATTGATGAAGCTGTTCATAATCAAGCAATGAAATTGTCAAGAGTCGACATTATTAGAAAATGTATTGCTCACTCAACCACTATTTCAGTTGCAAATTACGATGATGCATTTGAAATGTCAAATAGATATGCACCTGAACACTTGATTTTACAAATTGAAAACGCAGAATCGTATGTTGACCAAGTTTTCAATGCTGGTTCAGTCTTTGTGGGCGCTTATTCTCCAGAAAGTTGTGGTGATTATTCTTCAGGTACAAACCATACTTTACCAACATATGGTTATGCTAGAATGTACAGCGGTGTCAATACATCAACTTTCCAAAAATTCATCACTTCACAGGTTGTCACTCCACTAGGTTTGAAGTCTATCGGTAAAGCCGTTATGGACTTGGCCGCAGTTGAAGGTTTAGATGCTCACGGAAATGCAGTCAAGATCAGAATGGAGAAATTAGGTTACATTTAAATAGATTATGGTTCATTTTTGAACTTTTTACGCCCATTTTTTTTTTTTCTTCATTTGTGTTTTTCTTCACTTTCTACTTTGTTAATATCTTTCTGCTTTATTTTTGTCTTACGTACCCCTTTTTATTGATGTAATCAGAATAATGTTTTGTTTGCCATATCAGTGTCTTGATAAAAACCACCATGACACACAAAATAGCACCGCCACATAATTACAAATATTTATTGTCACCACCCCAGCCACCAATCCATCAGCCACCAATTTCTAAAAATAAGTTAGTCTTTGCACACACAACTAAAATTGGGAATTCGCTTGCTCAGCCACTCCATCGAGGCTGAATCTCTTCACAGCAGGACAAAGCGGCTGAGTGAAAGGCTATAGGGCTGTCCATTGCAGGCGCATGCATGCTGTGTAAGTTGCAGTATGATCTCATCTCAGGGGTCATACATTGGATGCATCATCAGATCACCCTTATGGTGAGCTGTTTCCATTTATAGAAGTGTTGAAGATGATGGTCTTTATTCAAGTGATGTGTGTGTATGTATGGAAGCTTGCTGAAATTTTCTAACTAAAAGTGATTAGTTACATGTGGTGGTTTACTTTTTGAGTAGCAAATGATTGCTTTGTGCATGTGCATGAGCCAGTCTGAGGAATGGAGATAGAAGATTGTATAAAATCAGGGACTTTTGTCGAGTTACACTTGATCAATGATGTTGTAGATTTTTAGAATACTATATATTATTTAAATTTTAGTGGTTTTTTTTTTCAATAAATCATTGATCATTCATATAAATCATACCTAAATCTTTAAAACTCGTCAAACAACATGGCATTGGGTAGATCGCTTCTTAACCTTGTTTCATTATTTCTAGCAATTGTATCGTTTGTGTTTTTACTAGTTGCCAATATTGGTGGTGTGAATAGACGTTCGTGGTCGTCGTCTCAGTATTTACTTCAGCTAGATCTCACACAGACAAAAGTGTCGACATTGTTCCCACAAATCGAAACAGTATTCCCCAACCAGAACTGGAATGACGTGACAATGGGCAAGTACTATACTTTCAACATGTACGGATTCTGTATTTCAAACAGAAGAAACTCGGGCACTTTCGAGTTGTCTGATTTCAACCGTGCAGTCGACACATCGAGTATCTGCTCATCGCGTAAAGCCATGTACACAATTGATATACCTTCGGTTATTGCATTGGATTTACAACTACAGTTCAGCTTGTCAAACCAAGAAAGAGCCACTCTTCAAAACTCAATTGTACTCCCTGAAAACGTTGACTCTTATATCGGTACAATCGAAACGGTTTCGAAATTAATATACGTGACCAACATCATAGCAATAGCTATTTCTGCTGTGGCTGCGTTGGTGATCTTGTTTTCCATCTGTGGTGTGCCATTTACATCGCCATTTGCATTGTTGCTCCAATTCCTTGGTCTAATAGCTGCATTGATTTTTGCAATCTCAGCTACAGCTACTTTCAGTATCATCAAAGACAGAATCAACAACTCTTTTGCAGAATTTGGTATGAGAGCAAGCACCTCCAAGTCATTTTTGGCATTCACTTGGATAGGTACAGGTGCTGCTGTCTTGTTGTTTATCTGGTTGTGTGTTGTAGTTGGTTCTGCTCGTAGAAATCAATACGGTGCAGGCAAACAGCCCGTTTACGCTTACCCAGGTTACCAAGTTCGTTAACTGAGCTAGTAGCCGTGCGTAGGCCCTCTTTTTGTGTTTTTCAAAGCAGTTTACTCTTTTACTCTTCTTTCGCTAAGTATTTTTAATATTATTCAGTATCTCGTATGTTGTGTTATATTTTCTTGTAATGAAACACTCTGTCACAGTTGTCATTGACCAGTGCTATTGACTGCAGTGGTCAATCTGTCTGCACACCAGCCACATAATAGATTTCTGCCCCGATAACAGCTCTTAGACGTGGCGCGCGTGTAATTATGTTATGTGGCTGGTAATTTAGTAACACCACTCACGAGGCGTTGAACGGATTTCAGGAACATAACGGTATATAAATAAGTACAAGTTAGGGTGTAAGAAGCTGTAAAGATATGACAATATTTCCTCGTCTTGATTTAACCACTTACATTAACTGAGCTAATACTCTTTCACGGAATACAAAATGTCTACATTGTTAGTCCCATTACACATCTTAGCTTATTCATACACTTTTGGTGCCACTTCATTCCACTCTTTTATCTCATCAGTTAGAGCTTTCAAAGTTCTACCAAGAAAGGAATTTGGTATTTTACAAAGCCATTTGTTCCCAATTCACTTTTTGACTCAATCTTTAGGTCCTGTTGCTATTGGTTTATCTGCTCCTTATGCTGTACCAGCTTTAGGTTTATCTTTACTAGGTGCTTCTTCGATAAGTGGATTTGTTAACTACTTCTGGTTATTACCAGTCTGTCAAAACATCAAGGAAAAAAGATCAGCATTGTTGGAGAACGTGTACAACAATAATGAAGAAGCCGCTGGTCAAGGTGAAGATTACAAAGCTTTAAACAAGCAATTTGGCAAGTATCATGGTTTGAGCTTGTTGTTCAACTTTATTAGCGTCTTGACTATCACCGCATACGGATTTGTTTTAAGTAACCAGTTTGCTGTCAAGGCCATTCCAAAATAAGGTATCCACTTTGATGTTTTGTATGTATCTATTGAAATACATAAATATCTATATTCGCCGTTATTTACCAAAAAAAAAAGAAACCCGTCAAAAGTTCGGCGGTAGTATTATTGCACCCACTTTTCTAGGTGATCTCTCAGTGGCTAGCAAGTCGTAATTCAACACCGAATGCTTCGTATCACTAACTTCTAACTTGAATCCGAGTTTCAAAAAAAAATCTCTAGTGTTCTCTGACAACATTCTACTCTTTTTACCTAGTCCGATCACTAACAAGTCAGGTAGCGGATAAACCAACTTGAACAAATCATGCACCGCTGGTAAACTTGCCAAATCCACAATATGATCCGCCTTGCGGTTCATCTTGGACAAATTTATCTCAAAGATCTGGTTATCTAGCAAGAGACAGCCAATGGGCTGATTTTGAGAATTGGGGGATTTAACAACTTTCATGTTTGTGAAAATGATAGAGTCCTCTGATATCATCTCTATATTGTTCTCGGGCACAGTAGACATTGCAAGAACATCAATATTTGAAAGATTTTTGCCGAGATCTGAAGCTTTAAACTGGTTAGAATAGTGCCTTAAGACAGGATCAAAAGTGGAGAAGAACCTTGGAAGCCCTTTAAAACTTAAAAGTCTCTGTGTTCCACTCATTGTTAATCTGGTGTGTTCTTTTTCTGGTTCTACTCTGTTTGGATCGTATTTATAGTCGAATCTGGCACTATTAAATAAAGAATCAACTTTCTAAACTCCCTATCACTTATTAGCATTATCATTCAATTTAGTGCAAAACATGTTGAAAAGACAAAAAATGGGGTAAATATTTGATTATGTAATACAACTTAAAAAGTTACCCGGAAATAATTACACTGCCTTGAATTTTTACCGTTTTTTCGCTTTCATTTTTTTTGTTAGTGGAAAGATTTCATCAACTTTTCCAGCATCTGCCTTGAATGAGCCCTGGAGTTGATAAAGATGTCATTTAAAGATGTGGGTGAACTATACCACAATAGGTGTTACCTTGTGCATTAAGCTTGAGACGATACACAACTAATAATCACGACGTTTGAGAGATGGCTGGAATCAAGTTTCTTCCGCAAGTGAGTAAAGCCAGAAATGGTTTAGGTGCATTTTTACTACCATGTAAGAAAATTACATTAACTTACTGTAATTTTGGTGGTTCTTCACAAGGTATGAGAGATTTTTTGAGATTGAGATTGAAGTCATTTGCTAGTAAATACCCTGAAATACAATTTGAAGTTTTGGAAAAACCAGGATTCCATCCCGTTGTGAAAGGTTTCTATTCATATGATAAAGTTAAACAAATTTGCGTTCGTAAATGGAATATTGATGTTGTTGAAAATAAATTGAAAACTTTGATAAATTCAAGCGGTAACCAACTAGTCAAGCCTAAACAAAACGTGAAATCTTTGAACGAGTCAGTCAGAGGTATTTGGTCGCCATTCCACGTTGATCCTAAATACAGATACAAAGTTTAGTTTCATCCTTTTCAAAATTTCAAATCAAAATTATACATTTAAAAGTTGCAAGATACCAAGGGTTGCAACTTTCCAATATTCCTGTACATTTTTATCCGGTCCAACAATTACGAGTTCATTACACTTTTTTTTTTTTTGTCTTTTTTTGTTTTTGCTTTATTGACAGAGTAGCTCTGAAACTGCTTGAAACATTAACCACCAAATGGTTGGTCTCATTTCACATCTCATCAGGCAGATGTTATGTATATAGATTAAATAGGTATGTGCTACATTCGATAATGCACAAAAATGTCATAAGGTTTTAAAAAAAAATGTCAAATATAAAGTAAATAGTAACAGTATCGATTTTACTCTTCACGTTGGCTTTCAAAACATTGCGTTTTCATAAGGACATTCCACACTTTCGTGTCCTTCTCTTTCACACAGTCCACACCATTTGGATCTCCCGGCGGAAGGATCAACTTTGCTTGGTGGTTGGAATATTTTCAACTCGCCATCTTCGGATAACAGTTCGTTCGCTATTGATACAGGTTTCTTCGTTTCAGTGTGAAGCATCTCGGAAGAGTTGGTTGTGTTGTCTAATTTAGCATTATTTTGTTCTTTTGCCAATAATAAAGCTTCTTCCAACTCTTTGATCTTTTTCTCCATCGATGCCAACTTCTCATTCAGTTTTTCTTCAGCCAAAGTGGCGTTTTCAACCTGCAATTTTAAACTGTCATTTTCAGCTTTTAATGAATCGTCAATCTGTGTATTGCTAGCTGACTCTTTCTCGGCTTTTAATCTCTCAATTTCCATGCTTGCTGTATAACTCTCCATTTCAAATTTTCTCAATCTGTTGATTTCCTTGCCTTGAGAGTTTTTCAAATCATTGAAAGCTTGGTCTTTCTCAGTGAGTTTCTGCTCGAGCTCTTTCACTCTATCCTCCAGCACTTTTGCCTGCCCGTTATTGTCTGTGTTGGCGTTGCTGGTAGCAGCTTGCTGGTGTTTGGCAATTTGATCTTGCAAAGTTTTCAATTTCATTGAATATAGTTCTTCATTTTGGCGGCTCTGTTCCTCCAAAGTCTCCACTACATCAATCAACTCCTTCATCTGTTTATCTGTGCTGCTTTTCAATCTCTGTAATCTCTTGTCCTTTTCTAACAATTCTCTTTCATTTTCACTCAGTATAGAGTCAAACGATCCGACCGTTTTCTGTAAGTCCTGCAACACGGCGTCTCTTTTACTCAGCTCTTCCTGGTACTTGATTAGTTGTACTTTTTGATGCTCACATTTATCATATAATTGCCGCAATTTTTGTTCCAGTTCATCTAGATACTCCACGCTGACCAGCTTTTGTTTTTTACTCGAAGATGTTGTTGTTGACTTATTGTTTCCAAAACTGTTATTTCGTGATAAAACAGACTCTGAACGTGGTGTGGATGTGCCACTATTTGAAATATTTTTCAAAGCTGGTGAATTAGACGACAATCTCCCTGTATTACGAGGCAATGGAGACCCAGAAAGTTTTGCCCTTTCCGTGTGGATGTCATCATTATCAATCTGGTTATTATTATTATTATTGCTGCTCAACAAGCTAGCATTCACGTATGCGAGTTTAGCGTACGGTAAAAAGAGTCCTGTCTTTGGTACGCTCGTGTGAAAGTAATGTATGCCATCCACGTCACCTGAGTTTTTACCCTTGATTGCCGCTTCATTCAGTAGTTCAACACCGGCAAATATACCGTTCTTATTAGCCACAGAACCTACAAATCGCAGGATTGCCTCACCACCTCCTGGAATTTGCACTTTTGAACCAATTGGTATGCTATTAGAAGACATTGAGTAAAGTTTCGTGCTCTGTTAACCTTGTGACATTTTTAATTAGAACTGATACTAGCTCAATCAGTGACTGTTTCCTTTCACTAGGTCTATTTTCAATCAGTTGAAAAGTAAACAGATTTGAAAAAAAGAAATTCAAAGTTACGCGTTACGTAATCGTAGATCTCACATAAGAAGTTTAAGGTACATTTATTTACGGTAAAGTGGTTTTGGAATAATAGTAAAAGTAGAATTAAAGTTTAGTAATAAGGGTTCAAAGTACAAAGTAAGAAAAGCGGTTTAAACAATAATAAATCTGAACGTAACAGAAACAACACTTGCTAGATCAATGAGCAAGGTCAGGGTTTGGGTTGACCAAGATCTTGACGTTTTTCTCTTTGTGTTCGATCAATTGATGGAATCCACCATCGATTGCATCTTTGACATCAACGACACCAGTGATTAATTTTTTAGCGTTTTCAACTGTAATCAAACCTTCTTCAAAGGCTTTAATAACGTTTTCAAAATCTTTAACGACATAACACATCGAACCTGTTGCGAATTTTTCTTGGTAAGTTAAATCCATTGGTTTATGACCAGTTGGGTGATCTGCCCAGATTGCCACGTTAACAGCAATACCACGAGGTCCTAAAGCCTCAATACTTGTTGTGAATGTTGCTGGAACACCAGAACAGTCAAAAGAAGCATGGAAACCTTCATTTTCAGGAACTAAATTTTTCAATTCGACAATTGCATCTTTATGTTCAATTGGATTGAAAACTTCAGCGCCTAAATCTAAAGCAAATTGTCTTCTAATTTCAGCAGGCTCACTACAGACAATCTTACCTGCTTTATGACCTTGTAATGCTAAGATTGTAGCCAAACCAATTGGACCACCTCCTAACACTAGAGCAGTTTCACCTTCTTTGAAATTGGCACATTCGACAGCATGCCAAGCAACAGCTAATGGTTCCACCAAAGCACCAACATCTAATGGAATTGAATCTGGTAATTTGACAACATGGTCTGCACCGTAAACTGCCTTTTCTGCCATAGCACCACCACCAACACCTAAACCGCAGAAACCTAAATGGGTACAGCAATTTGGTTTACCAACTTTACAAGAGGTACATAGTTCTTCATCTTGGACAACACCATTGTGCTTGTATCTTGATCTATCTGAACAATGACCAGTTGCTTCAACAACGACTCTATCACCTGGTTTACAGTTTGTCACTTCAGATCCAATCTCTTCCACAACACCGGAGAATTCGTGACCTGCACAGATACCTTTATCTGGTTCGTCGTCTAAAGACATACCAGAGATGGCATTCTTAGTACCTGGTGGTGGGAAGAAAATTGGTCCTTCTAAGTACTCATGTAGATCTGTACCGCAAATACCGCAAAAAGCGATCTTGATCTTGACATCGTTAGGGTTAATGATTTGTGGTTCCTGAATACTCTCAGAGTATTTAAGATTTTTATTACCGCAATATAATAAACCTCTCATTTTTTGATTAATTTGTGAGTTTACCTTGTGTAAAGGATTCAATTGATTTTTCACAATTGTGGATTTAAATTGTTTGAATATTTTCGAAATTTTGAAGAATTTTTTTGAGCAATCGCTATAGCGTTGAAATTGAGATTGATTAAATATGATCCGTTAAGATTTTTTCAAAACTCAATTGCATAAACTTCGAAATTGCAAAAATTCAGTAGACTGGAAACAGTGCTTGTTTTATACTGATAGGAAAGAAGAGATACAAGAGAAAATAAAGAGTCCAAGTGTTAATAAAGTCACAAGCTGCACTTTTCACACACACACGTATACCTCTATACACACAAGAATGTGCTTTGCTTAGAGATTAAACCGAAGGCTCCAGATCTCATCACGGCAGAAAAAACAGGCACTAAAATTGAGAAAAAGCTCAACGTGGAGATTTTATGGGGTGATTGTGCTGCAGGTAGTGGTAATAGGTGGCCTGAAAGAAAGTGGGCTGCCGGTGAGCTGCCGGTGGGCTGCCTGCAAGGGTGGTGATGATTTACATAGAAAATATTTTGTGCGGGCGCAAACCAGGCCAGGGCAGGGCGGGATGGTGAGAAAGTAAGCAAAAAGTGAGCTGATGTGTGCGGCTGAATGGCTGGAGTTATATGGCATGATTTGGCTGTGCTGTGCTGTGCTGTGCTGTGTTAGTTTTAGAGGTGCTTCATCAACTTAGTTACTTAGTTAGTTAGTTACTTAGTTAGTTGCAAGGTGCAATCGATCTCCGAAAAGTGGACCGTTTTGATGTTTTAATGCATGCAGTTGTGAATCATCCACGGGTATCATACCCTGGTCATTGTATTTTTGTAGTAGATGTTGTAGGTATAAGCATGTGCCGGTGATACAACAAGGATGTGTGTTGTGGTTGCATAGTTTCCTTAGGTGAGTAGTAATTGACGAGTAATTGAGTTGTACAGTTTGACTGTATCTTAATTAATGACAGTTGATTGTGGTTGAATGAAATTCGTTGAACGGTCCCGTTAAATAGTCAAAAAGCGATTAAAAGTGACTGAAAGCGACCGAGTGTATTTTTTAACAAAAGATGATGTCCACAGTAATCGTAATACTTTACTATTTTAATGTTTCTTTCTTTTATATTAAATTTTTCTGTACGGTTCACTTGAAGTAATTATGAAAAGAGTTGAATATGTAGAACATAAGTGATAGAGTAAGAGTGAAAGTAAGACACTTGTGGTGTGCGTATAACTGTATTAAATTTAAAAGTAAGCGCGGAATCCGATAAACGGGAAATTTAAAGGATAACAACATCATTAGTGTTGTGAGCTCCGTTAAACGCCCACAAGAATACGAAGGACCCTTTTGTCTGATTCTGTGTGTCTACTATCAATCTACACCTTTCTTTACGTTTGGTAGTTTCAACTTTTCAAAAAAAAAAAAAACAATCGTCAATTAACATTTTTCACTTTTTCTTCGAACAAGTACAAATCTTTTAAAACGCAAAAACTTAGATAATATTAATTCTATATACCTGTACTAACTATACAACAACCCACAACTTTTCAAAACTTAATCTTTCATGATTCTTTCTCTGATTAGATTTTGATAATAAACAACCCCACGTTCTTTATCAGGATGTAAACAACCTTGTTTATAAATACCTTGTTTTAAGTTAGATTGCGCAGCTTCGCATAACCAGACATCTTCCAGAGCGACTTGTCTAGCAAATTTGAAGTAGGATTCGAAATCCTCGTCTGAACCGTCAAAGAAGTATTCAAATTCCATTCTACATTTTGATCCGCTAATTGGGTTACATCTAAAGATACCCATACCACCAGCGTACAAGTTCAATGCACAAGATGGGAAAAAGTACAAAAACAATCCATCATCTTTGTAACCGTCAGCTGGGTCGCAATGGTGTTTGCAGAAATTCTTGTAACGATCAACTTCGTAGAACTCAAATGGGTAAACTTTAGCTAAACCTGGATGGGTGTATTGACAGTGTAAACATTCTTGATAACCGTCTATAAAAGTTAAGAAATTATATTCACATTCATAAACCAATCTACGACGTAATCTTCTGCTTCTGAAATCGTAACCTTTAATGAAATCGTTCAATTCAGTACCGAAATACTCTTCAAATGATTCTTCAGGTTCAGTTTCGTGATTGATAAAGACCAATCCACCTTCAGTGACAACATGGTTAACTCTGCGTAGTGTGGCAAGTTTAGCCAATTTCTCATCTTTATCAGTGACACCTTCCATGATTTCAGAGTAGACACCGTAGTATAATTCGATTTCAGCAGAGCTGTCTTCATTGATAAGACCGAAAAATGGATTTCCAACGAAATCCAATTGTAAAGCTTCTTGTGGTTCTGATTTTTCTGGATCTGGAGTGAAAGCATTGACACTTGTCACAAATAACCAACCTTTGTTGTAAATTTTTTCTCTTGCTAAATCGATGAATCTGTCACTTGTGTACCATGAGACAGGCAATGTCTTTGGTGTAGCAGAGACTGAGGATTCAGATGTCGAGGAAGACTTGACTGAAGTGGTCTCGCAAGAGACGTCTTCTGGTTTTGACTTGTATGATGAGAAGAAAGATGTTGCTGCTGAAAGAACGGACATTCTAATTTTGCTTGTTAATGAGTACTGCGCAGTATATTTCAAAAAAACTGTGATTCACTTGAGTAGAAACAACAGTGTTAGAAAAGATTGTTCTTTATATATATATATATATATCTCGTTTCAACAGTTGATAACTATAGCTGATCAAGACAATAGTTGTTCCGTTGATCAAATATACAGGAATAATAAATGTTACATTCAAAGAGAAAATGTTATAAAAGAACACTACAAATCCGTTGAAAAGACAGAGTTTAAAGCAATTTGCTAGTTGTAAAATTCCATCGTAAGCTCAACATAGAACAATCATGATTCTATTGTAATCTGGAATAACTCCAATGAAAGCCATTAATCATTATTGTTTAATAATTTATTCCTTTGTAAGTTCAATGCTTAATCCATTTTTTAACCGTTTTGGGACTTGCTACACAAGTAGAAATCATACATAACCATATAATTACATAATCACAACTACATCTTTATTGTCTTATTAGTGGAATTTTGCAGTGTGATTAGTGGAATTTTTAAATTCCTCGAGAAAAAAGACGGAAAATTTCCAAGATGCGGCTTTTTACTTAGATTTTCTCGAGTCTCTTGTTGAAATTTCCGCTTATCAAATTCCGCAATTGCGAATGAAATGGAATTTGCCACGGCAGGGGGTACCTCTACTTATCATCTGTTACTACAAGACGAGTTGTGTATTTTATGTATGCAACGCAATGTCGAAAATAAGAATATCAAGCAAAAGAGATTACAACTGACATGTAGTATCAATTTATAAAAAACAATTTTTCAGTAGTCTAGGTTGGAGAATATACAATATAATAACTTACTACACTAGGGTTGCACGGAATTGCAGAGAGCTGTATATACTGTACTACATTTCTGATCCACATCGAGGCACTCGACAAGAGATTGGAAAAAAAAATCCACAAATGCAGTGTTAGCGTCAGTGTCAATCTCGAGAACGGTAATGAGTGAGCGAACGGTAGCGCACGGGTAAAATTCGAGATCTAAAGCAAAATTCCGCACAAAATAGAGCGGAGCGAGGAGTGAGTGATAAGAAAAGGATTTGCGATTAGGTTTATACAAAAAGGGATTGATCCATCGACCGAAGCGAGAAAGTTGCTCGGAGTGGTACAAAGTTATGTCTCGTCGAAGCACAAAATTAGCTACATTTTAGCTATCTTATCTCTTGATATTCTACTTTTGGAGACAAGAAAGATTAGAAAATGAAAGATTCAGAATTATGAAAGCTTCAAGCTTTTGAGTCTTGAAATGTTAGGTTGTAGGAAGCCTATATGAATTTCACAGCAAAGATAAAGAGGCAACCAGCAGTTGATGTCTCTGTTGTAACACTAAACTTGTACAAAGTATACTGTTAGGCTACTATATACCATCTTTTTTTTGTTTGTATGATCTTCTTTAACAACTGGTCTAAATTGACTACAGTAGATGGTGGAACTCCCAAAGTAACAAGTGTAGAAGAGGAAAGAAACAATTGGGTAAAAAAGCTAAGTACTGATACATAGACAGCTACACACACCAAACCATACACCTGATGATACTCATAATCAAGGATAACTAACTCGGACTGGGAGAATACTAATTGTCAGCCAAGTATACACTGACTATCATGCTAAGTTGACTTTTGATGATAGACAAAATGACGTAGCTGCCCACCTTTAATGACGTTTTGATAGCTCTTCGCTAACTAAAATGTAAGCTAACAAACCAATAACCTATCATTGGGTATCCACCATCACCAGTAAGTAAGTAAGTAAGTAAGTATTCACAACAATAGCATTTGAAACTAAAATGCACAATAGACGTAATGAGTGCATTTCTCAGGCTGTGAGCTCTCACTCACTCACTCACTCAGTCACTCTTTCTATCTGCCCTTTTTCCAGATCTTATTGTCCCTTTGTTTACCTCCCTATTGTATAAACACTTCCCAATTTGGCAAAAATATTCTTTAAAAGATAAGAAGAACGCGCGCGCGCACAAGCAGACGCACCCTGCGCTGTGTCAGGGGGAGAAAAAGTGAAAAATAAAAGTCGCTCACCGTACACCGCACACCGCACACCACTCTCCTCCACACACTGTATTCTCTGTCAGGGGAGCTCCCCGGGGTCCCTGCCAAATGTGCAATAATACCTGCCTGGTACAATGTTACAAATTTACGGGCTGGTATGGATAGATGATAGATAGAGATAACGTCTGGTTTTTATCTTTGACCTGATACTCACTGCCTGCTACTGGGCACCTGCTTTCCAGTAAACACACAGATAAGCAAGTCTGATAACTGTTCTACACTCAGGGTAGGTGTCCGCCCCCACAGTTAAAATAAAGGGTGGTGTTTTGTCCTGTGTGAACAATGCCAATCTATCTCTATCTCTCTACATGCCCCTGGTCTATCTCCGTATCTAAAGAGAGAGATGTATATTTGTGTATGTGTAGTAAGTATGGAGTATGTCTATGTAGATATACACACATATTGATACTATACTCATACACATACACTTACATACTTTAGACATCTGTATCTTGGCTTGTCACTTTTGGTTAAAGTCAACACTGATAGATCTTTTTGTGCATGCATGTTCGTTAGTGTCCCTTGGTTTTTCTTTACTGCTTTTGATCTTCCTAATCTTTTTACAAACCATGCTTATCATTGACTACAAGAAATGACATAGCAATATTATATACAGTTGTTTTACTTGTGATGTATATTTGTTTTTTGTCAAGTGAAAAATATATATATACTGGCTAATTTTTCTGAATATTTCAACTAATTTTCACAAGCAAGTCATTTTTAAAAATTCTTCTATAGATTGCGTTTTGAATTCATACTATCTATCTATCTATCTATTTATTGCATAGTATAGTTTAAATAACCGCTAATTTAATAGAAATATTTTTCCAGAATGAATATTGCCCATCATTTGAAGGATGTTTTCATTCCAGTGGCTCCTGTGAAGGCACTCGGACGTGCTCAGCAGTCCATGGTTGAAGTGTTGCCAACACAAATCTCAGATCACGGTTCGTCGTCGTCTGTCGAAAAGAAAGGAGGTGCTATTGGTGCTTACGCTGAAGAAATCTCAGATGACAACATCTCAGAACAAATCGCCTTGTATAGTACAGGTCACATTCATCGTCGTTTAACCGGTGGACAAGTGTTTATGATCGGTGTTGGTGGTACTATTGGTGTGGCTTTGTTTGTTTCTTTATCTTCAACTTTGGCTAAATGTGGTCCAATTTCGTTATTGCTCGCTTGTATCTTCTGGTCGATCCCAGTCTTGTGTGTTACTGCATGTTGTGCTGAAATGGTGTGTTATTTACCAATACCTTCCCCATTCATCAGACTCTCAGAAAGATGTGTTGACGAAGCTCTCAGTTTCATGGCAGGTTGGAATTTCTGGGTGTTGGAATGTAGTTTAATTCCCTTTGAATTAACTTTGATGAACACTTTAATCCATTTCTGGTCTGATAGTTACTCACCTGCTATCCCATTCTGTTGTCAATTGTTTGCTTATTTCATTATCAACATCTCCACTGTTAAATACTACGGTCATGTCGAATTTGCGCTGGCTATTGGTAAAGTCGTCTTGGCTATTGGATTAATGTTGTTTGTCTTTGTTACAATGTGTGGTGGTAACCCATTACACGACGCTTATGGGTTCCGTTACTGGAAAATCTCTCCATTTGCTGAATACATGGGCACAGGCTCACTTGGTAGATGGAAAGGGTTTTTAGCTGCTTGTATCACTTATTCATTCTTAATTGCAGGTCCTGAATATGTTTCAATGTCTGCTGGTGAAACTGTGAACCCAAGAAAAGTGTTACCTAGCGCTTTCAAGCAAGTTGCAGTTAGACTTTTAATTTTCTTTGTTGGTGGTGCTGCTGCAATGGGTTTGTGTTGTGCTTATAACGATCCAGCTTTAACTGAAGCTATTGCCAATGGTACACCAGGTGCCGGTTCATCTGCTTATACCATTGCCATGACAAACTTGCACATCAAAGTCTTACCACATATCGTTAACGTTATATTGATGACTTCTGCATTCTCAGCTGGTAACTCGTATACTTACTGTGCTTCAAGATCATTATACGGTATGTCGTTGGAAGGTAAAGCACCACGTATCTTTGCTTACTGTAACAAAGGTGGTGTGCCAATTTATGCTGTCTTACTTTCATTAGCTTGGGGTTTCTTAGCATTCTTGCAATTGGGTGACAACAGTGCTGCAACTGTCTTAGACTGGATTGTTAATTTAGTCACAGCTTCTCAAATGATTAATTTCTTAGTCATAATCACTACTTATTTGCATTTCGCTAGAGCTTTTGATAAACAAGGTCTTGATAGATCTTTGTTACCATTCAAAGGCTGGTGCCAACCTTATGTTGCATACTTGGGATTCTTTATGATCTTCTGTATGGTTTGGGTGCAAGGTTATTATGTTTTCTTGCCTGGTGGATGGTCAGTCACAAGTTTCTTATTCTCATATTTGATGATCTTTATTGATATCGCTTTATTTGTTGGTTGGAAAATAATCAAAAAGACCAAATACATGAAACCGGAAGATGTGGATTTGGTTAGTGGTTTAGACGAAGTCGAAGCACATGAAAAGTACCTAGCTCAATTAGCAATTGACAATCCTCCAACAAAGAGTAAGTGGTACCACAAGATTCCTAATCCTTTCTGGTAAACCGCTTGTGTTGTGCGTGATTTTGTGTAATTTTTTTTCCCTTCTTTTCTTTGTACTTGTTTTGCCTATTTTTTTTTTTTATTTTACTTCTTGTCCAGTTTTTGTCTCTCTTTTTAAAAAAAATTCAGTTCTATTTGTGTTTGCTTATATGACCATCTTCCGGTAAAACAGAATAAGAAAGACAGTGCTAAAATCTAATTTGAATACTCTCATTCAATCGAGCTTTATTTGTTACTCAAGGAGCTTGCAGATGGTGAGCTGATTTCATGGAAATATGCAAGCTTTTGTACTGGTATTGAAATCGAGAACGTGAACATCTCGAAAACCAGACACAGCCTCAAATCAATCAAATGTTGAATAAAAGTGTCAGTTGCATCATACCGTTTACAAAATTGCAAAAAACTTAGCAAGTGTTAAGGCTAAAGTGCTTTAAATCTGCAAATCGTCACCGGACTATTCTACCGTATTAATAGTGTCGAACATTGGCTTGATAAACTTCCGAAATGACAAAACATTCATTCAAGTGGTGATGAAACTCTCAAGGAGGAGCTCACCTCCAATTGAGCTTATCTACCAGAACGTGGCTGATGTTCCTGAAAAATTACCTGCTGCGCCACATATAGTTATGTCATAGCTAACAAATCGGCATTTTACGCCTTTCACTTGTGCTTGTGCTGTGCTGAGACTCTTCTTTACTAGACAAGACTGCTGCTATGGACGTATACAAGCTTTTCGTACCGAAAACCCGCTAAGATGATACTGCCGGTGAAAGCGGCATGGAATTAGTTAACAAACACAGAAAGGACCACTTGTTATCAATGATAAACGCAGTGTAGCTGCCAACCACGCACCAGCTGTCACTGTAAGTTTACACTCAGTGAGGTAGCCAACTAATCTAAGGACAAACTCTTTATCAACACTAATAAGCTATCTTTTTTGTCCAAACCATAATGAATTTTTAAATAGAAAAGTAATGGGTGAATTTATTCTGCGGTGTAACTAGTAGCTTGCAACGTTTTAGCACTAACTCTATCTGTCTCATCAGATCTCACTTTGTTGTTCTTTACCTCACCGCTATCGTATGAACAAATCCCAATTTGTAATTAAGTTTCTGTAAAGATAAGAAAAGAGTAGAGGCAGTGCTAGGAGGAGCCTACCAGGCACCAGGCTCCCGGTAGGCGCAGGCTAGAAACGGAGGGTTTTCCTGGTGGGAATTTTTTGCGTGCCTGGTGCGTGCCTCGGCTATATAATCATAGTCACATTTAGCTTTATGTCTCGAGGAGTCCAAGAGTTTGTTTCACTTTTTTATCTGTATGTGCATACCCCGACTGAGAAACAGTTTCTCCGTTGGAGCCAAGAATGAGATTTGCAGTGTCTGGGCAAAGATATGAATGTACTTGAGATACGTATGTATACGTTAGTTTATACGTTAGTGTGTATTTTAGCGTAGAAGGAGACTATTGTTTGTTCCCTGTATATATATCTGCTAGCGGCATCTCGGTTTCTCATCTTGGTGGAGATCACACTGATAGATCTCGGTATATCGAATCTATATGCAAGTTAATGCCATTTGGGACTTTATCTTGTTTTTTAATCTCTAAATATGCTTATCGTTGGGCAGATCGTTTGATTACAACAAGTGACGTAGCTGTACCTGTCTACTTGTGATACTTTGAATGTAAGTAACATATATCTTTAGTATACTTTATATATACATATATTTATCTCGTTGGTAAAAAAGACACAATACAAGTACGTTGTAAATATTTTTTTTGTTTTTACTTTCTGTAGGTTGGAAGTTTGTTTGTATTAATACAATCTAACTTATATCAAAGACAAATACAACTACTTCAGAATGAACATTGGACAACATTTGAAAGACGTCTTCATTCCAGTGGCTCCGGTGAAAGCGCTCGGACGTGCTCAGCAGTCCATGGTTGAAGTTTTACCAACAAAAATCTCAGACCACGTTTCGTCTTCTTCTTTAGAAAAGAAAGGAGGTGCTATTGGCGCTTACACAGAGGAAATCTCAGATGACAACATATCTGAACAAATCGCCCTATACCATACAGGTCACATTCACCGTCGTTTAACAGGTGCACAAGTGTTTATGATCGGTGTTGGTGGTACTATTGGTGTGGGTTTGTTTGTTTCTCTATCTTCAACTTTAGCTAAATGTGGTCCAGTCTCGTTGTTGTTAGCTAGTATTTTCTGGTCGATCCCTGTCTTGTGTGTTACTGCATGTTGTGCTGAAATGGTGTGTTATTTGCCAATACCTTCCCCATTCATCAGACTCTCAGAGAGATGTGTTGATGAAGCTTTCAGTTTTATGACTGGTTGGAACTTTTGGGTTGTTCAAGGCAGTTTAATTCCTTTTGAAATCACTTTGATGAACACTTTGATCCATTTCTGGTCTGATAGTTACTCATCAGCAATCCCATTTTCTTGTCAAATGCTTGCTTATTTCCTCATTAACATCTCAACTGTTAAATACTATGGCCATGTCGAATTTTGCCTTTCTATTAGCAAAGTTGTCTTAGCTATAGGATTAATGTTTTTTGTCCTTGTTACAATGTGTGGTGGTAACCCATTACATGACGCTTATGGGTTCCGTAATTGGACAAATTCTCCATTCGCTGAATACATGGGTACAGGTTCAGTTGGTAAATGGAAAGGGTTTTTAGCTGCTTGTATCACTTATGCATTCTTGATTGCAGGTCCTGAATACGTTTCAATGTCTGCTGGTGAAACTATCAATCCAAGAAAAGTGTTACCTAGTGCTTTCAAGCAAGTTGCAGTTAGACTTTTGATTTTCTTTGCTGGTGGTGCTGCTGCCATGGGTTTATGTTGTGCTTATAACGATCCAGCTTTAACTGAAGCTATTGCCAATGGTACACCAGGTGCCGGTTCATCTGCTTATACCATTGCCATGAAAAACTTGCACGTCAGAGTCTTACCACATATCGTTAACGTTGTCTTGATGACCTCTGCATTCTCAGCTGGTAACTCGTATACTTACTGTGCTTCAAGATCACTATACGGTATGGCTTTAGAAGGTAAAGCGCCACGTATTTTTGCTTACTGTAACAAAGGTGGTGTGCCAATTTATGCTGTCTTGCTCACTTTAGCTTGGGGATGCTTAGCATTCTTACAATTGGGTAATTCTAGTGCTGCAACTGTCCTAGACTGGATTGTTAATTTAGTGACAGCATCTCAATTAGTTAATTATTTGTGCATAATTGTCACCTATCTACATTTCGCAAGAGCTTTTGATAAACAAGGTCTTGATAGATCTTTGTTACCATTCAAAGGCTGGTGCCAACCTTATGTTGCATACTTGGGATTTTTTATGATGTTCTGCATGTTGTGGGCTCAAGGTTACTATGTTTTCTTGCCTGGTGGATGGTCAGTCACCAATTTCTTATTCTCTTACTTGATGATCTTCATTGATATCGGTTTATTCGTTGGTTGGAAAATAATCAAAAAGACTAAATTCGTCAAACCTGAAGAAGCAGATTTGAGTACTGGATTGGAAGAAATTGAAGCACATGAAAAGTACCTTGCTCAATTAGCAATTGAAAATCCTCCAACAAAGAATAAATGGTACCACAAGATTCCTAATCCATTCTGGTAAGCTCTTGTGCGTTGTGCATTGTGACCTTGTATTAGTTTCTAGTTAATTCAGTCTTTTATTCTGTTTTTGTTTTGTACCCTTATACGATTATCTCCAGTGTAAGATGATATCAGTAAAAGCCTCCGGCAATTGTAAGACAGGTGAAAATCAACTAATCTTTCAACACAGCCTTCATTTAGCTGCACAATGTGCTCTTTCAAGGAATAGATTCAAGCTATAATGCTTAGTGATATGACACTTGCGAATCTAAAACTTGACACTCTATCTTGAAACCCCACCCAATACAAGATTAAAATAGCATATCAAGTTGAATATATCAAGGAAAACTACATATTACGACCAAAGGGTACTTACTATTCAAGTCGAGCGTAGTCAAATAAAAGGGTCTATTTTACATCTATACATATCTATACTTGTGAATATATGTTTAAAGGAAACGAATGGGAAGGGGCAAAATCCAACTACCAAAGTGGGTTTGGAATCCAGTGATACCATTTCTTTGGTTTCTCACCATTAATAGCTTGTAAATGGGCAAGATATCTTTCGTGGGCGTAAACTTCATCCAAACCGGTTGTCAAATCTGCTTCTTCAGGCTTGACGTATTTTGAACGGGACCATATTTTCCAGAATAAAAACAATGCGATATCTATGAAAATCATCAAATACGAGAATAAGAATGTTTGCACTGACCAGTTTCCAGGTAAGAAGACTCTATAACCTTGAACCCACAACATGCAGAAAGTCATGAAAAACGCAAAGTAAGCAGTATATGGTTGGAACCAGCCTTTAAAAGTTAATATACTTCTATCCAAGCCTTGTGCAATAAAAGCTCTACGGAAATGAACAAACGTTATGGTCATTGTAGTGAAATTCATCATTTGAGCAGCAGTGACTAAATTGACAATCCAGTCTAAGACGGTGGCTGCTTTTTCTCCAAGTTGTAAGAAAGCTAAAAAGCCCCATGCTAATGAGAGCAACACAGAATAAATTGGAACACCACTCTTGTTACAATAAGTGAAAATATGTGGTGCTTTCCCATCCAATGCTAAACCGTAAAGGGATCTTGAAGAACAATAAGTATATGAGTTTCCTGCTGAAAAGGCAGCTGTTAAGATTAAAACTGTGACAATACTTGGTAAAGCTTTAATCTTCATGTTATTCATTGCGATGATATAAGGGGAAGACTTGGCACCACCGATACCGTTTTTGATAACGTAAAGTAAAGTTGGATCATTATAAGCACAACATAGACCCATTGCTAAAGAGCCACCAAAGAAGAAAATGGTTAATCTCATTGCAACTTGCTTATAAGCACTAGCCATTGTCTTTCTTGGGTTGACGACTTCACCAGCTGACATTGACACATATTCTGGACCAGCAATCAAAAATGAATAAGTGATCATACCAGCTAACCAACCTTGGAATCTACCTAATGGACCAGTATGGATAGATTCTGCAAACGGCGTTGACCAATTACGGAATCCATAAGCGTCATGAATAGGGTTACCACCACACATTGTAACTAGGACAAATAACATAAGTCCAATAGCTAAGATGACTTTACCAATAGCCAAATAAAATTCCATTTCACCGTAGTATTTAACTGCAGAAACGTTAATAATGAAATAAAGAACCAATTCCACACAAACAGGAATTGCAACAGAATAATCATCTCTCCAATAATGAATCAAACTATTGAATAAAGTCAATTCGAATGGAATCATGGAACTTTCCAAAATCCAAAAGTTATAACCAACCATGAACCCAAAACTTTCATCAACACATCTTTCAGCGAGTCTAATAAAAGGTGAGGAAATTGGTAAATAACACACCATTTCAGCACAACAAGCAGTCACGGAAATAATAACCACCGACCATATAAAACAACCCAATAATAAAGAGATTGGACCAGCTTTTGCTAGACCGTTTGAACCTAGAGATATATACAATGCGACACCAATAGCACCACCAATACCTATCAAAGACAACTGCCTTTGATTTAAACGACGATGGGTGTGACCAATATCGTATAAGGCAACCACCTCGGAATCGAAACTGTCGTCATCTGAAGAGACAACTCTTTCTTCAATCCCATCAGATAATTTTTCTTTCAACGTTATCGTATGTGATGGTGTTGTATTATTTGAATTATGTGAAGAGTTTAAAGTTGCAGCAGCAACTGACGAGTCCACTTTCTGCGCTTTACCCAAAGCCTTAACCGGGGCCACAGGTATGAAAATGTCTTTCATAAAACTTAAAGCTTTGTTTGTCATTTTAACCACCTTTATTTATATTTACTTCTGCATTAAGTGTCAAGAAATTATGATGAATAAGTAATTCAGCAAAAGTAAATTAATGTTAACTAAATAAAGAGTTTTTTCCACTAAGTTTGAAACGGATCAAATCAGTAATTACGGGCACTATAATTGACATGATTAAATATATAAAATAAAATCCGGATAATGCTACAAATTTAAACCCTTGAACCAAAAGATAATAATAGAAAACTTGTCAAAAGTGTTTCGGTACGAGGAAAGATCTGCAATAACGAAAGTGACAAAAAAAGAAAAAGAAACAAAACAATCATTAAATGCATGCTCTTCTGAATCTGTAACGTAACTCTTTTGACTATATAATTAGTCTCAGCTACATGTCCAAGTTGACACAATTTGAAGTTTGTACATTATCAAGTAATAGCAAAATTGCTAGTAAAATTGGTAAGAGAATCATTTTGAATGCTTCTTTTGTAGTTAGCGTCTTAATAGAAAAGTAGCCACAGCAATTTAGAACATCTGCCACAGTTATTTAACGCCGCATTGTTTTTACTCGAGTGCCTAAATTTGAGTTTCTCTTAAACGCCTCGAGAAGGGGAAAAAACAAAAATACTAATAAATTTTCCTGGGGATAAACAGGACTTCACCCCTCGGGCGTAAAAATTACACGGTGTGGTCTATTAAAGCAGAAATTAAACTGAAAAATTTTCATCTTTTCTTTTATTTCAAATTAGTTTTAGATTAATTTGCACTGGATATACAATGCCTTATGCACAAGTCAAAAAAGAGCAAGAAAAAAAAAAAAACAAAAAAAAGAAAAAGCGTATCTAAGCTTCCCCACGCGGAGTAGTAAGCTGGTGTGCGATGACTAGAATGTAAGCAACTGAAAGAGCCAATGAGACACCTCACCACTGCAAATAGTGAAGGTATAACTGGATACTATCTCTCAAATCAACGCCCTTGTTTCTCTATCTTAGAACCTATAAATCATATAGATAAATAGTACTATATACTATTGTTTAAACCTAATACACAATTTTGAAAAATGGGACTGGTACAGTGAATATTGCATATGTGTCGTAATACAACCACAGTTGAGATTGAGATTGAAGCTCTGACAATTTAGCTGGTGGCTTTTTCCCAAAATGGCACGGGATATCTCCTTGTATTATGTATTTTATATGTACGCGGCGTGTGCTGACTTAATCAGTTATATCAACTTAGAGTTTTGGCACTACTCTCTTACTTTGTTTGAGTTGACTCTCTTAACTTCTTTACTAAACAAAGCGTTGAAGATATGGCCTTTGAAATAAAGAACTAACTGTAGTGATGGTGAGGTGTGTGTTGTTTGACTAGTAAAACCGGGTTTCAAAAGGCAGCATCGTTAGTGGCTAACACCGAAGTGAAACGGAGAGGTTGTGGTACTGGTAAAGTGTATATGCATGTGTTGTATATGTGTGTGAATACGTCATCATCATTTGCGCTTCAGTTCCGAAAATTTCAGTTTTCTTATTCGGATGCCCGGTGAGCCCAATTATTTGCGGCAAATTTCATATTTTATTTTACGGATGGTTCCCGCAGTTGAGGATAAACACCGACGTACCCAAGACAAGATCGGTTGAATTATGGATTATGCATTCTTTGGCTGTCGTGATAACTTACAAATATTAGTATATAAAGAGATAGAGAGAGAGATACATTCAGACCCGGGAGTTGATAAACACATGAACCACACTTTGAAATTGTATCTCTCTCTATATCTTCATGCAGTTTCCTTTATGTAATCTAAGTTATGTTATCTCCCGCAATTTGTGCCACAGTAGTATATACTCAGTTTAAACCAATTTAAATTTACACTTTAGTACACAATTAACAAAAGACAAAACTCTAAGTATCTATTTTACTCTTCTTTTTGTCCTTCTTCTTGTCTTTCTTCTTATCTTTTTTCTTGCTTTTGCTGCTTTTCTCCTTTTTCTCTTGTTTCTCTATAACTTTCTCATCATCCATGTCATAAATGTCATCTTCAGCATCAACGTACGCTGTCACTTCAACCTCATCAACTATCATATTAGGTCTATAATCCTCGGGATTTGGGACTGTCTTTTCCTCTTCCTGCTCTTCATCGCGCGTTGCAACTTCTTGTGGACTGCTGTCTAAATCTCTTGTATCTGATGATTCATCTGTCTCGGTTGAAGATTTGACTGGCTTGTCACTGGACTCTTCTGTTTCGTCTTTTATTTCGTCTTCGTTATCGACCTCTCCATAGAGCGGTAAATTTTCTCCCGACAACAACAAGTACAAGTGTTTAGCCTTTGTAGCGTATTCAAAATCCGGCGCGTTTGTAACTGAATTCAACATTGCTATCGACTCAGACTCAGTCTTTGTATTTGGATTCTCTTTGTTTTTCAAGATACTCTTAACCGGTTTGGCCTGGTCTTGCTCTTCACTGGTTTCATTTGTATCCTTTTGTTCTTCTGCTTCCTCTGGCGCATCATTACTCGAAGCTTTCATTAATAGCTGTTGAGCCTTTTCGGCCTCTGCGTTCCACTGCTCAACAACAATTTTCATCTCTCTGATTAATCTGTCTTTTGAGCCTCCTTGTAAACCCAGTATATATTTATCCAAGTGCTCATTATATTTCTCAGGAATGTATCTTATGTTCTTCAAGATCCAATTTTGTTTCTGCTTGGAAAACTTCCAATTTTGTTTGTCCTCTGTAAATTGTCTGAGGTAGAAAAGCTGGTCTTTTTCAGGAGGTGGTGGTTTTTCGGATTTTGGCAATTTGACACGTTTTGCAGGCTTCTTCTTTTTCTCAGCATTTTTTGAATCATCAGTTTTCAATGCTTCGCTAAGTTGTCTTTTCTTAGTCTGTTTGATCTGATTTTTCGTCAATTGTGCAGATGAGATATGTGTCGTTAGCGATAACGGATCTTCTTCGAGGGTCTGCTTGACTTTCAAACCTAGTCTTTTCCAAGCTGGAACTGTGGATTCTGTCATTTTGTCTTAGTTGGTATGTAGTTAATTATAAGAAAAATTCGATCACACCTGGACACAAATCAGACAAACTTTATAACTATTCCTATAATTACTTAAACCTAAACATTAAAAAGTACAAAAAAAAAAGACAAAAAAAAAAAAAAAATTCAAAAAATAATTTTTCATTTTTTGTGAAAACGGGAAATTCCCAGTTGTACAATAATTTTTTTTTTTACTTTTTTTTGAGCGATGTCTTGTATAGGAGAAAATTTTCACCAATTCTTCACTATTTAAGTGATCAACTACAATCTTTTCTTCTTCTTTGGTGTAAGCAACAATACATCTTTTTAAAAAATTAAAAGTTTACTTCTCGTCAAGGTTGTATTCTTCGATCACTATGTTTTAATGAAGATTGCTTTTGTAAGTTTACAAGAGCGTTTTCAGTCGCAAAATAGTTGGGAGTAGAATTCAACTTAACATACTAGCACATGATGAAGAGATTGAAGAAGCAATTCTTCAAGGTTCTTTGACCATTATATCGAAATACTTTTTATATGATGGGCCCTTTAGTTCAAGTCGTGATGCAAGATTGATTCCTTACAGAATTCCTGGTTTGAGTCCGGTAAAATAAAAATTTAAACTTTTATTGGATATAGAGATGGAATACATTACTTTTTCTTTTTTTTACTTAATTATTTTCTGTAAACGTTTTGATAATTTATAATGAGTAGAGGACCAATTTCTTGTAATCCTCAACGGATTCAGTAAGACTCTTGATTGAAACGTACTCGTTAGCACCATGCGCAACAATTATAGATCCAGGTCCATAAAGGTACCTCTTCTGATTCTTTCTAAAAGATAAGTTTGGTATATCAGTAGAGTAAGCAGCGATATAAGTGTCAAACCCTGGAACACTGTAATCCAAAAACGTTGGATCGGCAATCTCGTCTAGTTTATACTCAATAAATTCGGCGTACTTGTTCAATATTTCGTTAAATACGATATCACTCACAATGTGAGACTCCACGGACAGTCTCATTAGTATTGAACACTCAGCCACTGGGGATATAACGTTTGCAGCGACTCCAGCGGAAATTTGGCCAATATTCACAGTAGTATTTCCTAACAAGTCATCTACTGGCCATGCGTAGTTGTTTATTTCATGTAAAATTTCAATTAGAATCGAATTGGCATTAACACCAAGTTCTGGATACCCTGAGTGACTAGCTTTACCATTGACTTTCAAATGCATCAAAAAAATGCCCTTGTGGCCAACAGCTAGTTTGTTTTCTGTTGGTTCACCAAAGATAACAGTTTGCCAATTAATATCTTTTAAATTTGAATCAGCTGCTCTCATTCCATTACCACCAGTTTCTTCATCAACCACAAACAACAAACCAACATCACCTTCTTGAATTTGGTTACTTGTCAAAAGTTGGTGAAATGCAGTTATTTGGGCAGCAACTGATGCTTTGGCATCACATGATCCTCTACCGTAGATATTACCATTTTCAACAGAGTAACCAATAAAAGGCGGAACTGTGTCAATGTGACTAGTTAAAAGCACTTTAGTGTTACGTTTTGAACCAAGATAAGCGTATATATTTGAGACACCTGATTCGGGAGTCTCGAATAGTTCGACTGTTAAATTGAGAGACTTTAGATAGCTCGATAGGAAATCTGAGACTTTGGTCTCATGCCCGCTGATTGATTCAATTTCAACCAATTCCTTGTGTAGACTTAGCAGCCAATCGTTGTTGGATTCAGCCAGTAGATTACCGTCGTGAAAGACCGTTTGTTTGACTGTTGGTAACTTTGCCGTATCCTGGTCAACGTTTAAGTTCACATTCACATTCAAGTTTACATTGAATGGTACTGATGCTACTAAAGATGAAAAACACTGGAACAGAATCAGTGTTACAATAGTGACTATACGGTTCATTATGATAATTTTCAAGTAGTATGATCTATAACCAGGGAAAACCCCAAAAATAAAAACACTTACACATTAATCTCAAAACTCAATGTATAAATAACAATCGTAGGTCGTAGATAAATTCATGTGACTCAGTAGACGAACAGTAACTGTAGATAACAACTGCAGATAGGCAGAATGTGTGCACAGTCTAAACCTGTCAATGCGTCGATCGACCCATCCTTAACAATTTCACCAGCCACAATCACCTTTAACCAATAACTACATCTTCCGCCAATGCTGAGCCACTCTCCACCGACTTGACCCCAAATTGGAAATTTGCAAAAAGCTTTTAAGACAAGACCCACCAACCTTTCAGTCACTTTACTCCAATCACGTGATATGATTCTAATTTAAAAAATTTGTGGCTTGGCTTATTAAGCATTCACACCCCCTTGTTTCCCCAATTTGTTAATGTGTGGCTCAAGATTTTAAAAACTTCTATTGTTCTAATTTTTCCCGTATCCGTTTTTTATTTCTTTTATTGATTTATTATGCACTGCCTTTAGATAAGAAGTTTGAAAATTAGCGCTTAATAATAAAAAAAAAACATAGTTGAAATCTCTCCAGCGGAAAACCACAAAAATCGTGAAATTGACTAATCGGGTGTCGATCTGCTTTAGTTTTCGTTAGTGAGTGAGTCAGTTTGTAAAGCGAGACGAGGCGAGGCATGCATGTTTCGTTAGCTTGTGCTAGTGTTTGTGTTGATTTCATTCGAATTTTTCCATTTGTTGGTTTATTTGCAAGAATTGAACATACTCTATATTAGTTCAATTTTAATCCACCTTCTTAAACACCTATTCACCACTATTTTTGGCTCTTTTTTTCTTTTTCTTATCGATCAATTACCTTGTATGTTGAATTTGACTGCAAGATTCATCAGAAAGCCAAATTTTAAAATTCAACAAAGAATGTCATCGTCATCAGGACTACCAACTCATAACAGATACTTTAAACTCGCAGGTAAGGACGTTTGGTCACTTATTAATGAGACAGCTGCTGCTGCTGAAAAGGAAACTGGTAATAAAGTTGTCAATTTAGGTCAAGGTTTCTTCTCATACTCACCACCAGATTTCGCAATCGAAGCTGCTAAGAAAGCATTGGACGTCGCAGGTAATAACCAATATGCTCCAACAAGAGGTAAACCATCGTTAATCAAGGCTTTAATTGATACTTATTCTCCAATTTACGGTAAACAATTAACTAATGATGAAGTGTTAGTTACTACTGGTGCGAATGAAGGTATGTTGGCCGCATTCACAGGATTTTTGGAAAAAGACGATGAAGTTATCGTTTTTGAACCATTTTTCGATCAATATATTTCAAATATCGAATTGCCTGGTGGGAAAGTTGTTTATGTGAAATTGAATCCACCTGCTGAATTTGAAACTAGAAATGTTACAGGTGACGAGTGGACTATTGATTGGCAAGAGTTGGAAAATGCTATATCACCAAAGACTAAAATGATTGTGTTGAATTCCCCACATAACCCAATTGGTAAAGTTTTCAACAAGCAAGAATTAACTAGAATTGGTGAATTGGCAGTTAAACATAACTTCTTGATTCTTTCTGATGAAGTTTATGAAAATTTATATTACAAAGATTTCACTAGAATTGCTTTAATTAACGAGGAAATCGGTAAGAGAACTTTGACTGTTGGTTCTGCAGGTAAAACATTTGCCGCAACTGGTTGGAGAGTCGGTTGGGTCATTGGTAACAAAGAATTAATTCCATACGTTGGTTTAGCACATACCAGAATATGTTTCTCAACTCCAGCAGTCATGCAGGAAGCCGTCGCATCAGCTTTAACTCAATCATTAACCAATGATTACTATGAAAAGACTAGAGATGAGTATATCAACAAGTACAAGATTTTCACAGCCGTTTTCGATGAACTAAACTTACCATACACAATTGCCGATGGTGGTTATTTCTTGTTAGTTAATTTCAAAAAAGTGAAAATTCCACAAGGTGTTGAATTCCCAAAAGATATTCAAAATAAACCAAGAGATTTCAAACTTGCTTATTGGTTGATAAAACATTTCGGTGTCGTTAGTATCCCACCTTCTGAATTTTACTTACCTGAACATTATGCAATTATTGAAAATTGTTTAAGATTCGCGGTGTGTAAAGACGATGATGTCTTGGAAGAAGCTGTTGTCAGACTTAGAGGCTTGAAGGAGTTTATCGAATAGGTGTTGAAACTCACTTGATAAGCTTTTATTTGTAGTTAATTTCATATACAATCTTTTTCCCTACTATTTTGCCATTCCGTACATTTATTTATAAATCAATCTTTACCAGTTAGTATTTTTCTTTACATATATACTAGAAGTAAAACTTTTCTTTAACATTCAAAGATGCTGCTTTATAGATGGGAAAAGAAGTAATAGTCGACCTGAGCTGAACAAATAGCATGAAGAAAGTTTTCCAGAAAAAAAAAAAGTACATACACACACACACACACAGCAGTAACACATATATATTATACAAAAAAGATAAATGAGTAAAAACTCATTTTTGAGACGTCATACACTTTTGCCGAGATTCTGATAAGTTCAACACTGACAACTGTCCAAGCTTTCTTGATTTTCTTGATTGTTCATACTAACATCAATCATTTGTGGATTATCGTTATTATTTTTCGATGATTCACCATTAAGAGCATCATCGGAATTCTTATTTTGAGATTCAGGTAATAATCTTGCAATTTTCTTGAATAATTTTTTAACATTATAACCATTTTTCGAACTGGTTTCAATAAAGAAGTTAGCACCTAATTTTTTACACAATGCTTCACCTTCTTCACTAGTAATCACTTTGTTATCTAAATCTGATTTATTTCCAACAAGAACGATCAAAACATCTGATCCACCTTCCTCTTTTATGTAGTTGAACCACTGGTTGATATTGTTAAAAGAGTCCCTACTGGTGATGTCATACACGATTATAGCCACTTTTGAGTCTCTGATATATGAAGGCACTAAAGATCTGAATCTTTCTTGGCCTGCAGTATCCCATAATTGGAGTCTAATAGTAATGTCATCCAAGTACATTGTCTTTGATAAGAAATCTATCCCCACCGTGGCTGCATAATGTGAGTCAAATGTATCGTACATAAATCTGGTAATTAACGATGTCTTACCAACACCCTGATCTCCTAAAAAGATAATCTTGTATTTCGTCAACATTGCTTAATTTGTATGTATGTATAAATATGAATGTATGAGAGCAAGCAAATGGAGGACTAAAATGGGAAATCAATACCTTGCACTCGTGAATCAAATTTTAAACAGAAGAATAAAAACAAAGATATGCCTAGTCTATTCTTGCTATTAATAATGTTTGTTATGCTGTTGCGATAAATAAGTCCACTTTTACTAGAGGATAAATTGTAGAAAAACTGAAACTATAATTATAGACTATTGTTTGAAAACTAAATTTGAAATCAAATCTTCTTCGGTATAGTTCAAGTGAGCTGTTTTGACAAGACTAATTATCACTTTCAGGCACTTTTTCAACCACCATAAAGCCAATAACAAGCTTCTTCTACATTTAATTCGAAGCACTGGCAATGGACCGTTAAAAAAAAGAAACCTCCAAATAAGAAATTATTGAATAAGGTGCAGAGATGTAAATGCGGTCTCTTTCAGTCTGAACTATAGTATATATACTGATGTACTTTTATTCTACTATTTTAATGCAATTCTGGTGTAGTTCTGGGTATTATTTGGGCCAAATACTTACTCTATATAGATAACAAACTAATTACTAGCAACTTAGCAACTCTATTTCTTACCTGACTTTTTAATACCACCTCCGGACAATGGACCTTTACCAGAAACTTTAGCAGCCATTTCCTTCTTTGCCTTTTCAGCTTCTTTTTGTTTTTGCTTGAAAGCTAAGTCTTCTTCATCGTACTCTTGAACTTTCTTCTTTGGAGCCTTTAATGCTGTATTGATCAATATATAGCGGTTATGTTAATTTATATACACTGTTAGTACTAAGTAAAATTTTTTTTTCTTTTCTTCTCAACTAAATCTGCTCCTTGTATATGGATCAAACTTACGCTTAGCTTTTCCACCTTGTCTTCCTGACATGTCGTTTACACTAAAATATTTGAATTACTTGTTGCAATAGGATAAAGTAGCTAATATTACTTACCCCTTGTAATACTACTTCACCCAACTTGTTTAAATGCTACTGGTAATACACAAAGCCAAATGCACTGAGAGACGCACTCACAAATAGAGAAAATTAATTAAAAACGTCGATATGCGTCGATCGACGCTTTTTTAGAACTAGTATTGCGGTTGTGGAGCCCTGCGCCTTCTTTTTTGGCGTGAGATGGACAAAAAGGGGAATTTTGCAATGAAGACAACATCTGGAGAATAATTGTTAGTGGGTTATTAGGAGCATGACTGTGCTTGATTGATATCTCTGATAACTGGATAGACTTTGATTTGAGTCGAATAACACTCAATAAACTCAATTGAACAGTAGAGAAAGATTCAAAGTCAATTTTGGCCGTTTTCAATTAGCTGAAGTTCCAATTGCTTTTGTTCTACTTGCAATGGCATTGATATCAGCCTCCGAAAAGGAGAAGATTAAAAGAGTGGTTCCCAAGAGTTCAAACAAGATTATTGATGCTACGATTGCTAGACTATACATTGCGTATCCGAATCCTAACGAATGGCAATATACCGGGTTAGTGGGTGCTATTTGTCTCGTTGAAGACACCGTTGGACACACTTTTTTCTTGAAATTAGTTGATGTTAGTGGCAATAGAGGTGTCATTTGGGATCAAGAATTGTGGGTTGATTTCCAGTACAATCAGGACCGTTCGTTTTTCCATTCTTTTGAAATAGAAGATATTTACGTTGGTTTGTTGTTTGAAGATAAGAGTGAAGCGTCTCATTTTTACAAACGAGTCCAACATAAAGAAAAACACGCTTCAAAACAAACAGTTAATAATAAAAACGCAATTGAGTTGAAAAAGAAACCAGACCAAATTAAAAAGACAGGTTTTAGAGGAATAATGAATAGTAACAACGCAAATGAGAATGAATCTAATGAATCACCATCAAGTATCATCAACGAACAAAGAGTAAGAAGAGCCAGAGGTATAATATATTACGATGATCAACCACCTCCTGAATGGAGATCCTTTTATAGAGAACTACAAAACTTGGGAATTGAAGAAGACATGATTGCTGATAATAGAGAATTCATTAAAGAATATCTTGCAAAACAGGGCGGTCCTTTGGTTGGTTTGGAACCTCCTATTCCTAGAAAATATCAGTTTAAGGTCAATTCTAGTAATCAAACCCCCCAACAAAGTTCGAGATCAAGAGGAAATACAGTCAACTCTTCTTCACAGTCAATCACTAAAAGGAAAAAAGAACCACCTCCACCGCCACCACCAGGAGCTGTTGTTTCTCAGTCAAATTCAACAAGTGATTTCAATGATAATACAAATGATGACGACGGATATGATTTTTCACCACCTGCCGATTTTAATAGAAGCCATTTAGAGTCTGCTTTATCTCCATCACCACCTGCTCCTCCAACTTTGCCACCTACTTTAGGCACTCCAATTGATACATCAGCTCCAACTTCTGCACTTTCATCAGAAGTTCAAACTTCAAATGAAGGCACCCCTACTCCAAATACTGCGTCAGAACCTGCTTCCGGATTCAATAGACTACCCCCACCAACAAAACATAAGGCTCCACCAATGATGGTTTTTTCAAACCCTCCTCCACCACCACCACCAGCACAGCAACCCAACTCGTATTCTCCTTCACAAACAGCTCCAGGTTACCCAAATCAGTCTCCATTTGCTTCTCCACCACCGCCTCCTGGTAGAAACCTGCCTCCTACTCCTTTCCCAAATAGATCTAACGTTCCACCACCACCTCCTCCTGGTAGAAACAACGTTCCTCCACCACCACCTCCTGGCAGAGGAAACGCCGTGCCACCTCCATTACCTCCAAATAGATTCAGTCCACCTGCGGTAGGTGGTAATGCTGTAGCTTCAGGAACACCTCCACCACCACCTCCTAGTAGATCAGGTGCACCAGCACCACCTCCACCAAGAAGAGGTCCTGCTCCTCCACCTCCTCCTTCAAGAGGTGCTAATCAAGCTAGACCAGTTCCACCATCAGGTCAAAATCCAAACAATCATGCACTACCTCCAAGACAACCATTCAATCCACAAGTTCCCCCACAACTGCCTCCAAATCATCAAGCTCCTCCACAATTGCCTCCAAATCATCAAATCCCACCTCAACTGCCTCCAAATCACCAAGTTCCACCTGTTTCATTCCCAGGTTCCAATGGAGCAGCACCTCCTCCTCCACCAGCTGCTTTTCCAGGAGCAAATGGTGCTACACAACCACCTCCACCACCACCACCTCCCCCAGCATCGTTCCCTGGTTCCAATAATGGCGCAGCTCCACCACCACCTCCTCCTCCTCCTCCAGCGTCGTTCCCAGGTTCAAATGGTGCTGCTCCACCGCCACCTCCTCCTCCTCCACCACCGGCTGCATTTGATCAAGCTCCAAGTGTTGAGCAATCGCTTCCAGTTCCTCCTGGTGCTCAACTAGATGGTAGAGATGCATTACTAGCTTCTATTAGAGGGGCAGGAATAGGATCACTTAAGAAAGTTGATAAATCTCAATTAGAAAGACCTAATGTTTTGTTACAAGAGGCTAGAGGTGAACCAGTGTCGATTCCTTCTTCAAATAATGGTCCTGGTGGTGCTGGTGGTCCTCCAGGACAACCTGCAACACTAGCAGATGCTTTAGCTGCAGCTTTATCGAATAGAAAAAACAAAGTTGCTCAAAGTGACGATGAAGATGATGGCGATTGGTGATACTGCCAATCAACAATACCAGATAAATTTTTTACATGTATATTGAAATATAAATGACTGTTTGTAGATGTTATTAATGGTTATGAATATTCAGATTACTCTATAAATTTAACTTTCCAAGTGTCTAACCACTTTGATTTTTTCTCATCACTGTTATTCAACTCCTTGACTACGTCAACAACTTTCAAACACACTGTAGTTAGATTCTTTGAGTATTGTTCCGCTTCCTCAACATCTTGTTCGTAAATTATACTTGAAACTAAATCGTCAACAAATTCACCAATTTTCAGTCTCTTTTCATTCAACAAATCAATATTACTAGAATATTTCTTAGTAAATTTATTAGGAGGAATTGACTTATCCAATGAGGACAAAAGTAGTTTGACAAGTTTCACTTTTTGCACCCATTTTTTCCCAAACTCTACAACTTTCTCATCAACGGTATCAACATCTTCCTCGTCGTTTTCAAGTTGTGAAGGCACCTTCTTTTCTGTACCCAAAAGATCATTGTAAAAACTGTCCTCATCGTCATCGTTATCGCCTCCAGTTGGATCTTCGATCCACTCTTCAAACTCTTCTAAGGCATCATTTATCAATTGCGTCGCAGATTTTAGATTCTTCTTCAACAGTCCAGCAGAACCGGTTTTTATAAGCACAGAAATACTATCACATGTCTCCCATATTTTACCAACAGACACCAATCTTCCATCGGTGGTGGTGCTATCGTCACTTGATTCGGTACTTGATTCGGCGATGGATAAGATCTTGATCAATTCAGTGATGAAGAAATCAAGAGTGCTGAATAGATCAGTCACAGAATGAACAATCTTGTGCACAAACAGCTTTGAGTACTTTTCCTGGTCGTTAATCAACTGCGAGATCAAACTCACAAGCATCACCACGGTCTTGGACACAGCTTCAACTTCGTTGTAACATGCTTGGTAGTTGCTGTTGTTTATTGGCGGCTTGAAAACTAAACCTATCTTGGTTGTATGTGCGTGAACTAGCTTGGACAGCTTTGCGAGCTCAGCGACTGGATCTTCCAATCTCGACGAGGTTAGTGCTGTGGAAGTAGCAGCTGGCTCTGAGTCAGCATCTGCTTCTTCATCATTTGTTGTTGTAGTGGTCTTTGAGATGGATTTTGTTGACAATTGGTCAGAGAGCGATCTTGACCAGAATTGTAGCGCTTCTTGGAACGACGCAAGAAGCTTTTCCACGTCTTGCTTCGACTTGGAACTGACTGACTGATCTGACATTGATTAAAGTTGTGTAAAACTTAGCTTTTAATTATATTAGTCACCAAGCAAAGTATAATTTACAAAGTCCAGCTAACACCTTTAAAGTAGTACTTTTTTGATGTCTTAAATTTTTTTTTTTTTTTCTATTTTTTTTTTTTTTTTTTTGCGCCGAAAAATATTTCGTCTTTATTACAAGAGGTGAAAATACAAAAAGTTAGTTGTTTTAAAAGATAAAGTGTATACATTGTAATGTAGTCTATACATTTAAAACACTGGGTAAAAGCAGGTCAAATAAACTTTCAGAAGAGACCAATAATGAAAAGAACAGATCCAAGCAATAAGGAACCCAGGAAACTTGATTTTACCTTGACAGCATTATTCCTAGTTGCTGAAGTTGATGATGTTGTAGAGGCAGTGGCTGAAACAGTGGCTGAAGCAGTTGTAGAGGACGCTGGGGAAACACTTGTAGCAGACTGTTGATTTTGAAGAGCAGTTTTCAAAGTAATTGCACTAGAGTTGACAGGCTCGTTTCCTTCATAGCAATATCTTTTAAAACAAGAACTGCACTGATCTCCAAGCTGGTCAACGCCTTCTCTTTCCAGAGTTCTCTTCAAGATGGCACACCCAATGCATTGTGCAAATTCTGGATCGGTTTCGTATTTGTTCTGCGTCACAATATCGAATCCGTTCTGGATCATTGCATCTCTCTCGTCCATTGAAAACACAAACGTGCTTACATTCGACCAGTACGAGATAGCATTGTTTGGGAAATAAACCAACAAGGGCTTCATGTAGTCATCTTCGTCGTCATTGAAGTAATTCGAGTCGTCTTCAGAGGTCATCACAGACTTACCATCACAGCCGAAAAATGTAGGTTTAGTATTGAGTCCCTCTAATACGAAATCTTCCACAGTGGCGGGTAATTTGTAGAAATTACCTGCTGGGTCTAGTTCGCCCAATCTTTCCAAAGTCACATACAACGAAGTACCGTTTGGGAAGTTGTCTGGTGTATCACCAGAGTTGTCAAATGCTAATATGATATCCACTTCTCTTGATGGAACCAATAAGGGATCCAACGGGATAGATTCAGAGAAAATTCCACCATCTGCAAGTTTGAGAGTTCTGGCATCGTCAATTCTGGTATCGCTTTTCTTTGTGATATAATCACTGTTGTAGAATGGGTTGGGGACAAGAGCGTAAAATACATCATCCGGATTAGGATTTAAAGTATTGAAGAAAATGTTCAAGTAAACTGAAGAAACGTTTTCGAGTCCCAATTCTTGGATCGTTTGAGGGTCATCTAGCGAGTGTTCGTATTCGGCTAAGAAGTTGGACGAAGCACCTACTAAAAAGCCAGCATTATCAAAACCACGAACACAAGAAGACCCATTTGTTGGTGATCCATCATTCAATGTTGTTCCTAAATACTCTATATCTATGAAAGAACCAACGTTATCACTCCAGGATCCAAATTCGATTGGTGTGATTTCAAAAATATTCTTGTCAAATTGGGAAAGATTCGCAGATACATCACCTGTGGCAAGTATAATGGGAAATGGCATATCGTGGTTCACAAAATCTGTCAAATTGTTGATTTCTGACCATAATAAATCCAAGCCTTGGTTGTCTAAGTTGGTGAAAATAGACGACGAGAGGATTCTACCGAAAATATCAATTAGCGAGATGTCGAAACCTTGTGCCTTTTTCGGCTCAACTTGGGCAAGTAACTCTGTCCAAATGTTCAAATTGTCAGGAAACGGTGATTGGGTTAGATTCCAAATTTCGTTTTCAGAAACAATATCGGCAACAGAGGACCAATTCTGGAAAATCATCGAGGCCAATAGTAATGAGCCACCTGAAAGACCAGAGATATAAGTTGTGGCCTCTAGCAATCCAAACAAACTGTTAGAATCATTAGCAAACGAGAATATGTCGTTCTGGTCGGATACTGCCTGAGTCCTATTGTCCAATGCGGCAATCTCACCAGCACCGGTCAACATGGCTCTGTAAGAGCCACCTGAAAACGCCAAACCAATATTTATTGACTCTTTGCGAATCTCACCATCTAAATACTCATTGAAATCAACATCAGCATAGTCTTTCAAATTCAACCCGTTCAAGAAACTGGCCAATTTGGGGCCAGTATTTTTCAACCGTTCGTCTACCCAGTCTTCTTCAAGTTCTGAAATACCTTCGTTTACCCTCAATAGTCCTTTGGAGTCGCTTCCTCGTGTGTTTGTATCACTGTCACTAGAAGGACACGAGCCTAGTACAGGTGCGTAGCTTTCTGCGTCTAAATCTGAGTCTGAGTCTACACCTTCTTGTCTTTTGAATTTCAAGGTGGCTCGATTGTTAACAAGAGCGTCTTGGTACGCAAAATCAACCAGACAAGTGGACGAAATGACCGTTGGAATGCAAACGGTCAATGCCAGGTACCTTAAAAAGTGCATTGCGTGAAATCTAAAAGCTGTTAATCTTCTTTTCTAGTCAAGATCTGAAGTGGAAGAAAAAAATGAGTGCAATAAAATGTGGGGTAAATTGTCTATTTTTGTTTCGGTCTTAGTTGATATCGCTGGTTTTAACTATTTTTTTTTCTTTTTTGTGTCTTACTCTATGTTTCAGATCATTGATACAGTAGTAATATAATAAATTCCAATAATGAATCGTAGAATACAACAGAGAAAAAGCTGTCTCTATTTCATCAAACGGGGTAAAAGTAAATTGAGCTTTCCAACTTGCAGTCTTTTATAAAGCAGAAATCGCACCCGCGAGGCTCAAACAGAACATCCGAAACGAACATCTCCAAAACCGTTTTTTAGTGTGGGTCGGGGGTGTATATATAAGTGTAAGTGTAACTAGGTGCTAGTTGTGAAGATCATGAGAGTGCTTATGGGCTTTTGATAGTGGCCAAAATGCAGTAGAATCCGCTGTTCAAGTAGTGAAAAGCAATATTGGTAAACCCGTGTTCCTGGAGACACTTGTACATATCCATGTAAACGAGCGCTGTGAAGTAGCTGCTCGTGGTACCTGCCAGTTTCATATTTTCTGTTAAAACATGTCTCAGTGCCTTTGATCGGGGGAAAAGTGTGATTTTATGGAAGCAACATGGCACAATTGCTATAGTGTGCACCTCGGCCTGTAGCGAGTCGGATCTGGTAATGGCACCCCTGCTATACTCTATCAGTTTGTAAGGCAGGTCTCCACAGATATTTGTCCCAACAAGACAAACAGGGAAATTGTTTAGCCCTACTGGGTTGCCTAGTTGAAAGAACGGGAGTGCTTTAGTGTGTAGCAGTTTGTCAAATCCCTGTATGGTATGTACAGATTCGGTGACGGTGATGAGATTACCACTGGCGTTGACGTGCGCATTGGACTGTGATCGACCGGAGAAGAACCTACTAGAGGTGTTTTCATTATCCGATTGCAGTAACCTATGCACTCTCAATGCGGACTGGAGTCGTTCTTTGTTCGAGTCAACAGAACACACTTTGTAGTTATAGTGATTGGCTAGTATCCGGGACAAGTAACCTTTGCCTGCCCCTACTTCGAGCACAAACCGGTGTTGCGAAAGTAACATATAACTGTTTAGTATCTGAGCAAACGGGATGAGAACGTGCTGTTTGAGATCAGACATTCCTAGTTTCAAAGACTCTGGGATCTCTGGAAAAGTCTCGTCCTTGCAGATCGTCTGTGTTTTGTTGAACAGTGCCCATTTCGGCTCGTCACCACGCTGGTGCTCCTCAAAGGCGCCTGCGCTATCTTCACAGAGTCGCAAGTAGAGACGCTCCAACTCCGAGGCAATGTCTTCCCGCTCTGTGCCCGCCATTGGACTGGTCTAAGTCAATCTACAATCAAACAGTGTCCTGTCTAGCCACTAGAATAATCACTATCAGTCAATTTAACTCATCAACTGTCCCATTACTCTACACAACATAATATAATATACACAATATCAAGTTGAAATCATTTTACATACAAAAAAATTTCACTCGGTCTCGCGCCGCAATTGTCTATCAAAGAAGTCTCTGATTTCGTCTTCAGTGACCACTTTGTTGTGCTGTGCAAACGGTTTCAAGAACTCCGTCAGCTTGCTTTTGATCATATCGTATGCCTGGGCACCGTTCACAGCGTCCTCAACGGGCAGCTTGTCGAGACTCTTTAGACCGAGCTCAAAGATGGAGGAGCTGTCGTCGTCTTGGTCTTCGTCTGGCTTGTAGACAGGATCCTCGAGATACAGATAAGGGTATAGTTTCAGAAGCTTGGTGAGCGGTTCCACTTGCGGTGATCCATTTCTGATGATGTCTTTGAGTTTCTCTTTGAAGTCTTCCTTGAGGAAAATAGTGAAGGATGGTTCCTTGCGCTCGGTTTTCAGCTTCTTCGCAGCTGGTTGGTCGTCTTCTGACTTGAGACTAACCGGCAACAGCTTGGCCAATTTGTCTGATCTCTCTTCCAGTGATTCCGCCTCAACGTGCAACATCGTGTCACATGATAGCTCATTGGCGAGGATTTGCATCTCTGTTCTGTACCGGTCAACGCATCTCCAGCATATTATAGTGTCAAAAGAGTCCAAATCAGGAAATCCTGGCAATGGAAGTATCTCATAGTCACTATCACTGTCGCTTTCAAATTCTTCTTTGCCTATAGTTTCATTTTCAGCAGCATTAGCTTCCCTTTTCGCCTTTGTCTCGGAGTCTGCATCTAGTCCCGGCTCAGATAGCATCGCCAGCTGGTTCCCACCATCCTTAGCCAAAGGGTAATTCTTACTTCTATCAATCACTCCTGGGCGCAACCCCATTATGCATTCTTCGTGGTACCAGTCCTCCCCACAAACTTCTCCAAATACACACTGGAACATGTTTGAGTCTTGCATTGGATTGTACATTTGTTTACATGAACAGAAAAGCCCTTTGAAATTATGGTTGTACACGTTACTCGCAGATGCAATATCGTATTCTTCCCCGGTGTAATTGGATCTCTGCTTTTCCTCCCCATTTGTGCTTGTCTCCTGCACATCTGAACCTCGACGCAGGTTGATAAGTCTGTTGTTCTTCATCGGCAACTTCGATCTCAGACTACACCGAGACCCGGCTCGTGATGTACCACAATCGCAAGTAAAATTGCGCTTCGTGAAGAGCTCAACCAAGTCATGGGTCGAATGACACTGTATCGAGCACGCGTAGCAAACACCAACTGGTGCGTGTTTTGTATCAGAATTGGTAGCTGAGCACGTCAAGCACGCAAAAACCTGTTGCTTTAAAGGACCCAAAACGTAGCTACACGAGTTGGGGTCAAACGGCATCAACTCTCTTGCTTCTTTCTCTCTGTTGATAGTGAATTGAGTTAGTAAAAAATGACATTATTTTTATTCGGCATCATATCTACTTGTAGTTACTTACAATTGAGACTGTTGATTTAGATACTCCTGTGCCGTAATTGCATCGTCTGTCTCATCAATTTTGTGAAGCATGGTAAACTTGTCGACTGTCGTATCTAATAGCTAGCTCAAACTGGTTATTTGAAGTATATCACAGATTCTAACCAACATTATAAACCTTCAAATAACATCAGCTCAGCTTTAAACATGGCCTCTGATCCCATAAACACCATCAAATCCTAAATTATAAAACCGACGCGTCGATCGACGTTATGATTATTTCTTTATTTTCAATTTGATGTTTTCATTTTGTCTGTTTACATGTTTACTTGCCTGATTGACTGATTATCTGGTTGTATTTCAACTTGTAAGTCAACTGGTTGGGCAGCTGGGTTGAAATATTTCAATCTGGATAAAAAATCCCTGAACATATTTTTAGAAGCCATTGAGTTTGTGGATCTTGAGCTTATATCTCAGCATCACTTGTTCAAACACGCTTGAGGCACTGTTTCGTCTCGCTGCTCGCAAATTATCATCCCAATAGACATGTCAGACAGTTTACGGGATCAGTTGGTAGGTCCTGAGGACAAGTCGTTCCATTATACGAAATACAGGGACACGATCTCAGTTTTGAGGTCAGCGTCAATCAGTTTAGAAGAGCCTTGTTTGACAACAAAAGATCTGAAACAGTTTGGTTTATTAACCACCCCATGCATGAGTTTATTTGGTTTATACTTGCATATCCCTACATCGTTGCTAATTGTTTACTGTAAAGAGAAAAACTCGTTTGTTATACGGAAAGATAGTTTTGAATTGCAGGACTTGATTGACCGTACAAAGAGAAATGATCTATGGGTCTCAGGTAATGTTCAAGAAGGGGTGCATTTTGTGAGTTCTGAATCTACAGAAGACGATCAACTCAGCTCTCAGAGCAATTCGGATGAAGAGGATGAATTCTTTGACGCAAACGATTCACAAATGATCGAAAGTGATGATATCGTGTCGGATAGCGAAGACGACTCGGTTATTTTGTCCAATGCTAAACAACAGCCGGTTCAACAAGCAGCAGTCCAAGACGGTGATGGTCAGAATATACAGGATACACATGCATCGACCGTTCCAGAGTCCACAGAAAATAGCAACGAGTCGTCGTCGAAAGAGCTGGTGATCACAGTTAAAAGCTCTTCTGAACGAACTACCGAATCACCACTCAATTTGCAGCAAGAGGTTGTCGAACTAGCATCGCCATCTGCTCCAGACGACAATGACAGTGATTCGCAAAACCAGCCTTTGATTTGGGAAGATTTGTTGCAGGATATCAACAATCTTGAAAATGAATTGAATATAAGCATCCCAACAGAGGTCCCCTCCGATTTTCTAGCCAATTATCCTGAACCTATCCCTTTGCTTCCAATCTATTTAGGGTACTTGAAAAAATCAGGTATTGCTGGTACCGTTGCTCCAATAAATTTTGCATCCACAAACTACCTTGATGTTATCAAAGATAACCTTGGTAACTTATTATTGTACCAAAAATTGTACTCTGTCATTGATTCCACTTTTTTACCAGTTAATGTAAGACATCCTCTCTCTAAGACACTGTTGCCCAATGTTAACTGGGTCCTTCAGCAAAAATTCCGAACCAAAAATAATGATGATATCATTGACTATATTGCCACATGGTACGAAAAGTGTATTAAAGATCCCACAGCTGGCTCAGAAATACCCGTTGAAAAGATAAGGCGTGAAGAAGTAGACGTTGAAAGTGACGATGACCTTAAGAGATTGTATAGCTTTTATGTGGAAAGACATTTGGATTCAGACTCAGACTTAGACCCAGAGCCAAACGTGGGATCAAATACAAGTCAGCCAGCAGGTTCCCAGAACTCAGTGCCCCTTACCCATGAACAAACTACAGTCAATAAACATGAATCACTGGAAAAGAACAACGCCGCAGTCGTGTCAGAGCAAGCAGCAAATCAGAATATGCAAACTATCATTAAGCAGTCATTGCCTATCAAGAAGGGTAAAATCTTTCAACTGTTCTCTAATAAGCCAAAGACGAAAAATCTTGACTCACCAACCACAGCTGAGTCTTTCTTATCCCAGTCGCAAAACTCAGGTGATTTTGAGGCTTTTTACGCTGTGTTTGAGAACGTTGAAGAGAAACAGGTCAAAATCGATCCTAAAAAACCAGAACAAAATACCATACCTAACAAAGTTGCTAAGAAAGACATTGATAATGAGAATACAGCACCCGATTCGTGTCCAGTGTACAAAAGAGTATCAAGGTTCTCCAAGTCAAATGCACAAGATAACATAATCGAAATAGATATACCAATTCAAGTTTCACCGAAACCGGAGTCTCCACCGAATAGCAAAAAAATTGCAAAAGAGCCAACGTTACCTAAACCGATTAATGCAATGAACAAGTTTATCGCACCAACACCTCTTAAACCGCAAGTTGCAGACCAGAAAACTGAAGCAGCACCATCGAATATCACAGCCAGTAAACCCGACAATGTTACTACTGGTGCGAAGCAGCAAAGTGTCAAAAATTTAAAGGATGAGCATAGTGATTCTCAAGGGTTGAATATTTTTAAGAAAGTTTTCGGATTAGATGACGACTCGATTGAGGACAACCAAGAACGCACGGAAGGAACTACTAAAAAAGAACTGACTCCCGAAAAGACTAGCAACCCAACAAGCAACAATACCCAATCTGTAGCTGAAACGACTCCACCAAAATCATCCACAGTGTCAAATGGGCTGGGCGACGAGGTTGACGATAGAAGTTTGAGCGACAACGAATACGAGTTTTCAGACGCTCCGCTCCCAACTGACAGACCAAAGAGTACGTTCTCCAGATTGGTGATTAATCGGTACTCCAAATTCAGCTCTTTACAATATACACAGGAGAAGAAAAAAGCAATGGCTAACGAGTCAGTTGTTGATGACGATCAGCATAAAGGTAAAGAAAAGCAACAAGTGAGTAGAGTCAAGACCAGCACAGATTCAAACTTCAGGTCAACAAAACACAAGTCTCCGAAAAATAAAACATTAAATGAGACTAAAACGGCGAATAACTCGTCCTCTATATTTGACTTGATTGAGTCGTCTAGTGAAACGGGAGAAAAAGCTTTGACCCCAGAAAGTGCACCTACCCAAGTTCCCGTGGTCGTAAAAGAAAAATTACCCGACAAACAGGAAGTTACACCTAAAAAGACAGGAAGTGCCACCCAGGCGACACCTCAACAACCTTCTAAAGAAAAGACTACTGATAGAAAGACTACTACACGCTCAAAAACGGGGTTAGTGCCTAAATCGAAAAAAAAAGAACAGGCTGAGAACCTAAAAACTAAAACTACTTCCCCTGCAGCGGCATCGAGAAAACCAAGGGTCAAGCCCAGTACACAGAACAAGCAACTTCAAACTTTCTTAGAGAGTTTCATCCCACCGAAACCGAGCTCGCAAAGTTCTACTCGCCAGGAATCCAACCCGTCGATACAAACCAAATCGCAACAAGAACCGACCACTGATTCGACAAGTGTGCAAGGTAAAGACTCCGTTCCTGTTAAAGACAAACTGGGTTTGAAAACTACAAAGACTCGGAAGAAGAATTACTCGCAGTCCATCAAGAGAAGAAAGCTGAGCTGATGGTGATGTCATATATAACTGTGTATTCATCTATGTATTTTAATAATATACTACGAGTATCCACCTATTTTACACAACCCGTATATCTCTCCGACTCCACAGTAACTAAAAAACCATTTCACCGCCTTGATCGATTTGTTGAAGTTGAAATTTCAAATCCCGAAGGCTTTTATAAAGTCAGACACTCTGATTGATGTAAATCTACCGGATGAAGATGACTGGTTTTTCATATGCTATACCTGAATTTGTAACCATATTTCAAACATTAGGATTGAAGTAATTTTTAATGACCGACTCGAAAGAACTAGACCAACTTGAAGTTCCACCACCGGGTGGCTCGTTAATGCTTGCATGGCAAGTCAAAGGTAAGTGTGAACATACAGACTCTTAAATGAATAAAAATAGAACAATCTTACTAACTTTTCATGTTATTGCTATATTTAGATCGTCATGTATTGGTTGTTGGTGGTGGAGATGTTGCCTTGTCTCGTGTGAACCACCTTTTGCAAGCCGATGCGAAAATCACTATCATTGCGAAAGAAATGGACCCGGTGTTGTTGAAGTACCATGAACTCGGTTTATTTCACGGATTCCATGTAAGGGAATTTAAGATGTCGGATTTGACAATGTACGAGGAGGAGAAGAGCAAGTTTGAAATGCGTGATTTGCTGAGCAGTGACGCTGATTTGCTAGACTCGGTGCAGATCTCTCAGGCTGATATTGACAGAATTGAAAACTACCACAAGAGTCAAAGATTCGCAATGGTGCTGACTTGTTTGAACGACTATGCGTTGTCTTTAAGAATATATTATTTTGCGAAAAGCCATAATTTGAATGTTAATTTGGCTGATAAACCAAGTCAGTGTGATTTTTATTTCGGTTCAACTTTTAGAAAAGGTCCATTACAGATTATGATTTCATCTAATGGTAAATCACCACGTTTTTGTAATCGTTTAAAAGAAGTGAAATTGAAACCTGTGTTTGATGCATTGGATATCGATACAGCAATTTCAAATTTGAGTTATTTGCGAAACAAACTAAGACGTGAATTACATCAAGGCGAAGAACCTCAAATTATTAAAGAGCGTATGGACTGGAATAAGAAAATTACCGATTTTTACGAAATTGAAGAATGGTGTTGCATGACACATGATGATGTTGATAAAATCTTGAAATGCTATCCTAATTTACCTAAAAGCACAGATCTTTGAATGAGAATGTGGTGATAAATAAAAACTTTTAAATGGTCTTGTTAATATATGTATAAATTGAACAAACTTGTAAATCGCATTACAAACCACGAAATAGAGTATAAAATCAACTTCTTTTTCAATAAAAATTACTACTACTATGAAAACAAAATGAAATAAAAACAAATAGATGGCGTAAAATACCACAATAAACTTTAAATGTAAACTAAATCAAATAGCAACTAAAAGGAAAAAATTGGAAAAAACAAAGAAATTAACAAAGAAGGGAAAAAAGACAATAACACAAGTTTTCGAGTTGAAAAAACACAAATATTTAAAAAGAATAAGTTTGGTTTATCATATTAAATGATACTACCAACAAAAAAAAAACAAAGAAATCATCAACTTGAATGAAAAGTCACAAAAATTTTATAAATCTGATAACTGTTGACAATCGACAGTAACTGAGATGACGATCATTTCAGAACAATGAAAATGGAAAAAAGTAAAAGCTAAAATGAATAAAAGACAAAACAAGACACAAAATTTAATTAAATCGTTAAAAGAAATCAAAAGACAAAATTAGCAGAAAAAAAAAAGTAAAAGAAAAACACAGTAAACAACGAAAAGAAAAGGTGGAGAGAGTAGTGATAAAGGCGTTGTCGTATACAACATTATCAACAACTCTCTGGCGAGCAAAATGCGTTCAAATGTATTCATCAGTAGGTAAAGAGTTACCTGAAGATGGTTGTGATTGCTGTTGTGATTGTTGTTGTTGCGATGGTTGTTGTTGTTGTTGTTGTTGATCTTGAGTTAAATTTGGATTTTGTAAATATTCATTTCCAATCAATTGATTTGGATCACCTGAAGTTGGATCAACAACACCAGCAGGAAGCATTGGATTTGGAGAATATTGTAAATACATGTATTGACCATTTTGATCAACTGCAAATTGTTGTGGTAAAGGTGGTGGACCAGTTAATAATTGAGATCCATCAATATCAGAACCACCTGGAGCAGATTGAGGTGGTGGTGGTGGTGCTTGAGTAAAATATGGATCATAAAATAAAGGACCTCCTAAACCTGTTGGAATTGGAATTCCTTGAGTATTTGGTTGAGATGAATAACCATCTAAACCTTGAGGTTGAGATCCTGGAGGTAATTGTTGTTGAGCACCAGGAAATTCAAATGAACCTGCAGAAAGACTAGCCATAAGTAATTGTTGTTGTGCAGCTTGTTGTTGTGCTTGTTGTGCTTGTTGTTGAGCTTGTTGTTGAGCATTTAAATGGGATAAATGTGGTTGACCCAAATGTTGTTGATGATGATGAAGATGATGATTATGACGTTGTTGATGATTTGATCTATTACTAGATCTACCCCAACTTAATCTAACTCTTGAACCACCAATAATAAAACCTTGCATACCAGCAATAGCTTGTTCTGCTTCTTCTCTACTACTAAATTTAATAAAACCACAACCTTTACCAACAGGAACTTTAACATGAATGATTTGACCAAATGGTTTAAATAATGTCATTAATGTTTCTTCATTAACAGTATTAGCCAAACCTCCGACGAAAACAGTTGTATTATTAGGATCATTAAAAGCTTGAGCAGCGGCGAGTGTAGCAGCAGCTTGGGCAGCGCTAGCACCAGCACCAGCACCAGCATTAACACCATTCAAAGTTGCACCAGGTAAATTCAAACCTGGATTAGCTGCTTGAATTTGAGAAGAATTTTGTTGTCCATTAGAAGCGAAAAGTTGTTGTTGAGAGGATGAAGTGGAAGAAGTTGGTGGTTGTGGAGTTGAGTAAAAACCTGGAACAGGAGCACCTGGTTGACCAGCACCAGCACCAGCATTACCATAAAATAGATTTTGCTGTTGTTGAGAATGTTGATTTTGTGAATTTTGATTTTGTTGTTGTTGTTGTTGTTGTTGTTGTTGTTGTTGTTGTTGAAGTTGTAATTGAGGATCCATTGGGTCTAATGGAATACCTCTTGGATAAGATCTACCATTTTGTCTATTAAAAGAATTTTGATCATTATTTTGATGTTTTCCACTAGCTAAAGCAACTCTAATTGGTCTACCACCTAACCATTTACCATTCATTTCAACTAAAGCTCTTTTTCTATCATCAAAATTACTAAATCTAACAAATCCAAAACATCTTGATAAACCAGTTGAAGGATCAGTCATAACTCTAACAGTTTTAACAGTTGTAAAATGAGTTTGAAATAAAGCTAATAAATGTGCTTCAGTTGTACCAGGAGATAAATCACCAACAAATAAAGCAAATTCTGGAGTTTGAGCAATTTGAGAATCTAAAGTTGCAGCTGAAGCCCAATTTAATCTAAATAATTTTTCATTTGAATTTGGAATTGGATTACCATTATAAGATAATGCATCATTTGCATCTTCTGGTGAATCAAATTCAATAAAACAATAACCAGAATGATTAAAAGTTGATTGACCATGATTTTTAGCAATTTGATGCATTAATAAATTTTGTCTAGGTTTAATAACTTTAACTAATACATGTTTACCAACTTTTAACCAAAGTTGAGAAATAAATTCTTCATCCCACCAAGGTTCAATATCACCCATCCATAAAGTCTTTGAAGGAACTGTATTTGCGGGATTTTCTGGAGGTGTTGGTAAAATCATTTGATTATTTGAAAATTCTTGAGATTGTTGTTGTTGTTGTTGTTGTTGTTGTTGTTGTTGTTGTTGTTGTTGTTGTTGTTGTTGTTGTTGTTGTTGTTGTTGTTGTTGTTGATCTTGATCTTGAGACTGTTGATCTTGCGATTGAGGTTTTTGTTCTTCCTCAGTTTGAGCGGATTCTGATAAAGTATTTTCTAGTTCTGACATTTTTGTATAAATTAAAACTCTTTTGAAATGATGAAAGCAATTAAAATAATAATAATAATAATAAAGTAAAAGTAAAATGGATATAATTTAAACTAATTGGGTATTAATTGTAATTTAATGATTTTTGATGATAGAAAATGTATAAAGTTCGTATAATGACTTGAAAAACTGAAATAAGAATTGAATTTGACACCAGAAACAATTGAAAATGACAAAATGGAAACAAAACAAATACTATGACAAGTAATTGAAATGAGACAATAAATGATAGTGTTCAAGCAAATAAAACGGAAACAAAACAAATAATGAATAATCAAGCAAATTTGAAAAACACAAGGATAAACAAAAATACAAAAATAAAGTTAAAAACAAAAAAAGAAAAAAAAAAAAGAAAGGGGGGAAAAAAACAAGAAAAGTGAAAAGAAGAAGAAAGCTTTTCAATTGGTATCCACGGTTTAAAAAGAGAAAGAGAATTCAGTCAATGGTTGATTGTCTCTCAAAATGTCTCACCAATTTAAAGTACAAGTTTAGTAAAATGATAGCAAGAAACGGACAAACAAAAGCTAATCAATTAATTGGTATAACTAAAATTGGTATTTTTCAATTTTTGGAAACTCTTGTTAATAACTTTAAACCTGTCTTTTTTTATCAATAGGCGTATAACTAATTATATGCTACTACTCACTTGGAGAAAAGATGTGTTTGAGTGGTAAAAAAAAAATTAATTGAACAAATAGCAATTGTGACGACAAAAGTAGTATATCTTTACTTGAGAAATAATAGTTAACCAGTTTAAGTATATTGTCGATAATAGAAAAGGCTTTAAATAAGCAATGTGATAAGTAAAACAATAATAACATTAATCGCCCTTATTATTAAGGCAAATTTTTTTTTACTTGTCTCTCTTTTTTCGTTTTCCTATTTAACTTTTGACAAGGGGGAAGGAAACAAAGAAAAAAAAGAGAGCACCGAAAAGAGAGAGAAAAAAAAAAAGGAGAAAAGTTTCTGTTGAAAAGGGGAAACAAAAAAGGGAGTGCCTTTTTTTTAACTGTAGTTAGTGTGTTTATAAGTGAATTATAGTGAATATAACATATAATATATATTGAATATACTGGTTATTTATTGTTCAACTGACGGTGTTGAAATCGGTTGTTCAATTGCTGTTGTATTGTATATGGAAAGCAGAATGATAAATTAACACACTTATTAAATGGGTGAAGGTGTACGTCACATTTTATTTTATTCACACGTCGATCGACGCGTCGATTATTGTGTTGATTTTTTTACGTCGATCGGCGCGTCGATAATTTTGTATAAAATAACACTATGTAAGGATGTGTTAATATGAAAGAGAGATCTTTTTTGAGCGGCTTTTTTTTCAATTGTTTTGATTTTGTTGTGATTTGAATCTTGTTTAGTCTGGTTTGGTGTTAGTTTATTAATAATTAAAAGATGAAAATGTGGTGGTAAAAAGGTGTTGCTGTTGAAATTGAGTGAAATAAAAGTGTATTTCATGGCAGATACTTAATAACAAAGTGAAATGTTTTCAAGGGAAGCTAGAAGAGAGGCGAGAAAGCGAGGCTCAGCTAAAAGACAGATTGATTTTGATGATTTGGTGTTGGCACCACCTCCGATCCATTACAAATCGCCTGCAAAAGTGTCGAAAACTCCGAAAAAAAGTCCAAGGATACGAAAGTCTGTTGCGTCGCCAGTTACGCCCAATACGAGGAGTTTGAAACCAAAGAGCCCAAAAACTGACGTTATTACGGGTTCAAATGGCAAGAGTAGAAGTAGAAGTGGTAGTGTTAGTTCGACTCCTAGACAGACAAGATCCAATTCGGCCAAGTCAACTCCAAGACAGTTGGCTGTGGCGACGACTCCACAGCTGAGAAGATCTCCCCGTTTACGGTCTCCTGCTGAAGACTCCATTGACGAATCTATGCTAGAAAACCCAGACTTATTACCATTTATATCGCCAAAGACACCGGTAAAATCACCGAAACATCTTGACGCTCAACCAATGGTTGAAAGCGACCGCAACCATTCAGTCAATGAAGATATTGGGGAAACCGTGAATGAGCCTCTAAATTCCAGTGAGATACCGAAACATCTGGCTAACTATTTGAAAAAATCACAAGACAGAGTAGAACAACAGTACAATTTGAAAATCAACGAACTTAATGAACAAAAACGTAAACACAACTTACACTTTAAAAAGAAGAAAACAGCTAAAGTTTCCAAATCTAATAAACCTGACAATTTAAACAACAAGTTGAAACCGAATTTCATTGAGATGAAATACAGCAGATTAAGAAACAACAAGACCAAATTGGTAACCATCGATGTTATAAAACGTGTTTTGGATGATTATTTAACAAATGTGAAACTAGAGAACAAAACAAAGACTAAAAATAAAGGCAAGATGTTGTCTTTTTTGAAAAATTATCAGTCTCGGTTAAACTCAAAATTTGAGTCTTTGTTAGATACAAACTTAACAAATCAGTTGATTTTACAAGATTTGAACAAATTGAACAAGTATAAAAATGAGAAAAGAGTTAATTTTTTCAAAATAAGAGAAGAAAGAAGATTGGTCAATTTAGAATTGAACCAATTACGAACCGAGTTTCGTAATAATCAGAAATATTACTCAACTGTTAAAAAACTGATAAATGATATGAAGAAGATCCAGCAAGAGAAGCAAACGGTTGATTTGAATTCAGATCAAGATGGCGCCAATATTGATCATTTAGAGCAAGTTATTGATTTGAAAATTAATGCTATACAAAAAATAGTAGACCCCACATCGGGTATTGTTGATAATTTAAAGTTTTTGAATTCAATGTTGAGTGATCTAAATAATCAGTTGAATTGATTATGTAGAGATAAATAAAAGGAGAGGTTAAACAAAAAAATAAGAGTTTTAAAAATACATTAAAAACTAGTAGTAATTTATAAAAAGAGGAGTTGAAAGAATTAAAATTCAGGAGAGTAAGAATTGTGAAGGAATAATTGAGTAGCTGTTTCTTCTCAAAATAAAGAGAAAACAAAGCAAAACAAAAAAAAAATAACGCAAGCTAGGGCCTATCAAATACACAACTAAACTAATCAGCAATTAAAGCGGCAATCATTCTGTACAAGTAGTAGAAGAACATTAGCAAGTGGAAACCTAATTTGAAGAATGACTCTTTCTTGTGTTTAGACAAAGTTCTGAAAATCTCAGTAGCATCAAGTAAATGATTCTTGTTGTAAATCTTATTTATATTGAAAGCTAACAATGGTAAATTTAGTAAAAATGTAAACCAGTAACCATTAATTAAAAATAAAGTTGACAAGACTGTATGGATAGCAGCTTCTGGGACAATATATTTATTCAATTTGTTACATAACTCAATTGGATTAATATAATCACATTCTAAATCACTGTACATAATAGTGAAGAACACTTGCAAGAATAAATTGATTGCATTGACAATCACAGATAAGATAAATAACCAAGATTCGCCAGTCATTTTAAGTAAGTTATTTAGTTATGTGGAAAGTTATTGATGTCAGTTGTTTCTAAAATCGATTCGAGCTTTGAATTTTAGTAAACTTTTATTAATAAAACCAATTTCAATCTATACAATTAGATAACCAAACCGTTGAATGCCCATACATCCATCAATTCTTCCAGCCATCAAACATTTGGCACTTGCAGTAAGTACTCACTCACTCACTCACTCACTCACTCCTTTTTGCAGAAGAGAGAAGAAAAATTTAGAATTTAAAGTTTTAAAAGAAAAAAATGGCAAACGACCAGTAAAGTTGTCTGGTGCAAAGGTGTAGATTTTTAAATATATATTTAATTTACGGCGCTTGTTTTTAAATTATTTAAAAGATTTGGTTGAATTTTGTGTTGTTAATTGTTTAACGGTGGTTATTTGTCTTTTGTCTTTTAGTACAATTGTAGAATACACTAATACACTATACATTATACAGAGAAGGGGATGGGTACACAGCAAGGGAAAGTCAGTATGGAGTGAGGCTTCTGGTGGATCTCATTTTACTGCCGGAGACTGGCGCTCTGCCCGGTTTCTCTTTGATTAGCTGTTGTAAATGAGAAATGTAATCTTTTAAAAATTGGTTGTTTCGTTCGACTGAACGAGTCTGGGTTTCCACGGATTGGATCGAGTCTTGGAATGACAATTTTTGCGAGTTGGCAAAGTCAAATTCTGACTCATTTTTCAACTTTAATGAGAGATTTTTTAAATTGTTTACGGACTGCGATAATTCTGCTGCCTGTGTTGACTTTAACTGATACTTTTGACGTAGCGTGTTGTTGAGACTAGTTGAGTCTGATAGATTGGCATTCAATGATTCAATCTTGTCTTTGAGCTCTTTGATCGCTTTATCTTGGTCATCAATTTCTGACTGATCAATCGTTGCATTCATTTTCGTTTCGTAACTTTCAATTCTCGACTTTAGCTCAGATTCAATGTTGGACCATTTACTAAAATCAGATGATTGTTTATCAACTTGTTTTTGCAAATTTTCCGAAGTAACTTTTGATTTTTGCAACGACTGGAAAGCTTTGGCTATATTCTGAATTGTCTCTTCTAAACTTATCTGTCTTTGACTCTCATCCAGGTTCAAATTGTTTGAAATTTCAGTGTTTTCAATGACACAATTTATCAACTCAGTGTGTCTCTGATAAATTAGTTTTGTTAATAAATTCTGATACTCGTCAAAAGTGACTGGTTCATCAATCACAATTGCATCTTGTAATTTTAATTTCTTGTTGTTATTCTCAAGTGTTTTCGTCTCTAAAGTTTTATTGAAAAACTGGTAATTCTCTACGTTGTACACTTTTTCAAAATTCAAGTCATTTATGTAATGATCCATGTTCTTAAATAAATCATCAGAAACCCCGTCTACGGATTTAAGCTTAAAATCAAATGGATACTTATTAGTGTCTGGATTTATTATCCAATTAACTAACTCGTCATTAACATCACTTGTATCGTTTTGCGCAATCTTGATACTTTTCCGTTTTTTCAAAAACAAAGCAGATAATATCCTGTTAAAGTGCAATGAATTCATAGTTGCAACTAATTCATTTTTAATCAGTTCAAGCTCTAAATGCTCTATTCCATTTTCGCAAATTGGTTTTAAAATCGGTATGTTGTAATTCTGAAATGGTTCAAGTTTTGCATCTAATGATATAATTAAATCGCTTTTCAATTCTCCGAATTGAATCAATGAACTCAATTGATTAGTGAGAATCAAATAAATACTTATATTTTTCAACTTTTGTTCCTTTTGTAACAATGGATATAATGGATCATTTTTGGAAACTTTAGATATATATTCATCGCTATTTTTAAAATGATGATTGGTTGAACTACTAGAAGTTGTTGATGATTGTAATGATGCAGCAGTTGTGGTACTGGTAGGAGGTGATGCAGATGGAGATGAAAATTGGTCATTTTGCTTACTTTTCGGTTTGCTCTTTACCTGTTCGTTCTTCTTTTTAGTTTTTTTCTTCGATTTCACGTTTGTTGCATTGTTAGGGCTATGTTTCTTCTTGTTACTCTGTGGAGCAAGTTCCTCATCGTTCATTTGATTGTTAAAATTGAAAGAGCCGTGATTTTCATAATACAACGAAGAACCGCTGAATCTGTAATATTGTAAATCATCTTTACCGATCAAAATCGATTCAATCAGGTCTAGCTCTCTTGAATTTGAGCAATTTATAATTATTGTCTTTTGTGTTTTCTTCTCAATCAGCTTGTTTAAAATCAGGTCAACTTTCAAGTACTTTGAAGACGTTGATTTGATATTTTCTTTTGAATTCAAAAGTAATAGATTCTTAGGCATATAATGGTTTACCAACAACGAAGAGTGGTTAGAAATTCTTTTCACATTTGAGATGAATAAATCTAATAGCGAAGAGTTGTCGAGAAGATTAGTATCCGAGTGTAGTTCAGTATCTTCATCTTCCACACTAGCATCCAGTGATCTCAAAAGATGTTTTCCATGCAACTTTATCAACAATTCCTGAAGCTCCTTTTGAATCAACGTCTGTTCAATCGGCAAGTGATAAATAAGGTCGCTTGGCTTGTCTATGAAATCCTCATGCGATGGTGTCTCATCAACCTCGGGACTAGTTAAAAAAAACTTTAAATCCATTTATTGAAATTTACTGTTAGTCTAAGCGTATAAATGAGTCTATTTGAGTATATAGTATATATAGCTAGGTAACTTATGTACAAAATCAAGATATCTTATAACTAACCTCATAAAGCATTAAATGCTCTCTCCAGACGATCAGAGTATAATAATTATCCGTCCGGGATGAATAAAATGCCCGAATAAAGAGTTGGTGTAGAGGTGTAAATACATTTTTATTTGATTATAGCGACAATTGTCCGTATCAATACTGGGGTACATCTTATCTTTATCACTATATCTACATCATTTTAAACACGTTGAACTGTCTGCCCAACCCACCACATTGGGAGTATTCTCTCAATCTATCTGCAGTTGGCATCCACTGACTAATATTGGCCATTCTTTTACTCGAGCTTGGATGGGTCGCTAAGAATTCAGGTACTGCGCCACCGTTTCGTCTTTCAAACTGGATCATTCTGTTCCAGAAATGAGGAGCCTCATGTGGATTAAAACATGCCAATGACATCACCATTAAACCTATGTAATCTGCCTCGGTTTCCATCTGTCTTGACGCAGGTAGTTGCAGTCCTAAAGTGACCAGTAAGTTACTTATATCGGCAATACCTAGGCCAATTGCCAATGTCGTGAGCATGAAGTAGAAAGGACTTTGTGAAAATTTTTCCGTGATATGACTGGCTAACAAATGGCCCAATTCGTGTGATAAGACAGTGGCCAATCCGTCATCATTTTGCGTTATTCTTAAGATCGATCTGAATACGAAAACTTTACCATCACCAATAACAAAAGCGTTTGGTTGTTCAGGTCCCCTGCCGTTCACATCATCAATAACGTGTATTTTCCAATCAATCTTGGGTATCTTGTGCGTCTTTGAGTCTTGGAATAAGTTCATATGTTCTCCGGTAGTTGGATCCAAGTAATTTTCAGATGCTCTGATTAGTCTGTACACAATCTCTCTGACTTTCACCGTTGTCGGGTGGTTATCAGGCAAAATCAAATGACCGTACTGATTTAGTAACCCTTTGTAACTGGAGTTGACAAGGTAGTGTTCAATCGGTTTCGGAACAAACATGAATCTTTTACGATGCGTCACTGGAGCTTCTTCAATATGTGATGTAATAAAATATGCAAGCACCGGAACAGATATAATCAAATTTCTCTTCACTTTAGGTGTGAATGCAAATGTGAATGAGCCTGTTTTCGATTTCTTGTTACCAAAATGATAGTAAGTTGAATAGTGTGTTTTCGCAGAACCGTTATTGAACTTTGTCCGCTTTGCAAAAGCAAGCGGGTTGAAACCGGATAGTCGTAATCTTGTATTAAACATTGTGGAGTGTAAAAATACGCCGCTAAATAGTATCGTATCGTACTTTATTTTATAAATTATGGTTGGTGACAACTGTTGCTGGTCAATGACATCTACTTGTACTCTTGGTGATAGTATTCATCATCATCATCAATTTCACTTATAGTGGAGCAAAGACGCAAACAAGGCGAGAAAATACGTTACATAATCGTTTACCAGCTGTTGAAATTTTATTGCTAAAAGACACCACAAATGGATCAAAATTAGGTGGAGATCGAGGTTATTTGGTGGTTTGTAGTAAGTATATATACACTTATTAAAGATCATTCATCGAGATCATTGTTTGAATTGCAAAACACAAGATAGGGGTTTGTGATTTGAGCGTTATTTGCGTACTAGTGACTCTCGTACATACATGTTTTACCATATAGCTCTTTACTCTTTATGATATTTAGCAACAGCAGCGGAGGCAGTAATAACAGCAATAACAATAATAATAACGATGGTAACAGTGTTTCTCCGACGCATCCACTTGTGTTGCTTTACGGATTTGGAACAGCTGGTATAATACTGTCTTCATACACTTTTTACAGACACCACCTGCGAAGATTCCCAACTGCTATAACCATACCCAAATCGCTGTTTCGTCGTAAGTATCTGAAAGGTAAAGTGACTTCTGTTGGTGACGGAGATAATTTCCATTTTTATCATACACCAGGAGGTATATTCACAGGCTGGGGATGGATAAGGCCGTATCCAGAAGTCAACCAGTTTAGAAAACTGAAAAACAAGACAATTCATGTTCGATTATGCGGAGTAGATGCTCCTGAATGTTCACATTTCGGCAAGCCTGCACAACCGTTTAGTTCTGAGTCTCTGCAATGGTTGAGAGATTTCTTGTTGAGTAAGAAAGTGTACATCAAACCATTAACTTTAGACCAGTACAATAGAGTTGTTAGTAAAGTGCTAGTCTTGAAATGGAACGGTTTTAAAGATGTTAGTCAGGAAATGATTAAACATGGTATTGGAACCATATACGAGGCTAAAAATGGTGCTGAATTTGATGGTAAAGAACACAAGTATAGGAAATTGGAACAACGTGCTAAAAGCAAGAAATTAGGTTTATGGGGGGTTAAAGATAAACATTTTTTGACACCTAGAGAGTATAAAAATTTGTATAAATAAGGACTTTATAGAAAGGAGTGATTTGCATATGGAAGAAATGTAATTGTTTAAAATTCATCAACGTAAAGAAGAGTAACAGTCAACCATTTTGTCATGCCTATTTATACGCCTCATCCGCCAATCAACACTTGACATTGATACCTCTTCTCTTTTCAGTTTCTCTCAATTCAAACATGACTTGGGCTCCAACCCACAAACAGAAAGATGAAACAATGAAAAATTGAAACCCGCTGAATGTCGTAAACATGTCTCTCAACAAAAGCATTAAACCTTCTTTACCTAAACAAAAGCCAAATAAGTTAGCCAACATCATCATCCAGATATTCACAACAGCACCTAACGCACACACATGTCTAAACCACCAACGTTCCCTGAATGGTTTCATTAGTTCGGTTGCTATTATTTCAGGCATTAGAAACAAAACGATAAGCCAACCCCAAATTAGCAATTTCAATTCAATGTCGTGCCAAATGGCCACAAACGAGAAAACAGCTAGCGAACTTAATAAACGGTACTTAGAACCACCAATTGGTATATAAATATATCTAAGCACAAATTTATTAAAAGATCTATGCCAAGCTCTCCAAAACATCAATGTTGAATAATTGTTATCCATACAACGGATCATATTCTCAGGCGGATCAATCTGGTCTAGTAAAGACCAGAATCTGAAAAGTCTCCATGGGATCAACAACTTGAGCCAGATAATATTCAAATTGAACAAGCCAATCATTGATATTTGAAATGGTGTATCGTTATCCCAAGCTTTAGCTTTTGAAACTGCAACAACGTAGATGAAATGTAGCAAGAATTCCATAACCAAAATACAAAACAATAAACGTAATCCGTAAATAAACGTACGTTTAATGTTAATTGAGTCTAATTTATGTACGACCGATTGATAATAATAGTCGTTGAACGTTATAATTGGACCAGCAATAAACAATGGTGTATACAGGATGTATGAGAGGTAATTTTGATAGTTATAAATGGATAAATCCAATGGTGCGTTCAATCTTTGATACTCATTTTTTAAAACCTCAACTGACGATTGGTCACTCTCCGTTTTCACGTCATTCAACTCGTTTGAATTTTTCTTTTTATTCTCAACATTGTCATTTTTGAACAAATCGTCTTTTCTCATAATATAGTCTAGATTGAAACTTAGCATTCTTAATAAAGTGAAATTGAAAAACACGTCCCATCTAGAAATTATCCCGTGGAAACTGTCCATAAATGATAAATAAGGGCTAATCTTGCTGAATGGAATCAATCTGTATTTGTCATTTATGAATAAGGTCCCAATTCCATACACCCAAATCAAGATTAAGCTTAATCTCTTGTTCTTGTTACTTAACACTCTTCCAATCAAGTATTCAACCGTAACATGGAATAAGATTTTCAAACAATTAAAACCATGGGCACCAAACAGAAACACCAGCCCAAACACCAAATCGAATCTCAATCTTGAGACATTGAAACAAAATTCACTCAATCTTCTTATTCCAACATGTGACACTATTAATAACAATAGCAAGAAGAAATTGTCTCTGAAAAACTTGTACTGACTATCAGTATTGTCAACTTTTCTGCCAAACATCCACCCATCACTCAAAATATGTTGGTACCTGTAGTAGTTTGAATTTGTCTCATTACTCGCGTCCATTGCAGTTTTGTACATCAATGGAACCACAATTGCAAAAATTAGCATATAGAATCTAAATTCCATCGTTTTCCATCTTGATGGATGCGACGATTTAACAACCTCCTGTCTTTTCTTGACATCTTCGCTGGGGAAGAGTCTTGTATCCAAGGTCTCTAACGAGAAGAACTTTAAAAATTCCACCAGCCCCATTTGTTCCGTATACGATCTTTAGCCCTAATTTCAAAGTTAACTCTGTCAACTAACTTTATAAAACAAGAATTGATAGCCTTTATCAAAGATAAACTACATCACAACTACATAAAATCATTAAAATCACGTATTTCACTTCAATTTAGCAAAAACAAATCGACCGCAGATAAATAAATAATTTTCACAATAAATTCAAAATCGACGCGTCGATGTCTGAATTTGAGGGGAAACTTCTCTTTGTATGGCTAAAACATGGGGGATAAGAGAAGAAGAGTTGATAATGAAACGGTTGAAGTGGTGATAAAGAAAGGCATTGGATAGAGTTGCAAGTTTTTTGTTTGATATATTGATAAGTTATAAATTAAGAGGACAATCGAGTGTTTGATTTAGAGAAATAATTGCTAAGTACGGTTGAAAATGAGTGATGAATTTGAGAGAAGACCCCATCCTCCTAATTGGACTCAGCCTAAAGCACCGTATAATCCGTATGATCCTACAGATTTGCGACCAGCTAAAGGGTATCCCAGTGAATTTTTGACTCCTGGTACAATGAAAGACAAGACTGGTCATGTGGCCCAGGATAGCAGTGATTTTGCCAAATTGAGAGTCGATATGAAGAAATTACAGTATTTCCCCAGACCCAAATCAGAGTTGTACCCAGGAAGGTATAAAGTATTGAGAAGAGTTGATCATTTAAGCAAGTTTGACAGGGGTGCGGTTTTGTTTGGCAAGACATGTATATGGGGGGTCTTTATATACGGAGTGTTTTTCCACAAGTGGAATGATTATAACAATGTTTTAGCACCGTTTAGAAGATTACAACTTAAGTTGAAAGAGATTGTTTTTGGAGACTTGTCAGTTGAAGATTATACGGACTTGTATCATTTCGAGACTGATAAGATCATACCACAAAAGCCTGTGCCTTCGGTTATGTATGAGAGAGCATTACAAGATGGAGTTGTTGGTGACTCGGCAACAAACAATGATTTTATCAGCGACAGATTTGCTGTGAAGCATGTTGTTCATGCAGAGAAATTGAAGCAAGCTGATGAAGAAAGTTTAATGAAAGCCATTGATATTGCAGAGAGAAAGTTACAAATGGAATCTTTACAAACTAGTCTCTTGAATCAGCTGTCTGATGGAAAGGCAAATTCCAGTGCTGATCGTGAGAAGAGCAAGAGTTGGAAATTTTGGTAAGTTAGAAGAGGTACGAATCTCCAATAGTCAGCATTAGCAACTAGAACTTTCGAATCAGTGAAATTTTACAACAATTTCTTTAAAGATCATTAATTTATTTATTGGGAACACATATATACAGATATTATTCTTTTTTTTCCATTTTTGTTTTTTGTCTCCAACTTCACAAAAGAGACACACCGCATTAAAAACCTAACCTATTTCTTGACACCTCTCTTTTCTAAAAAGTCCTTAGCTTCATTGATCTTTGTGGCTAAGAATGGTGAACCACCTTTATCAGGATGGTTCAACAACATAATTCTTCTATGATTTTCTTTCAATGCTTTTTTAGTTAAAGTGGCTTCTTTCAAATCTAAAATTTTCAAAGCTTCTTTAGCATTCATTTTTGGATCGAATCCACCTTTGAAGTACTTGGATCCTGATCCCGGTTTCATCTTTTGGTAAACACCAGCTGCCACATAAGCAGTTGCAAAACATCCAACAAATGTAATAAATGGGTGTTCAGACATATAGTCAGAGGCCTCATTAAAATAATGCTCTAAAGTACCCACTTTCTTAGGTTGTTGACCTTGTATATATGTTTGTTGTGGCTGTATTTGTTGCAAAGATGGTTGACTGCCACTGTCATCTCCCGGAACTGGCAATCTTGGAATTTCAACGTTCTGTATACTAGACATTTTCTCTTGCTCTAAACTATGCTATGTATGTTGCCAAAAAACTTTGAAACGTTTCTGTATCGAATTAAAACTGTTTCTTGTTGTAAGAGTACTAAAGTATATCTATTTATCTTCAAACAGGTACACATATCTCTCATCATCATCCAGATTATTCTTTCATTTACTTTGCCGATTTCTTCAACAAAGTGAAAAAATTTAAGAAAATGAAATAATAATGTGGCTGGTGTAACGTGTGTGGCTAAGTTTTTTATGTGTGGCTAAGCAGGTCGTGAGCCAATTAATTTGATTTTTTTTTTTTTTTTTTTTTTTTTAAATTTTTTTTTTTCTTTTTTTTTCACTTAATCTAGTAAAGAAAGTGTGAAACTAGCTAGATCAATCAATCAATCAACTGTATAAGTAATACTATTTTAATAGACGACGTCGATAAAAAGATTAATATCAGAGTTAGCATTAACAAGGAATTTAACTGATCAATCAACTGTTCTTTTGATTGTACTTTTCTCGCACAAGTTAGTCTTTAAGTTTTAACGTTGTAATTATCGTTTGATCTTTTTAATTTAAAAATTTCATTTCATTATTGTTTACTTTTGCATCGTTGATTTTTCGTTTTAAATATTTAGAAATATCATTCTATATCGCTCCCGCTTAACCAGACCGATCATTTTCATTTAATACTCCATTCACATATACAACACATAAATACCACATAATGAGAGTTTATTCATGTCATTTCTGTTCATCACCTGTCTATCCAGGACACGGTATAATGTTTGTGAGAAACGACGCTAAAGAATTTAGATTCTGTCGTTCTAAATGTCATAAAGCATTCAAACAAAGACGTAACCCTAGAAAATTAAGATGGACTAAAGCTTTCAGAAAAGCTGCTGGTAAAGAATTAGCAGTTGATTCAACATTAACGTTTGCTCAAAGAAGAAATGTTCCTGTTAGATATAATAGAGATTTGGTTGCTACTACTTTGAAAGCAATGAGTAGAATTGAAGAAATTAGACAGAGAAGAGAAAGAGCATTCTATAAGAATAGAATGAAGGGTAATAAAGAAAGACAATTGGCATTAGATAAGAAATTAGTTGAAGATAATCCAGAATTATTGAAGATGAGAGATGTCGAATTGAGAATCAAGGCCGAAAAGGAAGCCGCTAAATTGGCTAAGAAGGAAGCTGAAGAGGAAGATGTCGAAGAAATGGAAGATGTCGAGGAAATGGACTTGTCTGAAGAAGAAGAAGAGGAAGAAGAAGAACAAAAACAAGCTCAAAAGATTCTCTTGAAAGCTAAAACCAGAAAGAGTAGAGTTAAATTTTAGTTTACTTTAGTTTAGTTTGACTTTTTTTTCTTTGTGTTATTATATAGTATTATTATCTTTTTTTTTGTTTCATACTGTTTTTCCCGGATTAATCTTTACGTTTTGTGTACCTTTTATCTTTTTCTTTTTTAGTAGTTAATCGATCTAAATCAATTGTAAGGCTAAATTTGATAATATGTATGCGTATGTTATTTATACATTCAGTTAATCGTGATTCTTATATGCATGGTTTCCCAATTTCTAGTTTATTCAGCCCCCTTGATTAATGTGCAACAGGTAACTATTATGTACAGTATATTTTATTTAATCATCTATCAAGATCTTCTGCTGATGAAAGTTCACTATCAATATTATCAGCTTCAACTACAACAGAATCACTTGTATCAGTTTTTATTTGTTTTTTAGGACTCACCAACTCTTTCAAATTAGTTGCCATTTTTCTGAAAATAATCACAAATCCACCACCACAGACTCTGATTCCAACTTTTGGTCTGCAAACCCAGCCTGATTCACCAGTTGCTCTAATCACAGATTTTCTCGTGTCCCATTCTTTTAATCCACCACCAGCACCATCTAAAAGTTGCACAGTCTTGACAAATTGTAACTTGATAGAAGGATCTTCATCCACAGTTCGCAACGCATCCATAACTTGTGTAACACTAGGACAGAAGATAATCATTGGTGCATCTAATTTCAAGTGAGTTGCACAACTTTTGATTTGTTTTTCAAACCCACCCATATCCAAAAACACACCTGATAAAAATGACTCTTTATCTTCAATCTCAAGACTCGATTCATCTGGTGATGATAACTTCTTCCAATCCCCACTCTCTTCTTCATTGCTCAACCAAGAAGTTGGAGATTCAGATATGTGAAACTCGACATCGTGAGCATACATGCCGTTACCGAATGATTTCACTGTTCTAGCACCCGTTTTAGAATGTTTCGGGTTGCAATCAATAGAGTGTAATATAGCACCTCTTTTGCTCAAATCTAGTGATCCATCAGGTTGTTTCACAAAACAATTCGCTGGGTGAATAGCCCTCACTATTTGCAAACTTAGTGATCCATGACCTGTACCAGCTTCTAAAAACTGTAATGGCTTGTCTAACAAATCGCCATCTGGGCTCACTTTCGGATAATCTATATGCAAATCAGCTAGATTCACAATTGCTGATGCATCTAATGGGTAGATTGGCTGTGCGTCTCTTTTGATAAGGTTCACATATTCTTCAGTCGACGGCTTACTCACAATATACTGAGTTTGTCTCTTGTCGTTGTGTGTGTAGATCGTCGATCTCGAATGAGTGCCAATAATGTCTGAGTACCTCAAGACACCCGTGCTTAACGAGAGTGACCCTTTTGAATCCATTGGTCTGGTCAGCCATTTACGAGAAGTTGTTGACTGTTTCAACGGCTGAACGATAGCTAAATCACCAGCTTCGAATTTCGTTGAGTGTCTACGAAATTGATGGCTCAGTTTTGTCAGGTGGGAGATTCTGGCACTGGTTCTGGGCACGGTCATTTTCGATGGTTATGGAGCTAAAACTAATATGGGAACTTCAGACTAAGTAGCATATTAATATCACTAGGTAAGTATCGTTCTTACTGATAAGTAGGCCATAATGAAAAATCATGAAAAAAAATGATTGAATAAAAAAAAAAAAATTCAAGTAACATCTCGGCTGTGCAAAAACGGTTTTGAGAAGCTTTTAAATCAGAGCTCTTTCTTTGTAATTCACGTCGTTTGATAGCCACTTTTTGCCATTTTTCCCATCATTACAACCACTCTGATATCTTCCATGGGTAAACTAATAATAAACTTGACGTCATTGCAGTTTGAGTCAGCTTCGGATTGTCAGCCGGTGCAGCTCCGGATAATAGGTCAAGTTCAAAGTTACAATAAGTTGACAGGCACTTTAACGTTGTCAAATTTAGTGCCTTTCTCCACATCTATACGGGACGACAAATCAAGCAGGAAGAGAAATTATGGCCAACTTGAAAGTGATGCTGCACAAGGAACCATCCCTCATATCAGTACCATCTTGATCAATATGAATCCGTTGTTGCCTATACTAAAGCAGAAAGATAGTTCGTGCTTACATGCAGGCACTATAGTAAATGTTGAGGTGCTGTTTAGTGGAATTTTTGACAGTGATACTGATAGACACAGTGAAAATTTGGAGGTTATAGGTGGTGGTGGGCCGGAACACAGCATCAACTCAAGTGGGATCCCAGCGGTCGATATTTATCCCGTAAACGAACCTAGAACTGTTATAGATAGGTTGGATAAATTGATGGAGTTTGAGAAAGTTTAGATTTGTTTGCATGCTGTATTACTTAGATTTAGGGTTTATACATTAAACGGGGGTTTAATTTGGTTTTCTATAAATGGTTGAATGAAATTTATAAGAGCGCAAATTGAGTGTTATCGAGTACATCGTAGTGTTCATGATGAATGGATATATAGACAACAGAAGAAAGAGGGGGAGAGAGGGGAATGAAATTAAAACAAACTAAGTTAATGTAAAAGACCACTACATTTCGTCATTATAAACAGGCTTAGCAAAAAATTGATCCCAAATACTTTCCATTGGAACTTGATGAATCATTTCATAAACTCTTTTACCTTCTTTAGTCAGTTTCCTGTTATTGTTCTGTGTGTTGGAAACATTATAATTCTCATCCAGACTTGGATAATATTCTGGCTGCTGCGTATATTGTGCAAATTGTAAATGCGCTTGTTGAGGTGGCGCCATAGAAACAACTGTTCGGTTTTCCACTGGTTGGGTCGGTTCTAGAGTTGTTGCTGTAGCTGTTACTGGCACCTGCATTGGCATCTGCACTGGCACTGGTACTGTTAATGGTACAGTTGGCGGATGAGGTTGGACAAATGGGAATGCTGCTTCTTGCTGATTAGGTAGATGGACGGATTGATACGATTGGTTTGGAATGTTATAATAAGTTGTTCGTTGTTGCGGTTGGTTAAATTGTTGTGGTAAAGGCATTGGTACATTTGAATATTGGTTGCGTAGGTCGGGAGTAAATCCATCTTTGGACTTTATAGATTTCCTGTTTTGTAGGAATTGAGATTGCTGTTGAGCTTGCAAATTGGAAAAAGTTTGTTGATTTTCGGATGACAATTGTTTATTTTGTAACATAACTGGAGATTGGCCATCATTTGTCGATTTTATTGAAGAAGCAGGAGACATCACATCATTCAACTCTTCAAAAAATCTAACAAGATCATTCTCATTAGTGGAAAATTCATAAGGTAATAAAGATGAGCCGTTTGGAGTTATATTTTGGTCTTCCTGTTTTACATTAACTTCATCGGAATTATGCGTATTAGAGGTACTAATCAAATCAGGAGAAGTGAAATAACTTTGAGTATCAGGTGAGGGATCAACTGACTCTTTTTGTGATTGATTAATGTCTTTCTGGAAATTATCATTATAGCTTTTAGATTCTTTGTCAGATTGGTTAACACCATTCTTTTTAATATCCTCAAGTTTTTCACGTTCAAATTTTTCCTGTTTTTTCAATGATTCAGGTAATACATCAACTAAATGTTTCAAACTTTCAGAGAGATGTCTACCTGGTTGAGAATTTGAAATCACTTCTGATGAAGGAATTTTGCTACTTTTAGACAAATCAATTGAACGTAAATTATGATTGATATTGTGTTTAGAATTTGAAAGATTGTTTGAATATTTCAATTTAATAACAGCTGCTGTTAAGATTTCAAGTATATCTCTACAATTACTTGCAGCTTCACATTTATCAATTAAACTTGTTAAAATCTTATTGCAATACATGGAAACTCTTTGTAATTCTGTTAATTTTGTTAATTTTCGAACTTCTTCAGAATTGAAAATTGAGTATAAGTAAGTTGAACCAGCCATGAAAAGATTATGAACAGCAGCCCAAGTATAATTCATAACTTTAAATTTATAAAATTCGTAATAAGAATAAATCATATCACTTGATGCTTCAACAACATTAATATAATTTTCTAAAGTTAAAGTTAATCTTTTTGGTGATAAACCATGTAGTATAATCTTTGTATGATTATAATTTAAATTGAAAAATTCAAAATTGAAGTCACAATTCATTTTTCTTTGAGTCTTTGGGGCACTTGATTTCCATAATTCTAATCTTTGACTAAAATCTTTATGCCAATCATTTAAATCTTTAAATTTTCTTGGTATCTCTTTACCATCATATAAAATACTTTGAACCTCAGCTTGTAATTTTCTAATCTTGAACATTGATAAAGAAACAGCTTTATAAGTTGGCATACCACTTGTTCTATTTGAATAATTATCAATAAAATTATCATTTTTAACGATCAAAGCATCATCTAGTTCACTTGGAAATGAGACATTACAACATTCTTCTGGAATGCCAAAAGGTCTACCGAGATAAACACAAACTTGTCTATCAAGTGAATAACAACACCAAAATAATCTTCTTCTTAAATCCACTATAAAGGGGTCATAATTTGAGTCTGTACCATTTTTAGTTTTATCAATATCTTGATGTAGACCCAAATCAACACAAACTCTTAGTAAAGAACCTAGTAAATACCAAACACCAGGCTGAGAAGGTCTCATCAATGAATATAAAGTTAAAATTAGTAATCCTTGTAATGATTCAAATCTATCAGCAGAAGCATAAACAATGTCGATATATTTCATTGCTGCATTTTTGAAATTATCTGAAATTTCTCCAGGATATTGTAAATGAGTAACTGAAGAAGATATTGAAAAGACCATATTCATAAAATATAAAGGAATTTGAAATTTCAATGGAACTGTTATTGAGGATGAAACTTTCAATGGATCCATTTCTGAATTTTTTTCAATTTCATTATCTAAATGTTGAGTATACATAAAATACCAAGTATCTTCTTCATTTACTGATTGAGATTCTTCAATTAGTTCATTGTTAATGGATGTATAAGTTGAAGCAAATGAAACATCTTCTGGAATTTTACCATAAATTGGAACAAAATAACGTTTTAAAAACTCTTCCCTATGGAAAATTGGTAATTGAGAATTTGATTGAGCAAAATAAGTTGACAATAAATTTAAAGCTTGTTGTTTTGGAGGTAGTAATGCGGAAGTTGAATTTGCGACTGTTTTTTTCAAGACTGACGGATCAATAATTGATTGATGATGTTGACTAGGAGTGGCAGTTGCTATTGAATTGGATTCATTTGTTGAAGAAGGTTGAGAATTATCGGACCCTTTAAAATTAACTGCAGTAAACATAAGTTTGGCAAAAGTTATTCCTGAAGAAGCTCCAAAAAATGAGGAAGGAGCTAGACTTCCAGATTCTGCGGTTGAATCCCAGACTTTATCAATAATTGAATTTGAACCGTTTTGAGAATTTGATGAGACTAGTTTTTGACTTGAAATTGAGTCTTTGTTATTATTATTGTTGTTATTATTATTACTGTCACTATTATCTTTGTCATCCACAATAGTGTTGTTTGCATTTGGTAAACAAGAATTCACAGTACTAGATCGGCTATTTAATGCCACAGAATTCAAAGTGTCGTTTTGTTCTATATCTGATTGATCTTCAGTTTTCGTTAATCCAACCTCAGCTTGGTTCTGGTCATTTCTCGATAACAACTCGTGTTCTAGCTGTTCAATTCTATTTTCCAAATGCACAATGTATGACCTGGGTATTTCTCTGCCTGTTGCCGGGTCTACAGAGACACAATCTGTGTTTGCCTTTGCACATGCAACACATTTTGGGAAGTCGTGAGTACATTTTATCTTTTTATGACGACAACGTTTACAAGCAGAAATAGCTCTCGATATTCCAATAATAGAATTAGACGGTTTCTTCAACTTTGGCAGAGAATTCAGACTCTGTCCCTGAGCCTGCTGAATTGGTTGCTCGGGCTGATTGTCCAAAGGTGAGATTGAATTCTCCGATACTTCTGTCCCAGAGAGTTCATGAAACGTTCTCTTTTTGGGATTATCGGTCATGATTTCTATATTGAAGCAAAAAGACGCTGAAAGTGATAAAGATTAAGAATGAAAAGTACCAAACAAAGGGGAAATATTAATTTAAAGTACAAAAAAGGGGAAACAATTTAGCATATGTAAATGATTATGGCTTAAAAAAAAGGGGAAACAAATGGCGATCTCTGAGTGGGATAAGAAAATCGGCCTGATACTGATTGATACTTACTGATACTTACTGATACTGGCTGATAACGCTTGAATGTTTTTGCCGATTTTTTACTTCAGGGGGAACAAATTCTGAGAATAATAATTTATTGGGTCACGTGAGTAATGTATGTAATAGATTATGTAAGTAATAACAAATTAGGATTATGTCATTGATTATGTCAAGATGAATTTTCATTTTTTATTGGCTTATTGGCTTATTGGCTTATTGGCTTATTGGCTTAATGGCTCAAATTAATTTTTTTTTTTTTTCTTTTAGCGCCCAAATTTTTCTTTTTTTTTTTTTTGCGCTTTTAATTCCGTGCACAGCCTTGTTATTAAATGCAAGTACCCAACCTGTTTAAATGTGTCAGGTGCATTTGCAATTTACATGTTTCTTTGCTTCTCTTTGGTCAACGCAAATTGTATATCTTTTCTGTCTTTTTTCCATCAACTAAGTTTTTGAGGTTTTGTTTATTACTACAGTTTCTAGAATTACAATCTATTGGAAACTCAATTACTAGATTTTAGAGTTATTCACTTCCTATCAATTGGACCCTTTCGCTCTTATTTCATTTCCCTAACCTTTCCCGAACTTTCCGATATGGTTGATTCTGATGGTTTCAAATTGGAAATTTCCAAAGAAAACTCATTTTTGCTTTTGCAATCTCTACAGTCAAATATCAAGACTAATTTGATATCATACTATAATTCAAGCTCCACTGTTTCTTTATTAAAAGACTTTATAATAATTTACTACTTATTCAAATTCTTGTCTAAGATCTTTAACTATGTCTACGGTTATGGTTTATTTAAATCTATCAATATGTTGTACACTTGTACAGCCAAATCTTTTTACAAAAAATTACTTCAATTGCCACCTTTGAGAAAAAAAGTTCAAGCCGAAATTGAGCAAACTAAAAAAGTCTTGCAAGACGAGTTGATAGTGAAAGCTAACGAGGTCTCATTCAACTCAATTCCAACTGCTGGATTGTCAAGTGCGAATGTGTTGGAAAAACTTGATCAGCTTAATCAGATCAACTCTGCTAATTGGCAAGACGGTAAACTTTCAGGTGCAGTGTACCACGGTGGTTCAGATTTGATCGATTTGCAAACAAAAGCTTTTGCCAAGTATGCAGTTTCAAATCAATTACATCCTGACGCTTTCCCTGGTGTTCGTCAGATGGAAAGTGAGGTTGTCTCAATGGTTTTAAAATTGTTTAACGCTCCTGAATCAACAGGTTGTGGTACAACAACAAGTGGTGGTACTGAGTCTTTGCTATTAGCTTGTCTTGCCGCTAGAGAAAAGGCCAAATACGAAAAAAATATTACTGAACCTGAAATTATTGCTCCAATTACAATCCATGCTGCTATTTTTAAAGCTGCTAAATATTTTAAAATGAATTTGAAATTGGTCGATTTAGATGAAAATTATAAGCTTGATATTAAGAAAGTTAAAAAATTAATCAACAAAAATACTTGTTTATTAATTGGTTCAGCTCCAAATTTCCCACACGGTATTATTGATGATATTTCAAGTTTATCAGAACTTGCATTGAAATACAATATTCCATTACATGTTGATTGTTGTTTAGGCTCTTTCATAATTGCTTATTTTGAGAAAGCCTTTCCAAAAGATTCACTACCATTGTTTGATTTCCGTTTACCAGGTGTTACATCAATTTCATGTGATACTCATAAATACGGATTTGCTCCAAAAGGTTCTTCAATCATCATGTATCGCTCAAAATCTTATAGAAATTATCAGTATTTTATTTCAACAGATTGGGTTGGTGGTTTGTATGGTTCTCCAACATTAGCAGGTTCTAGACCAGGTGCGTTAACCGTTGGCGCATGGGCAACAATGGTTCATATTGGTGATGATGGATATACCAAATCTTGTTATGATATTGTTAACACTGCACGTCGTTTGAAAAAAGCAATTATTGAGGAAATACCCGAACTAGAAATCGTTGGTGACCCAATCTTATCAGTCGTTTCATTCAAGCAAGCTCCAGCTTATGATAATGTGAATGTCCACGCTTTAGGTGATATGATTTCTAAGAAAGGTGGATGGCATTTAAGCTCTTTACAAAATCCGCCAGCTTTACATTTGGCAGTTACTAGATTGACTATTGACGTTGTTGAAGACTTGATCAGTGATATCAAGTACTGTGTCAAAGAGTTGTGTTCAACTAGTAAAGATAAGATTCCTAAATCAGATACAGCGCAGTTGTATGGTGTCGCTAACAGTTTATCTACCGGATCAATTGTGGACAATTTGATTGAAATCTTTTTGGACACTCTGTATCAAACTGAAAAGGATAATTAATTGGCTCTGCTCGTTTCCCCCACTGTTAATAGCTATTTGAATATATTCATACTTGTCACTTTTTTTTATTCTGTCTCTACATTGTACTTACTATTTTTAATAAAACTATAGTCCGTTAAATTTTACATCCGAAAACCAAGTTTATTTTCACTCCAGAAAAGGTGTCTATCGCATTCATTCAATTTTATATACAAGCAATCTATACAGTTGTGATAGAGATGAAATGAAGTGGAAAGGAAAAAAAAAAATGAAAAAAAGGAAAGAAAAAAAAAAAAAAAGAAGAAAAAAATATTAATAGTAAACCTGTAAATGCCCTTTGTAAATAATACCCATGATAATTTTAAATTCAACACAAGAAATTAGCTATGTACATGAAAAGACTTAATTTCTAGTCTGTCTTCTGATGAATTTATTTGATTTTTTCACAACTTTCATAAGTTCGTCTTTGAGTTTGGTGAATCCTAATCTTTCACCAAGTGATAATAACTGTTTTAAATGATAATAAGTCCAAACAAATCTATTTTGAGAACTTAATACAAGTTGATAACCATCCATAAAATTTCCAGTCTCTATGAATGCAGATAGCATCAATCTAGCAAATTTGAAATCTAGTTCGTCTTGTTTAACAGGCTTCAAATCTTGGAATTTTTTAGTCTTACGGAATTTGCCCCTTTCAATCCAAATTTTTTGTGCAAACGCAACGTCTTTATAGTGACGAGCAGCGTGGAGACAAATAAAGTAGAAACGGTCATCTCTTGGGAACTTGACGTTTTTCGAATTGGCTAGTTTGGCAACAGGTGGAGTTGATGATGGCTCGTTGTCTTGTTGTGGCTCTAAATCTGATTCATCAATAACATCTGTCTGTGTTGGTTTTTCCACAACATCTGGCTCTTCAATTGTAGTCATAGACTCGTCAGATTCAAAGAATGTATACTTGTTAAACAATTTCTCGAAAACTTTTATATCGTCAGATTTGTTTAAAACGACATAGAGATAAGTTTCAACTAGTTCTTTATTGACCAGATCAGGGAACTTGACTAAATGATAATTGAACAGTGCGTCACATTCTTTCAAAATTAGTTGGAAATCAGTCAATTCAGTAACTGGTAACATTGGTGGAGCCTCAGAATGAAATTTGAAATTACACAATTCAATTGCACGTAATCTAACTTTTCTGACATTTTCATTAACGACACCAACAGGAACATGTTTAGGACCTTTGTAAGCTGCGTAACCTTTGAATAAATAATTAAGGGCGATCTTAGTTGTTGGAGTGATACGTTGATTGATCTTCGTTCTGGTTTCAAACATACCAACATAGAGTGCTCTCATTAAAGATAAATCTGAATCTTTAATACAAAGAGCCATCATGATTTCAATAACTTTGACGTTCAGACCAAACCCTTTTTCGTAATATTCAAGAATGAAACCCCAACCACGTTCGATTAGTTCAGGTTTTAACGAGCAACCTTTGGCTAAAGCTAACAAACCTTCGTTATTGATTTGCAGCATTTGTTGGCCATTATCAGTTATTGGTGAATTTTGAATTTCTTCATACAAGCTTAATGCGTGTTCAATGTTATTATTCAAAACATCGAGCAAGATCATCGACCCGTAAGTACGAGAAGATGGGGATGTTTCTAAGGATAAGAATTTCATTGTTTGGAATGTCTCTAATGCAGCATCGTATTGATTTAAACGAACATATAATTGTAAGATTGTCGTATAAATGACCATTGTTGGTTTTAATCCCTTTGATTCTAGTAGTTCCATCGTCTCACGAACTTTGAGTATATTTTTATTCTTGGAATACAAATTGACCATTATACCAAAAGTGGCTACATTTGGTTCAATATTCGAGTTTATCATTTGATTAAACAAATTTTCAATAATCGGTGTGGTTTCTTTCATCTTGATAGTGTTGTAAGTTGCCATTAGCACATTGTACACAGAGACGTTATTAATCAGTTTGGCGTTCTGTAGCATTTCGTGAATCTTGGATATAACTAACGAACGCTGTTCTTTTGGAATTGATTTGATCAAAGTCATGACTTCAAAACTTGTACAACCTTGCAACTGGTTTTCAGATTCGTATAGTCGATTAATGACTGGGATCCAATCTTGAGTGTTTTTATTAGCTATGAATTTTGTGGTTTCGTCATCTAACTTCTCAAGTAGTGATAATGGTAATGGTGTAAAAGGTTTGACTTTCGGGAAAAGTGACAACTGATCATCCAGCTGATCATCTCCACTGTTCAAAGCTTTGGTTTCATTGCTGGATAATGTTAAAAAATCTTCCTGTTTTTCATTTTCAATCATTAAAGCATTGAAGATTGCATCTGCGTCATTTTCAACATCGATATCATAATCATTGTCATTTATATTCAGTTCGTCTATCACTTTTTCTTGATTTGCCGAGTCTTGTTTCGCTTTGATCAAACTCTCGACTTTAACTGTGAATTCACGCAAACTTTGTAACTGGTGCTCTAAGTTTGCATGTTCCTTTTGTTGTTTAAGTTCAAGTTTTCTATCGTGAAAAGTCTTGTTTTTACTCTGATACTGATGTTTTTTTTCCTGATTTTTGTACTTTTTAGTGTCTTGATTAGCCTTGGGCTTGAGAGAAAAAGTCACAGACCTGGTATGGGTTATTATTCTTGGTGTTGGATTCAAAAACGTGGCATTACCTGGTAGGAAACCATGAGCTCTTCGTATTATAGTGACACTTTTTGAGAATCTTGTGAGCATTTCGATTTATCCTTTTCTAAGCTTGGAAAGTACCGGGTTTTCTCAGGCTCCGTAATATACTCGAAGTATTCAGTAATGCTTTTTCAACTGTTTCAGGATTTTGCAAAAAGTAATTTAAATCAGGTAAACTTGTCACTTCAATACTATTGAAATTTATCAGTCCCATACAGTGTCAGATTTGAAAAATTTTATGCTCAAGCGATAAAAAAAAAAAAAATTTGAGAAAAACGGTTTTTTCAGGCTGTGCTTTGTAACTGAATAGTTTAGTGATTTTCTACAGTGTATGTGAAGAGCTAATAGTACCCTGATAAAGTGTTGTTGAGTTTTCCACTAGCACAGTCCAATTAAATGGCATACTAAGTTGTTAAATAATAGCTGTAATTTTAAAGTAAAAGAAATCTTTGATATTTTTCAGAAAAGTCCACAAATCAAAGCAAACAGGTTGATAGCTTGTTCTAAAATATAAAACTAAAAAATGATAGTTGTTAGGTTCCATAGGAGCCATATCAATCAAACAAGATTATACATATCATACTAAACCTCAACAACATCAAACTTATTACATTAACAAACCAATCCTCATCTCAACATAGGAAACAACTACACAATGTGAACTTTCAACACGACAAAGATTGAAAACATTGACATAAAAAGGGTACAACTTGAATTTCAGTTGTGGTTGATGGCGGTGCAATTCTGGCTGTGTTAATTTATTTCTTCACTGGTACCATAACAGGGACTCATTTCTACAGCGCTATTACTGAGTACACATTTCGTTATACAAATTATTCCACCATAAGGTCAATGTTTCTTATTAATGGCCAGTAGTCTAAAAGACAAGGTAGAAAGAAAAAAAGAAAAGAAAAGAAAAAAAAAAAAATACAAAAAAGCAAAAGAAAAAAATCAAAAAAAAATAATAACCCAGAATGTATTTAATTCAAAATAGAGTAACTAAAATGACGAGAATGAAAAATACAATAAAATAAATAAAGCCCAAGAACAGAAGAAGAAGTAAAAAAACGACAAACAAAAGACACGTAGCGTGCATACAACAGTTAAATATATATCAGGGACACGAACACAAGCACAAATACAGTTGATGTGCTAGAATTTCTTATAATAACCGGACACTCGTTTCCAGAACAAGTCCTCATTAGTGACATTTATAACGGGAGGCGAAACGGACTCGTCATTTTTAAGTTTGGCATAGTAGTCATCGCATTGTTGTAAGATCAAAGACAAACTGTTCCATCCGTAATGGTGATGAAGTAGCACTGTGATTATAAAAGCGTAGAAAATTTTGTAATCTTTGTATATGATAATCAGTGTAGTTAATTTATTAACGATTGACGCTGAGAAGCATGTTAAAAATTTGACAAAACTCGATAAACTAATCAGACTCAAGTCATCTTTGAAATATGGTAATAATAAAGATTTCATTGTTGAATTTCCAGTTAAATTTGAATTGAATTTTTTAACAAAGACATCATTAATGACAAAATTGTTGATATAGTACAAGTAATGTGAACTCGAATAAGATGGAGTCTTGTTTAAAGTTACCAAAGAGTTGAAAATTTTCGAATTTTTGAAAAGCCAACTACTTGGTAGTGATTCGTAATTTGTAGAATTCATCGAGTTTGGTATATTGAAATTTTTAGTCTTTTTGAAATAAACAGATGAAATTAAGCTGTAATTTAAATCTGAACTTAAATTACAATACCAAGATAATTTTTTCAATTCATTTAAATTTGAATTTGATAACGAGACATTTTCCGATTTTTTGATCAAATATTTTATTCTTTCTAATCCAATCATTTGATCTCGTTTAAATTGTTCACGTTTCAAATTTTCCAATTTTATTGAATTTGAATGATAATTAATAATTTTTTCAAATTCTTTTTCATGTTTAATTGATTCTTTCTTATTCTTTGGAGGTAACCAAGTTGGTCTTGTTATTGATAAATTATTTAACTTTTCATTTGAAGTTAATTTTAAATCTTCTAGATTTGAATTTTTAATATAATGAGTTGGTAATTTTGAACTTAAATTCAATCTTTTATTTAATTCTAAATCTACATTATTTTGAATTGAATATTCATAAAAATCTGTCAATTGTTTAGCCATTGGAGATAAATTTGAATAAGATGAATGTTTTGATAATTTTGATGGTTTAACAAGTTGATGTGTAGGTGAACCAACAACATTATTTAGTTCAGGTTGAGATTGACAAGATAATGAATTTTGTTGTTGTTGTTGTTGTTGTTGTAAATCTTGTTTTGAATTATTAAATTGAGATGCAATATTACCAGGTAAAGGACTTGGAGGTATTATGTATTGATCTTTTGCACTCCAAGCAGAAGTTAAGAGATCATTTGAACGATTAGTCTTTTTATTGTTGAATTTTTCAGGACTTTTCAAAAAATTACTATTATTTGTATTTATTATTGTTGATGTTGATTTCATTGCCATTGGGACATTATAAATAAAAGAATCATTTGGAATTTCATCATCGTCATCGTTATCATTTTCTAATTCTTCATACAATTTATCTTTTTGAGCTTTTGTCATTTTCTTGAAATTTGAGATTGAAGAATGTTTTCTTACAAATTTGGGAGAAATAGTATTATTTAAAGTTGAAGTTGTTGATGATATTGTTGATTGACTTATGGATCTTTGAACATGAGATAAAGATAAAATTGGCATTGATTGGAAATTATGACTTGGGTTTTGGAAAGTTTGACTTGTCTCAGGAACAACATTCAAAGTTGATGTTGGAGCATGATGATAATGATATTGATGAGGAGGATGAGGATGATGATTTGAAGAAGCTATATTTTGCTTTTTCTGATGAAAAGGGTTATTTTGCTGTGAAAGATTTGATTTGTTAAAATCAGTTGATGAAAGACTACTCATCGAGGATAGTCTTGAAGACTCTGAACAAATCATCACGTCGGATCCATCAGAACTCTCTGTTGACAATGGACGAGAAAAGTTATTATTAAAAGGTGCAGGCTGGATGCTAGTAGGGTCTTCGTGAATCAAAGAAGGATTTACGGTTCTGTTTGATATTGTGTTGAGTATTGAATCACTTGGTCTCTTGGGTATATGTATTCCCAATCCTTTAGAAGACGATTCAGAAGTATTTGGTGATGCCAATGACTGTTGCTGTTGTTGCTGTTGAGAAGAGAACGACTTTGTTGGGGTTGCTAGAGTTGACTGAGAGCTAAGGTTTGACCTCACAGTGGTGTATTTAGACGGGGTCATAGGGATCTCCAGCAAATCGTCATCGTCCAAGTTACGCAGTCCGTTGACCGGCTCTAAAGAAACTTTCATTCTAGTATATGAGAGAGTGTGTGTATGTGTGTATGTGTATATATGATGATTAGAGTTTTCTTAACAAAAAAATCACCAAGAACTAGGGCGAATCACAAGGGTTTGTTGCAGTGCAAAATTAAATAAACAAATAAACGACAAGTGTGTGATATCGAACTAATTGAATTGTATACCAAACACAACCGCAAATAGTTGAACCTATATCAACAACAACCTATTGAGTGGGATGTTATTTAGAGTTAAGTAATGCAATTAATTAATATAAATAATCTCATATAACCAGAGAGAGTATAATAGATATATAGTTTAACCCGTGTTGAAGAAGATCTTGCCTAGTTTCAGTTTCAGTTTCAGTCTCAGTCTCACCCTATCCCGTAATTTTTTTCTTGTCTTTTTCTCTTTCTCTTGTGTCTCTTTTTCTCTTGTCCCGTCTTGTCCCATTTCTACGCAGCAATTTTTTCTTTTGCTTCTTCTTTTTTTTTTCCCGTGGCTGTTTACGGAAAATTTCTAATTTGTGTTTTTGATGATATAAGCAATTAGTTAATCACAAAATATTATGTAATTAATGACATAATTATTTTATCTGACATAATTACTTAGTTAATCAAAAAATCATTAACTAATCACTTAACTAATCATTAAAAACATAATTTACTTCTATTTTTATCACAAAAGTACCAAAACAATAGTCTCTTTTATTTTATCTTATTATATTTTATTTTATTGGCACATGTTTTAATCTTGGCCACATTAACATGAAACTGGTGACAATAAAAATTTAAATAGCGATTTTATTTTCTTTGTATTTTATTTTATTGTGTTAGTGAGTCCCTGCTGTATTCTTTGATAGCGTAATAGCAATAGTATTAGCAGTAATAGTAATTGTAGTAATTGTAGTAGTAATAGTAACAGTAATAGTAATAGTTAGTACACTAGCATCAGGATTTACATTGGATAGCTGAAGTCTCGGTAGCAATGTCAAATTTTATGCAGTACAATAGTTGATTTATTGTTCTGTCTTTTTCTTTTTTTTTTTTTTAAACTACTTCAAGTTGTTTAATCCTCATATCAAATCACATTCTGTATTCTTACATTGACTGATTGATTCAACCGTAGTCCAAACTATTTATTAGTGTCTTTTTTTTTCTGTCTTTTTCCTTTGTTTATTTGATAGATTAATTAAACACTTTTCAATCGATTTTCCTTTGAGATATTTCATTCGCTTATACACCAACCTTGTTCACTCGCTTTAACTTTACAGTTGCTATATTTTGGCCATTTTCACTGATCAACTTATATGCATATACTGATTTACCAGATAAGATAATTGCATACATACATCTTCTTTCATATACACACATACATCTTCACCCGTTGTATCTCATATACACACACATAATCACATACTACTCCTAATCAAAGTAGTCTCATATACACATCTTTCACAATGGCATCAGATACTACAGCAATAGCTGTAGGCTGCTCAGTGGGGATACCTGTGGGCTTACTTGTGATTGTCCTGGGAGCTTTTTGGTATAGACAAAAACTCAGATTTAATAAAGAAATGCTGGAAGATAAGGAAGATTTGAATGCCGATAAAGTTGAATTTCAACTTGAACCAACCAATCTGCTTGATAGTTCTAACATTGAAAACAATACAATTGATAACAACAACAACAATAATAATAATAATAATAATAATAATAGCAAAAATGTGACTGATGATGGTCAAGTCATGACAAACAAGACTTATTTAATAAGAAAACAGTCTAAAATAATGGGATTAAAAGTTGTTCCAAGCTCGAGGTTCCCAAAACCCGATTACACAACAACAACTACAACATCATCAGACTCAAATATATCTCTGCCTCAAAATTCAAATACAAATCCAACAACAAGCAGTATTGTTAATTCAAATGAAAAACTGACAGACAATACTTCAAAACAACAGTTTTATAGACCCGATCCTAATCAGCAGTATTTGAATTACTATGAGTCTTTGATACCTGTACTACCAGGCCCAATACATGATAACTCTTCAGCATCTTCAGCTTCAAATGACTACTCTCAATCAAATGGCGGAGTGATTCCATCTCCAATAAGACCAAATCATCCACATAGTAATAGTAATCATTCATCTATACGAAATTTAAATTCATCCCCACAACATCAACAAAAACCTTCCTTGTCTCAAAAACAATCACAATTGTCAATTCAAGCTGAATATATCAAACAATTACATATGGGAGGCGCAGATTCTTCAAGTTTCCCAAAATCTTCATACTTGACAGCAACTCCTTCTCAAATCAATATTCTGAATAATTTCACTTTGAATCAGTCTCCATCAACTAGTTCATCCCGTCATAATTTGAACGATTTAGGCGGTACCGGATCCTCTTCTCCATCTGATTCAATCAACATAGATAATAATAATAATAATAATGCCATTACTACCCCACAAGCAAGCGCTCTTTCTCCACCACCACCTATCTTTACCACCTCTTCTCATTCGATAATTCATGAAACTGATGACGATTCCTCAGATGAACACAATAATTACGGCCAGACCCCATTTGACACTCCTCCAAGAAATAAGTAATCTTACAACGGTAGTACTTGATAAGCATGCGTTTATTGACTCCATGTGTCGGATACACTTTGATTTGACTCTCCCTATTGTTTCTTTCCTTATTTGTATTAGCGTTTGAGACTCCAACACTTTTTCCCAATACTCTTTTCTCTTTACTTTTACTATACTTTTTACAATTCTTGTTTATATGTATTCACTCGATTTTCCGGTTTGCATCCTTTCTATCTCACTCCCAATTTTTGTTGCTGGTTCACTCCTCTGCTCTGTTTTATAACTTCAATTCTTTATGTTTCTTCTTTTCTTTCTACATTTCTCTTATTTATTCAATAAATTTCCATTTATCTTATTATATACATAGACTCATATGACCTGATTATCTTATTTACATACAAAAAACAAAACACAAAAAAATAACAGCATACATTTAAGGTAGATAATTGACATACAAGCAATCACAATGTCAACTCAATAGATTCATCTTTCAATAAATCGATAACTCTTCCATCTTCGAAATCTAACTGCCATTTTTCAATCACAAAAGTATGCATCCTACTGATTCTATTAGCTTTCAAATACATCAACGCTCTGCCTTTATCACCAGACACCCAAACATTGATATCAATGTTACCTTTCATTGTATTCAATTCACCTTTGACCCATGGGAACAACCCATCAAACGTGATTTCTTTACCAATAGAATCTCTAGCAACTTCAGAACGTCTTAAAAAGTACATTGTAGCATTTAAAATAGGAGACGAAACTTTCTCGTAGTTGAAGATACCAAACAAAGACACAGACATGATTGTAACAAACAAAACAAATCCAAATTTAGATCTACGCTTCTCGATCAATGGATCAGGCAAGTCGTCATTCACAGTCATTGGTTTCTGATACGTTTTAGCTCCTGTTTTCTCGTCAATTACAACTTTACCTTCTGACTGGTACTCCTCGTGTCTAAGTCTGTTTATGATCCCCGTGGAAAACAATCGTTGTGTTGATAACTTTTGACTGTGAATTAATTGAGTTTTTATCGTATTACCAGAATACATCATCAACTTAGAACGTGATTGAACTGGCAGCCTTATTAAGCTCATTGTAAACTTGGATAAAAATGACATCTTGAGCGGAGGGAGGGGGGGAATGTAGAAAATTGTACGTTACGTATTTCTATCCCTATCTAATATGCTTAAAGATACGAATAGCTATTCTGACTATATATCTGCTTTCAAGTCAATTTACATTAAGTAGTCACTTTACAATCACTATTAAAAAGCGTCTTTGAAAATTTGACCAACAGCGAAAATTGGCAACTAGCAAGAAATCAGCGGTGCAGAGAAGTGTTGCCTCACATTATTCATTTTATACATTGAATCTGCCTTTGAACTTGCCAGTTTTGTGATATATTTCACCAGTTTTCTTTGCTGGAGTGTATTTCATCGGTTACCAATTGAGATACTTGGATTGTTAGAGGGTTAAAGCTGGTTCGGAGAAGGAAAATGTCGACAACAGAGGCAACAGTCACAGGAACGGCGGTTCATAAGAAAAAAGCAGGCACTTTGTCGATCTTTGAAGAGTCTGATCCGCCCAAGCTAGTCTGGAAATGTATCGATGCTAGTGTATCCAGGCCCGTGGTGGAGGTCAAGTTGAATGATATAATTTATTTGCAGGCCACGCCTGCAACCTCAGACAAAATGATGCTCAAGATTGGTCTTGTGCCGCCACCTGGAAGTACGGGTGAAGCTAATAATAACAGCTCTGGCCTGGATTCGTCAAATGCAACTCCCAACCCAGCAACTCCAACTCCAGCTGTTAAAAATGAAATCTTGTTTGGTTTCAATAATCGAGTCACTATGGATAGTATTAAGAGTGTTCTGCAACAAGTGCTTGCTAGAAAAAAATCAGCAGCTACAGCTGTATCAGCAGATTCAACCAATGGTACTAATAGTGGTGCAATCCCAGTACCAGAGAATCTTGCAAATGACGAATTTGTGGCAAATCTTTTGGATTCTAAGAAACTTTTGAAAAATTTGGTTCTACAGCAGAAATTACTAAGGGATAATCCTCAATTAATGAAAACTTTTACAGATGCAGTTATTAAATCTGGTTTAGAGCCTGAAGAATTTTGGTCAACTAGAGTTCATTTACTAAGATCTTATGCTATTCAGAACAATCAGAAAAGAGGCCCATATAACGTTTTAAGTACTATCAAACCTGTCGCCTCGAGTGAAAATCAGGTCAATGTCTCTGTTACTAGAGAGAAAATTCATGAAATTTTTCAACAGTACCCAATTGTCAGAAAGGCATATGATGATAATGTGCCAAAGATCAGTGAAGGTGAGTTTTGGTCAAGATTTTTTTCTTCGAAATTGTTTAGAAAACTAAGAGGTGAAAGGGTTAACTTGTATGATAGAGGTGATATTACTTTGGATAAGTATCTATATTTTGATCCCGATTATGATGGTGAGGAAGATGATGAAGAAATTGATAAGTTGTTGGAAGAGAACATTGAACCAAAAGAGAAACCTAAAAAAGAGAAAACCACGAAAAAATCAAACAAGAAACGAGGATCTAAACAACAACAACAACAAATTGAAGACCTAAATGCAGATCACTTAACACCAGCAAAGAAGAAAATCAAGTTGTTTGAAGATGACAAACCGGTTTCCAAGTGTATTGATATTCTGGGTAATGAGGAAGATGACCCACAGAAACTGGGTAACACTCCCGATTTGACTATGAAAGCTGATCAGGATCCCGAGTTGGTCAATGTTATGAGAACTATGAATAGATTAAGCAGACGTATGATGGCGAATATCAAGGACACCGAGACGCAGAGTAATAATCTAGATGCCGATTTTGAAACTGAGCTTGAAATAAAAGATTTGGAGACTGAAGATGAAGTGGAATATAACGAGTTGAATTACACTCAAAGATCAAATATATCATCAAATATCATACCTCTCAAATTGATAGATCAAGTTAAGTCTCAATCACCATTGAATCCAACTAAAAACGAATACGACTTGTATATTAAAGAATTTAAAACTCAAGTGACTCCAAACAACCCAATTGATTTGACAAAGACATATCTAGGAGAAAACAATGGTCCAAATAAAGCTATTTACGATACTTATAAAGAAATCTCGAATATAATTAAAAGGAATGCAAAAGAATCAAGTCAATCTTGGAACTTCAAGAACTTGGATTCAAATCTAGAAAAAGAAGATGCAGAAGTCGAGTTGCCCCAGGACAAACTAGATAATTTGCGGTTGACTCATTCAACGTCAATCGAGTTTTTAAGACACTTTTGGTTACATTTCAACTCAATTTCCAACTCTTCATTGAACACGAATCCGAATTTTAAATCAGAACTGGTGCAACTGAGAAAATTGTACTTCAGTATAACTAAATGTCTAGACAGGGTTAGTGCTAACGTTAATGGATTATCGGGAAATCACAAAGATGTCAGTGAGAAATTGATGGCTCCATTAGTGGAGTCTTTAAAGTCCGCTCTCAAGATGTATGAAAGTTCAATAGTTGAATCTAAATAGGCAATTATACATTTATACCATTTACCTTGTTTATTTTTTCTATTTTTTTCTTTTCTTTTTTTGCTTGTTTCTACCTTTCTATCTTATATACTACATAAATCTTAATGACCCCATATGACTCAAGATATATTATTCATTGCTTTAAATTTATCCCATGCTTGGTTCAACGATATGAAAACACCATTTGCAATTAATTTTCTTTCGGTACTCGTTTCAGAAGAGATCTTATCAGGATGGGTTTTAGCAACTGCTTTCATGTACGTTAGTTTGACTTTCTTGTCAAGAACCAACTCAGTCAAGCCAACTTGCTTCCAATTTAACTCGGGCCATAGAATTAGATGTAGCGATGAAAGTAATGCTCTTAGGTTATCTTCTTTGCCTTGTCTCCACTCGTTCAACTTGGACTCAACAGTATCGTGAAGTTCAAATTTCTCCGTTTCGAGGGATTCTGCTTTCCTGTTTTGTTCTTGAACTCTTGCTACAGCCTCGTTATTCAACAAAGGTTTCTGTGTTTGTGTTGTCTGAGATGGATTTTTAGCTGCAGGCTTAGACTTCAAGTTCGTGGATGATTTTGAAGGCTCAGATTTCACTTTTGGTTGAAGAACAGATAAACATCTTTGTTTTCCGTCCATTAATGTCTTTGAAAACGATCCATTTTCAATCAAAGTATTGTAACAAACTAGCGAGTCTTTGAATCGTTCTAAATGTTCTAGCGATTCTGCTTTTTTACTCAGCAATTTGATCCAGAACGATTTAACAGTCTTACCATCTTCTATTATTACATCATTCAAATCAGGTATAGACTCAGATATGCTTGATTTTATCAATTGTAAACCTTGATCTGCGTAATTTAGCTGTTCTTTAGGATTGCCCAGTTTTGAATACACAATAGCTAGATTCGAACATGATATAATTCTCAAATAGTGTTCCTGTGGTAAAGAGTCCAATGATTTGAGATAATACTCCAAAGAAGTGGCAAAATCACCTTTTTTGAAAAATTCAGTGGCTTCTTTTCTATGCTTGTTAAAATTTGCTAACTGAACATCAGATAGTGGGATGTTTGGTAATGATGCCACCGACTTATTGACATTGGATGGAGTCGATGGTCTTGTTGAATGATTTGAAGAAGATGGGGTGGCTCTTCTTCTTGCCGAGGAAATATAAATCTGGTCATCGGCTGCCGTTGAAGCACGTAGTTTATCAAGTCTAGATTGTGGAACTGGGGAAGGCGTCGTTGGTTTTGAATGGATAGGTTTGTTCAGCATGTCATTTATCACTTTATCAGCCGGTTCAGCTTGTGGTGAATTGAAAGAGGACGAGTTATTCAATGACCTGGAGCGAGACATTTGTTGAGTGTTGTTACCAATTGGAGTTGAGCTTCTGCTAGAGTCTTGTCTTCTTCTAGGCATTGGTTCACTAAATACTGAAGATTGTGCCTTGGTCTGCTGCTGAGAGTCAATTTCCTTCTGTCTTTTCAACTGTCTTTCTCTTTCTCTTTGTTGTTCAATCAACCTTCTCATAGTTTCTGGATCCAATTCACCTTCATCGTCATCATCATCTGGTAATGGGATTGAGTCTGCTTTATATTTTGCTTGATTTTTCATCCACAAAGGCTGATTATTGTTTTTTTCGAACTGCTGTTGCTTGTACATTTCTAAACCTTTTTGTAATTGTTTTCTACCACTTTGAAACAAAAACGAGGCTTTTGATTTGAGTTCATTTGATAAATCACTGACAATTGAGGTTAAATCTTCTGCAGTGTTTTCAAAGCTTGGCTTGTTAGTACGTGTACGACTTTGAGACTGCTCTTCAAAATGTGACTGTTGTGATCTTGTCTTAGAATGAGCTGAGCTCATTAAGAAAGAAATGGCACCATTTATATCATCACCTGTGTCGGTACTATCTAAAGCTTCATTAGCCTTTTCAATTGGGAATCCCATGTCAATGAGTTCTACCAATGCCTCATCTCTCTTGTCATTGTTGGCTGTATTTGGAATTGCGTTGGAGGTTTGCTGTGGCGGTGGTTGGGATGAAAAGCTTGAGTCATTTTCAAACAGCGTTGAACCGGTGGAATTAGTATGAGGTTGAGATTGGGTTGGTTCTGGGGACGGAGATGGAATTGGTGAGTTGAAAAAATCGTCCAGTAAATCAATTGAACCCTTTTGAGAGGAAAAACTTGGATTAACAGTTAAGTTTGGAGTCTTTACAGAGCTTATTGATGGCTGTGACGTATTTCTCGACTCTGGTTGCTTGAAAACGTCAAACATTTTTTCAAAATCGTCAGTCTGTGTTTTTCCATTTTGTGTTTTCACCTCAACCTTTGAGGAATTCTTTGACACCAGTTGGTCAAAAATATCCAAGTCAGATGCCCAAGAATTGGATTGGTTCGTTTGATCCATAGAAACATTCGGGGTATTCATTCTCTGCGATAACGACATGTTGGAATCGTTCAAGTTTTTACCACTTCCCCTTGAACTTCCCCCACTGCCATTCTTGCCGGAAGATAAAAGATCTGCAAATAAATCCTTGGACATGTCAATATTTCGCTTCAGATCTGCAATATTTTCAAGTACTTGCTGAATCTAACAACCTAACATTAAGTGATATTCAAATCAACAGCACATACTATATACAAGTTTAAACCACTTTTATCGCTTTCCAATGGTCCCTTTGTCTTTTCCTATCGACACGTTATTATAAAATGACAGAAACATAGAATAAGGCTGTGCATTTTGAAAATAAAATTTTTTTTTCCGTTTTGCAAAGACGAAAAATTTTTGCTACTGAGTGAAAAGAAACAAAAGAGAAAGTGATTAGAAGATAAAAAGAGATGATGATTGGTGTTGTGGTAGATCTGATTATTAGAAAGGTTCTAAGTTATAACTGTAGCTAAGTTCAATATCAACATATATTACTATACACCATGCATTTAATGTACACATTAGGCCCAGACGGCAAGAGAGTCTACACTTTAAAGAAGACCACCGAAACCGGTGAAATTACAAAATCTGCTCACCCAGCCAGATTCTCTCCAGACGACAAGTACTCCAGACAAAGAGTTACTTTAAAGAAAAGATACGGTTTATTGCCAACTCAACAAGAATAAGTGCGAGATTAGGGTGTTGAATATCAAGATGTTTTACTTTCTTTGAGTGAAAACTCACTGTGAGTTTGTTTAATAAGGGTAGTCTTTACTCATTGCTCACATTAGAAGTGTTTTTGCGTCCATTCAGCTGCTATAAACATTGACGATATTCTTTTTGCACCTGATTCTTAAGTTTTTTTCAAATTTCATTTTTATGCTTTATCTATCGTTTCAAAAACTGATAGGTAAGGTCTCCGTCTATCATCTGGACTAGTTGACCAAGACCTACTTCAACTAACCCGAAAAGATACAAGAAATTTTATGTGCCATACTGTTTTTGCAAACAGTGTATAGTACATATTGTTTCAATCAATCTTTTACTGTTCCTTTTTTTTTTCCCTCATAAATATCTCGTGTGTGTTTTTTATCTTCGCTTTATACGGTTTAATGTAATTATACTAAAATTCTCATTTGTACGAATTACAGGTAATCAGGTCGTACTATGATATGCAACAGAAGTGTATATTATATTCTCTCAAAATAAAAGCTGTACATAAACAAGATATTAACATGAAGCAGCCTCAAATGAATCTCCAGTATCCATAACCGCTGAGGCACAATAAACCGTTTAGTGTCCTGGTTTCCCAGAAACCATCAAAACACAAACAAAACATTACTGTTTGATTGGCTCTTCCAAACCGTCTGTTTTAGATAGATGAAATTCGGCATTCTTCGTGTAGTTCTCCCACAACTGACTAACCAACACCGTTTTCTCATTTGCCTTTTCAATGGCTTCCAAGTGCTCGTTGACTTGAACTAAATTGTCATTCAATTGGGTCTTTAAAATGTTTCAAAAGGGAGGTATAGAATAGAAATATGCAAAAAGAGTTAGTATAAAGATTGAATTAAACTTAGCAAATCATATATTCATCTATCAAAGACGATCTCAGGACAATAACTTACAAAGTTCTTGATAATTCTCTCAAAAAGAGCGTCTTGAATTTTTTCCTCTGGATTCTCCATCTTCGTTGACCAATGACTACAGATTCGATTAACTAATGGTAAAACAGCATCCTGGTTTCATACCAAATCAGAGCTGTTTGTTGCACCAATATGTCAACTTGTAGACATGTCAAATCACACAAGAGCTTTGTTAGTAAAACACGGTAAATATGTGGCGTAGTATATACTTGTGGCTAATGATTTTTTTTTGAAGGTTTGTGGCTGGTGTTGCAAGAGGTACGTCATGGAAGGGCAATCAATCGTTTAGGCTTTAAGAAGCTGGCTTAACATTGCTTGAGCAGGTTTGAAAGTTGGAATTTCGGTCAATTGATACTTATTGCTTTCCAAATGTTAAATAGAATAACTAATTCAAGATTGAAAAGTTATTTATTTGAACGATCATTGTCAATTAGTCACAAAACCCCAATTTACACCACTATTCAATCAAGAAAAATGTCTTCAGTTAATATCAGCAACTATTTAGCTGACAAGAAAGCTCCAATTACCAACTTGACAGCTAAAAAATACTTTGAACAGCTAACTCATGATGAGAAATTGTATGCTCATTACATGTCGAAAGCTGGTCATTGGGGTTCGAGAGTTGTTCTTAGATCAGTTTCTCCTGAGTCTGAACAGATTTTCGACTTAATCTTAGCTATCCATAAGGCAACTAAAGGTGATTACTCGGATTTAGAAAAGCACTTGGGTGCAGAAACTTTAAAAGATTATTTGGAGTATGCTTCTCAATTCCTAGCTAATTTGGGTAATTATAAATCTTTTGGTGATGTTAAATTCATCCCAAGAATCTCTCAAGGTGATTTTGAAACATTGGTTGAATTTATCAATGACGAAGTCTCTTTACAATTATTTGAACAAGTTAAAGATAAAATTTATGAAGTTAACAGCAAGAATGCTTTATTAGGATGGGCTGATAAAGGACATGTTACAGGATATTACTTTAACGATGTTTCCAAAGAAGAAGCGGAAGCCGTTAATGCTGCTTTAGCAAGTAAAAACATTATGCCTGAAAATACAAGAGTCGAAAAATTATCAAGTCACGAATTTGTTGTTCATGTGGCTAGTTCTGAAAAGGAAAACCGTACTGGTTATTATCCAGATGTTATTGCTTTTGAGTTTAATGGACCAGCAGCAATTAGTTTCAAATTTGGTGATCATTCTGAAGAATTTGCCAAGATTGTTGAAAACTTGAAAGAAGCTAAGAAATATGTAGCCAATGAAAATCAAGAAACCATGATTGAAAAATATATCCATTCATTTGAAACAGGTTCAATGAAGTCTCATTATGAATCTCAAATCAATTGGGTTAAGGATATTGGCCCTTCAGTGGAAACAAATATTGGATTCATCGAAACTTACAGAGACCCTTCCAACACTCGTGGTGAATGGGAATGTTTAGTTGCCATGGTTAACAAAGAAAGAACAGCTAAATTTGGTGAATTGGTCGCCAATGCTAAAAATTACATTTCTCAATTACCTTGGAATAAGGATTTTGAAAAAGACGTTTTCACTCCACCTGATTTTACATCATTAGAAGTCTTGACTATGGCTTCAAGTGGTTGCCCAGCTGGAATCAATTTACCAAATTATGATAGAATTCGTATCGAGATTGGATTTAAAAATGTCTCCTTGGGTAACGTCTTGAGTTCAAGATCAAACAAAGATCCAGTCACTTTTATTTCCGATGACTTGCAAGATTTGTACTATAAGTATTCAGTTGAAGCATTCGAGGTTCAAGTTGGTATTCATGAACTATTAGGTCATGGTACCGGTAAGTTATTGCTACAAACAGGTGATGATGAATACAACTTTGATCCAAAAAACCCACCATTGGGTCTCGATGGCAAACCAGTCAGTACTTTTTACAAGTTGGGTGAAACATGGGGTTCATTATTTGGTTCAGTTTCTGGATCTTTTGAAGAATGTAGAGCCGAGTCAGTTGCTATGTTTTTAGTTTCAAACAGATCGCTATTAGAGATTTTCGGATTCAAAACTAAACAAGAACAAGAAGACATTTTGTTCATCTCATATTTGACAATGTGTAGAGCAGGTTTGTTAGCTTTGGAATATTATGATCCAGTCAACAAAAAATGGGGTCAACCTCATTGTCAAGCAAGATTTGCAATTTTGAAAACATACTTAGATGCCGGAGAAGATTTTGTTAAATTGCAGTACACCAAAGACGATTATTCAGATTTAACTATTGTTGTTGACAGATCTAAAATTGAAACTGTTGGTCAAAAAGCAATTGGCGACTTTTTGCAAAAGTTACACGTTTATAAATGTTCTGCAGATGTTGTTAATGGTACTGAATTTTTTGTTAATCAAACTTCTGTTGATGGCGATTTACTAAAATTCAGAGATGTTGTTTTGAAAAGAAAATTACCAAGAAAACAACTAATTCAAGCTAATACCATCATCAAGGGCAAGAATGTTGAAGTCAAAGAATACGAAGAATCTGAGATTGGTATGATTCAATCATTTATTGATAGAGAGTGTTGATAGTGATAGCAATGATCTGATTTGCTATGTAGTATTTTATATTTGTTGAAATAATTAACTCTCTGAATGCCAATCAATGTTTGCTCATTTTTGTGTCTGCCTCCAGAATGTTATGTATCAATATAAAAAGCTTGTACCTGTTAAGATAATGATAATGTATGTAATATTTTAAAACAATAAGTTTGTTTGTTCAAGTTCTTTATCTCCGGGCCCTCAAATTGATAGGTGCTAATCTTATCTTGATAGTTTTACTTGAAATTTAGCAATTTGCAAGATAGTTGTAGTGGTGCATTATCTCGGTTATTCATTTCCTAACCGAACTTGACTTGAAAATAGAGCTTTAAGTAATACCCGAGTATCACGTAAGGGTAACTGTTTTTCAACGCTACACGCTTATCAAAGCATCAAAGACAGGTTTAGAGGGAGTAGAGCGAAAACTTGAACCACTTTCAAGGCGCCATTTGTTCAAATGGCTTTAAATACGGTGAAAATAAGATTTACATACATGAGTTAAACAAAGGTTACTGTGGATCTCCTATCTTTATCAAAAAAGCCACAAAGGTTCACTAATCTTTGTCTGTTCAGGGGTATCAATAGTTACTAAATAGTCTATAGCGATTGGGTGTGTGATATGTTGTTATTTGTATTTGGTTGTTCAATGTAAAAGCGGAGTAAGTTCAAAAGCTTGTAACAAGCTCAATGCTGCGGAAAAACTTCCATTTACAGTAAAAATCAATGTACAATTGAGTTCAGTACTAATTCTAAATCAAGAAGTACACTTGTAACTTTCATATCAAACTAATTATGTTTGTAGTAAAGTAACTCGATTTGAGTCTATCCCAGTAATCTTACAAAAACCTTTTTTTGTTACCAAGAGCACATTTTTACAGCACAACTAAAGCTATTACCATCGGTTGGACATTATCAACAAATCTTAGTACTTAATTGTGGAACCAGTCTTATTGTATACAAACCTAAAATCCGACGATCGCAACTCTCTTTGACAACAGGAGCTCCAGATTTAACAAAATAACGTCCTCACCGCCAAGTGGCACCGTCAAAAAAAATTTGTATAATATACGTCAACCTTAGCGGCTCAACCGGAAAATTTTCTAAAAGCCGTGCGCCGCTCACCGTTTTTTCTTATTGTTCGGCATCCTTATTCTCCTCGTTCTGTCTTGTTTCTTTTTTGAAAAGTTTCTCGCCACTTTTATGATTATAAATTCGGCGAGTAAAGTTCCACACGATCAAATGGCACTTACTGAGATCAATCAATTTTTTTAACCGTTAACGCTCTTAAAACATTAGTTTCAATACAGTTCATGACGCTGCTGATATTGCGTAACTTGTACATGACTATTGATACTTGAATTGATAACCAACCAATGCCACAATCCGTTCAAGAATGAGCCGAAAGCCAAAATTGCCCGACGTAACTTAACGTTTTTTTCTTTAAAACTTTATTAACTTTAACTTACCATTCGTAATAATAAGCGTAGTTGACCATCTAAAAACTCTACAAATGCTTACTAGCTAATCAAAAATAGACAGATAAAAAGAAACTTAAATGAAAAAAGAAACAACTCGTTTCTTGGGTCTTGGTAACTTTTTAGGCGTGGCATTTCAAACGTGCATGAAGCACAAAAGAAAAAAAAAAAAAACGAGCGACAGGAAACACAAAGCAAATTGATAGCCAGTAGAATAATAGTGAATAGCGTCAAAATAGCCCTGCGTTTCTCAAAAGATAACTTGTTGAAGAAATGGAGTGCTTTGTAAAATAAATTGTGAATATGCACTTTCTTGTTGATTATTAAGTGCTTTACAATCACACTGATGCACGTAAAAAAGAAATTACGGAACCATAAATGGGTTATCTGAGAGGCTACTGATCTTGTGAGTTTTTCCAATTGTGGCTAACATCCAAAACGGAAGGGAGGAGAGAAGATACATCTATGATCGATCAACGAAAAATGTTTTCAAAGTGTATATAAAAACAATCTCTTTTCTTCAGACTTTTTTTTCTATTTTCTTGTTGGCGTCGTTTCTACTGTTTTTTTTTAAAATTTTTCCTTTTAACGCAGTACTATCTATATAATCATTTGATACTATTACACATTTACTTATCCCATCTTACATAGGATTTTTCTTTTAAAAAAGAAAGTTTTGGAATAAAGTAAAAAAAAACTAGTGAAGCACTCGTCCTCACAACTTATTAGTTAGTAATTGATGCACTTTTAAGTTTAAACAGGATAAGCTCATATAAATCACACAAAAATAAAAACGAAAATGGCAACACCAGTTACATCTCCTAGTGATCAGGAGAAAAGCTTGAAAAAAGTTGAAGAATTCAACGAACAACTTACCATTCCATCAACTAATGATTTAGTTGATGGTAGAGAGTATGTTGTTGAATATGCAGATGAATATAATCCAAACGGTTTAATTCGTGCTGTTCCAGAAGATAAAAATTTGTATCCAACTGTCTCTGCAAAAGCTCCATTAGCTGTCTATTTAATTTTAATTATTGAATTTGCTGAAAGAGGTTCATATTATGGTATTAACGGTATCTTAAACAATTTTATTCAAAGACCATTACCAACAGGTTCAACAACAGGTAAAGTTTTCGTGTCAACCGAATCAGCTGGTGCTTTAAACTTGGGTTTAAGAGCAGCTAACGGTTTCACAATGTTGTTGCAATTCTTGGCATATGTTATGCCTTTAATTGGTGGTTACTTAGCTGATGCTAAATTGGGTAAATTTAAGGCAATTAATATTGGTGTTTGGGTCGGTTTAGTTTCCCATATTTTATTCGTTATTGCTGGTTTACCAACTGTTATTGCTGGTGGTAAAGCTCTTGCACCAACTGTTATTGCAATTTTAACTTTGGCTGTTGGTACTGGTTTAATTAAACCAAATTTGTTACCATTATTTATGGATCAATTTCCATATCAATTTGATGTTTTGAAAACTTTGAAAGATGGTTCCGTTGTTTACATTGATAGAGATGCATCATTAGAATCTATGACATTATTCTTTTACTGGGCAATTAATATTGGTGCTTTCTTACAAATTGCAACTTCATATGCTGAAAGACGTGTTGGTTTCTGGTTAGCATTTTTGGTTCCAGGTTTAATGTATTTGATTGTTTGTATTGTTATTATTTTCTTATCACCATTGATTAAAAAAGATATTCCAAAAGGTTCAATCTTGGGCAAGTTTTGCAATGTCTTAAGAGTTTGTTTTAAGGGAAATTGGATTGATAGAATCAGACATAAAAGTTTCTGGGAATATTCATTCCCAACTGAAATGGCCAACAGAGGTGAAATTTCTCCTGATGGAACCATTAATGGTAAGAATAAGCAAGTTACATGGACTGACCAAGATGTCAAAGATTTCAAATTGACAGTTTCTCAATCTGTTTTATTCCTTTACTTTATTTTCTTCAATTTGAATGACACTGGTTTAGGTTCATCTATTACCTCTCAAGCTGGTTCTATGAGTTCCAAAGGTGTTCCAAATGATTTGTTTAACAATTTCAATCAAATTACAATTGTTGTTCTATTGCCAATTTTAGATAAAATTGTTTATCCATTATTAAGAAAGTATAAGATTCACTTCAGTCATGTTTACAAGATCTTTTTAGGTTTCATGCTTGGTGCTTTGGCTTCAATGTCTTCAGCCATTATTCAATGGAGAGTTTACAAGACTTCACCATGTGGTTGGTACGCAACCGATTGTGATAAAGGTGTTTCTCCATTAAGTGCTTGGTTAGTCGTTATTAACTATGCCTTAGCCGCAGCTGGTGAATGTTTCTGTTACACACAAGCTTATGAATTGGCTTACACTAGAGCTCCAAAGAATTCTAAAGGTTTAGTCATGGCTTTGTTCTTATTCACTACAAGTATTTCATCTGCCATTTCAGAAGCTGTCAGTGCTGCTTTAATTGATCCATACTTAATCTATCCATTTGCAGCCATTGCAATTGCAGGTTTCGTCTCTGCCATTTTGTTCCTCATCCACTACTGGAACTTGGACAAAGTTATGGCTATTGAAGAAGAAGAAAGATTGAGAAGTGAAAGATTAGAATTAGAAGCTGCTGAAGTTGCTGTTTCAGCTGAAAAAGCATAGATTTGCTTCTGGCAGTGATTTTAATTTAACTTAAGTTTCACTTTCATCTTTTTTTTTTCTAATTTAAAAAATTACTTTAATGTACATTCCCTTTGCTGTTTTTTTTTTGTCCTCTTGCTTTTCACTACACTTTTGTAGTTACTTTTCGGTTTTTACGATCCCAGTGTATACATAATTTTACATTTATTTGACTTTGAGACTAGAAAAATTTTGTAACTGCACGTTTTTATATCTGCGTTTGTTAGCAGATTGAAACTATGGATTCGGTTATTTGTTCTTTAGTGTTTATCTTTCTGGTTTTTTTCTTGTTTGGGATTTGGCATGTTTTTTGCTGCATGCTTAACAGAAGAACATCCGTAAAAGATCCAAATCAGTGTAAATTGTGGTGATGTAAGTATTTATGTCAGTGTAAATTGTGGTGATGTAAGTATTTATGTCTAGAAATGCTGATCGTGATTCAGTTGAGTCACTTTAAAAACGCACGGAACAACAACCCCAGCTCTTTTTTTCTTTTAGCTCGTCATTCCTCCCGCCCGGCGTTGTTCCGTTCCGGGGACAGTGCTATATAAGGTCACGTGCAAGCATCTAGTTCCGCGACCGCCACCGCGACGGCAAAATCGCACTGCTGGGCAACGGCCGTGGGGTCACCGTGCTTGCCACATCCTTTCACGGGCCGACATGAATTTACTCAAGAGCATTAAACGGTGACAGAGCGACAATAAGAGAAAATCAGAAAAAGAAAGGTGAGACCGAAGTAAGAACTAAGAGAGCAAATGGCTCAATTGTGATGACAATGTAGTTGTGAATCATCCGTCATGGATTACTGTGACCAGTTAGCCAGTTAGCCATCCAGCTTACAACTATCTCTGTATCATAAATACTGCATTGACATAATAAAACTATGGCGGTTCATATGCAAGTGTGGTATTAAATTTAACGAAAAAAAAGAAAGAAAAAAAGAAACTAAAAAAGAAACTACTGAAGATTCAACTTCACTTTCATTTTACAGTTTTATATATATACTGTTTCAAGCCTAATTCTGTTTGTAATTGATATTTGTGGTTTTTTGACACCATTAATGAATATCGGAACGATAAGAAGTGATAATTTTGTGTTTGTGTAGTCCTTATACAAAGCGAGGTATATCAGTCTTTGTAATTTAGTCTTCAAAGAGAATAAAAACGAAAGAATAGTTCTACAAGTATAGCAACAAGTAGTATGACTTTCAAAGAAAGTTATCCAAAGACACACAAGACATTGAAATGGATACTTGATCTAGCTATAGATCAGTGGTTCTTCATTGGACTTGCCATTTTGATCGTTGTTGCCCGTTTTGCTCCTAATTTTGCAAGATCTGGGGGTCTTATACGTTCTGAATATACCATTGGATATGGAGCTGTTGCGATCATCTTTTTAGGATCGGGTCTCTCGATGAAGACCAAACAGTTGATGGTCAATATGTCAAATTGGAGAGCTCATTTAAGTTGTTTGGTTTTACAATTTTTAGTCACGCCGGCTATTATATATGGATTTTGTTGTGCTATAAAAGCTGCACATAACGAACTGATTTCTGATTGGATGTTAGTCGGATTGATAGTCACCGGATGTTGTCCAACTACTGTGAGTTCCAATGTTGTTATGACAAGAAAAGCAGATGGTAATGAATTACTTACATTATGTGAAGTGTTTATTGGTAATATTTTAGGAGCTTTTATAACACCAGCTTTAGTGCAAATGTTTTTTGTTGGAAGTTGGTCATTTGCTAATCCAGCAAATGAGTCTTCTGTTGCAACCGTGTATGCAAATGTTTTTAAACAAGTTGGTTTGAGTGTTTTTGTTCCATTATTTGTTGGACAAGTTATTCAGAATATTTTCCCTAAACAAACAAGTTGGTTTTTAACAACGTTCAGATTCAATAAAGTTGGTTCCTTCATGTTGTTATTAATTATGTTCTCATCTTTCTCGACAGCTTTCTATCAAAAATCCTTTACCTCTGTTTCGCATGCATCTATAATAATGATTTGTTTCTTCAATTTTGGTATTTATTTGTTGTTCACCTTATTCTGTTACTTATTAGCAAGACCTAGATTCTTATTGGCCATTTATAGAGAAGAACCTACAGCATCAAGCTCAAAATTATACACTTTTGGATACAAACTTTTAAGACCTTTTTATAATGATAGAAAAAACACGACATCTCTTATGTTATGTGGTGGTGCAAAGACTGCAGCGCTAGGTGTTACTTTGGTTTCCTCTCAATACGGTTCCGACTTTGAACAATTGGGTAAATTGTTAGTTCCTTTAGTGTTGTATCAAAGTGAACAGGTCATTGTTGCCGGTTTCTTGGTGAAATTTTTCAAAAATTGGATTCATAATGATCCAGAGTACATTGAGAGTCAAAGAATACTGCTGAATGAAGAGGCCTCGAATCAGTCACAATACGACAGTACTCAAACCGATACAGATGAAAGTTCTAACAATAACGATAATCTCGATCGTTTAGATGAAAATGAAGATTCAGTCTCAAACATTTCTACTCGTAAAGCTGTCACTAGTGAATCAGAAGTTGAAGCTAGTTCAACTACTTTGAAAGGACCAATCATTGGCCAGAGCTGAGAGAAAAAAGTCACAAAGTTTGAGTTTGCTAAACAGAGCGGTTGTTTAGATTCTTTTGTTCTGTAAAGTTTTACATTTATCGAATCATACCTAATTTTAATCACTAATTAATTTATTTATTTATTTATTTATTTATACTCTTCGTCTTTATCATTATCATTGCTATCTTGTCTCTCTTACGCTTGAGTTGGGCAGGCAGCTCATTTACACAAAAAGGGAAATTATATAATCTATAGGTTTAGTTAAAAACGCCAATTTGTGAATCGCAACACCTCCTTTAATAACCTCATCGACGTATCTCTGTAACATGTAACCTTCAGCGACCGTCATACAAAAGATTGCAAATATACTGAAAACCCAGCGTGGAAGAAATTTAGGTATATGTTTACGTTTTGTAAAACTCATCACCGCTGACTCGATTGTTACAAGCAAGCACTGATATGGGAAGAACATAAACGAGTAAAAACAACGACCCGTATGCAAGACAATCATTCCACCAAACAGGCTTATTTGTTTAGGGCACCAAGAGGGAATGTTCACGTTGTACCCAGCACCATTGGTCCAAGGTAAAAGTAAAGTCCCCCACGCGTGAACAATGCCTGAAAGCGTGAAAGATAGTATGAAAACAATGTATAGCTTCAACTTACGGTTCTTGTGATTCGAAACCAGCTTGTTTGCAGTGCCTATGGATACTGGGACAACGGAAGTGTACAAAAATTGATGCCATGTAGTTGACCAAAATCGTCTTATTGTATGTGAGCTCTTGAAGAATGGACCAAACGCTGGTGGGAAATCAACGGGCTGGTATAAGTTGAGCAAGACGGCAGTAATTGCAATCAAGTTGTAGACGGAGTTTATCGCAAAGTAAATTATATAACCTGAACTTAACATTAGCAAGTATTGGTAATACCATGGTAGTCCTGACTGCGATAGCAAGTCAAAAGCATCTGGATCCCATCCTTTGTGTTGAATGTACTTGGTCGACAGAAACAGTTTACTGCAAAGACTGAATAGTAGTAATTCTGGTACAAGTTGCAAAATTACTAAGCTTAGCAACCATACCGACTTACTGTTACTCTTTGTGCTCAAAGAGACGGATTTAAGCTGCCAATTCCAACCAACTCCTCTCAGATTGAGAAAGCATCTTGCAAACGACCAATTCAATTTAGACAATGAGCAGCATGGGTAATTTTGGACTTGTTGCAAAGTCTCACGGTTCACTCTATAATCGGTAAATTCTGGAAACTCTATAACAACAAATAAGCCAATTGTGTAGAAATACAGAAATGAAAGGAATCCGTATACTAGAAACACTAATTCAAATCCCTCCGTAGAACTCTCATCTTTGACATCTACGTGCACAAATGTATAGCAAGATATTATATAAAAAAGTATTGGCACTGCTATGTATTTCCGATACCATTTTGGAGGTAAGATCGTCAACAAGCTAGGAGTAGCAATTGCCCATATCAAGATATAGACTAATGGATGCAAGTAATCAAAAGCACTCATTTTGAATATCAAACCATGTATTTAACGCATTACAAGAAGTAGGTTCGTTAACTTTTAAAGGTAGTCTTCTTTGCAATAAACAACATGATTTAATCGTAATTTGAAAAATCGGACTTTGTTTGAAAGGTAATCGGAATTGTTGCAAACATGATGTGATGCATTTTGATGGATATCTTGTCTTACTTTCCGTATTCGGTAACTCGGTTAGGGGAAAAAGACTGCCCGCTTAAATTTACACCAGCCACAACTTTTTTTATCTTTGCTTTAAATTAGAACACCAGCCTCATTTGAATGATTTTCTTTTAAATGTGGCTGGAGAAAATTTTGGAGTTGTTGAGTTGTGTCAGAGCACGTGCTTTTGCCTCTTTTGATGTGGTTCTTGTACAGCTGTGGCGGTTTGAAACGTTTGTGGTCATGTGATTAAGATCATGTGTAACAGTTAGTTTTTCAATCATTACAACTTGTAATCCAGCATTGCTATTGAAAGCGGATTTCAACTAAAAAGCATAATGATAAAGATTATGTTTGCGTTTAATATAGAATTAGAAAGTGAAATCTGGCAATACAACACGGTGGGTAAAATCAAGTCACATCAAAGTTAGCTCTCATTTAGAAGGATGGGAGAAGACACTCGGGTCAACAAAACACACACCAGCCGTGGCGCAGCATACTGAAAATATTTAGTGGCTGATGCAAGAGTAAGTTTTTTAAAGAAATAAACACGTGATGTTAGTCATGCATTGAGCTGTGACACATCAAAGACTAAAGTTAGGAAAAGTTGAAGAAGCATCTTGAGAATATATAGGGAAGAAGATAGAGTAGTTTTCAACGATTACAAGGGTTCATCTGATGGTATCGTCTCTTATAGTCTGCTTTTATACATTTCAGATTCGAAAGGTAAGATTGTTGTTTTGGGTTACAGTTGAAAGATTAAAGTTATCTTGCAAACTCAAGTTCTATAACGACAACTTTTAGTCTTTTGGTTTTCTGACTCAATAGATAAGATATTGAAAAAGCCTATTCATTTTGATTTTGCATTTCTCTTCAAAGTTCTCTTTATGTGAACTTTTACCTGACTCTTCAATTGTCATCATCAGTCTTTTGGTAATTTCTTGTCTTTGAAAATCACAGAAGCACTGATTTTTTGGATTTAGTATTTCATTCAAAATTAATTGTTACTTACAAGGTTACTAGTCGGTATCTTAACGACCAGTTTTGATTCTTTTCACTTGTTTTTGCCTGTTTTCAATAAAAATTTTATTCCCTTGTATTTTACACTTGTTATACCCTTACTCATTGCATCTGTGTTTTATTTTTTTTCTATATTTTTATACATCGTCATTAAAATGCATTCATACCCAACTTTATCAGCCAATCCATTGAGCTCAAAATCAAATAGTGATATAAGACACTTGCCGTTGACAAACACTTTATTGTCAGTTCAACCTGGTTTAAGCGGCTACGCAAGAAGTACCTCTCCTGATATACTTTCAGGTAACGAGAATGATGTTGATATTGCATCCATTAGTGAACATTCTTCAACTTTGAATAATCCTATGTTGATACATAAGTGGACCAATGAAAATTCAATTATCTGTGTTAGTTGTTCTGCAAAGAGGAAGCTTTTATTCTGTGGTACGCAAAATTCAATGATTTTAATCTTTGACCTGGTTACGTTTCAGAAAAAAGCAGAAATTAAAGCACATACTGGATCTGTACTATGTTTACTTATAAATGATAATGAAGATACTTTGTTTAGTGGTGGATCTGATTCTCTTGTTAAAATTTGGAACTTTGTTGAAGATGCAAACGTGCAAGAAGGCGATGAAACTGAATCAAATAGTACATTGAATAACAATTCACTTATATTTGAAACGCACACTATTTATTCATTGGTTGATATTGGTGATATTTTTTCAATTGCTTGGGCAGAGAGTATCAATACCGTGTTTATTGGTGCTCAAAATGCATCATTATCATTTGTGCATTTGGATTTATCACCAGAAATCTTAGATCCATCTTCACTACCGTCTCATAGATTTGACAAGTTTTTCGATTCCAAAGGATTTGGTCAAACATTACATGCAAGTCAAGCTAAGAGAGCTTCGATATCTAGATCTAGATTGATTGAAATTCCTTCAAATAATATTATACCATATGCACATAATGGTTATATATATGCATTGGAAGCTTTTCGTAACAATGATCGTTACACTTTATCAAATGGTCTTGTATCTGAAGAAATATATCAGGATATTTTAATTAGTGGTGGTGGTGATGGTATTGTTAACATTTGGGGGGTCAAATTGAATGAAGTTAAATTATTACATAGTCTTGATAATGATGATTCTGTGCTTTCAATTTATAAAAGTGAAAATGATTCATTCTTATATTGTGGATTGACTGATGGACAAGTTAAAGTTTGGGATTTAGCCACTTTACAATTGATTAAAGCTTGTGAAAGTGATGAAGGGGATATCGTTTCAATAACTTTGTATAACGATTGCTTATTTAAAGGTACTAATTTTGGTGTCACTAAATGGAAATGTAAAGGTGAAGTCAAATCAGATTGGTTTGCTCATGATGGTGCTTGTTTAGCTGTTAAAGTGATGGAGATAAATAATGTCCCATATTTGATCTCTGCTGGTATTGATCATTCTGTTGCATTATGGAATATTGAGTCGTTAAATAATGCTAAGAAAGCTGAAAGGGAAATAGTTGACTTGACTTCAACTGATAGAATGTTAGAAGTTTTATCAAAGTTAGTTTCATACAAGACAGTCTCACGTTTACCAGATTTATATATCAATCAATCTAGAGAGTGTGCAAATTTCTTAAGATTTTTATTTAAAAATTTAGGTGCTACGAAATCATTACTTTTACCTGTTCCAGATGGAAATCCAGTTGTTTTTGCTACTTTTAAAGCAAATAAAAAGAAAGAAAGTTTTAGTAACACTATTGATTCGAATAATGGTGGTAAAGTTTCAAGAGTGTTGTGGTATGGACATTATGATGTTATTGAAGTTAAAGATAATAATAGTTGGTCGACGGATCCTTTTACATTAACTGCCATTAATGGTTACTTGTATTCAAGAGGTGTTACTGATAATAAAGGTCCATTGTTGGCTGCATTATATGCAGTTGCTGAATTGTATCAACAACAAGAACTAGAATCAGATGTAGTTTTCCTAATTGAAGGTGAAGAAGAATCTGGTTCTTTTGGATTTCAAGATGTTGTTATTGAAAACAAAGATTTAATAGGAGAAATTGATTGGGTTTTATTGAGCAATTCATATTGGTTAGATGACAATATACCATGTTTGAATTATGGATTAAGAGGTGTTATATCTGCAACCGTTGAAGTGAGTTCTGACAAACCTGATAGACATTCGGGTGTGGATGGTGGTATTTCAAGAGAACCAACTATCGATTTAATTAATTTATTATCGAAGTTGAATGATGATGAAGGTAAAGTTAAGTTACCAAATTTTTACAGCACAATAAAACCACCACAAGAAGATGAACTTGAATTGTATAATCAAATTATAAACAAGATACCAAAACAAAAAATTCAAGATTTGTTGTCAAAATGGAGGTTACCATCATTAACGATTCATAGAGTTGACGTTTCTGGTCCTGGTAATTCAACAGTTATTCCGAAAACTGCAACTGCATCATTATCAATTAGAATTGTTCCAAAGCAAGATATAAATGATGTCAAGACTGGATTAATAAACTTTTTAAATAAAAGTTTTGAGCAGTTGAGAACTGAAAATCATTTGAAAGTCACTATTGACCATGAAGCTGAGCCATGGTTGGGTGATATAAATAACGCAGCGTACAAGATTTTGAGCTCAAACTTACAGCAAGAGTGGAACATGGAGCCATTACTTATTAGAGAAGGTGGTTCGATTCCGTCAATTAGATTCTTAGAGAAAACGTTCCATTGTGAAGCTGCTCATTTACCAACTGGGCAAGCTTCAGATAATGCGCATTTGAATAATGAAAGATTAAGAGTTACCAATTTGTTTAAAACCAAAGAAATCTTGAAAAAGACTTTCAATCAGTTACCATCCAAGTCATTCAAGTCTACTGAGATTTAGATTATATAGTTTTATAGAAGATGAGAACTAAATTGAGAGCGTATTCCTTAAAAATATTTGTCATCTCTGAATATTGTAAACATGGTTCAACGGTCCTTTACCTTCCCCGATCGATACATCTGCATACACCAACGTATTATGTACATACTTAATACCGTTTTCAACAGATTTACTCAGGCTTAAACCTTTTGCAAGACCGCAAGCAATAGCTGAGCTTAGTGTGCAGCCGGTCCCATGACTGTTTTTCAAGTTGTGTAAGATCGGATGGCTAAATATCGTAAACTTGTCTGTCTCAGAATCGTACAATATGTCTGTAATTTCACCATCACTCGACAAACTATGCGGTAAGTGACCTCCTTTCAAGAGTATAGCACGAGATTTCGTTATACTGACTAGTAGTTTGATCAATTGCTGCAACTTGCTCAGCTCCGAAACATTTTCAAACTGTTTGATCAACCCGGGATTTGTGAAATTTAGGATAGTTAAAGCCTCATCAAAATTTGGGGTTAGTAAAGTTGCCATGGGATACAAACGTTCAATTGAGTCTTTGATTAGCTTTTCTTTGGTCAAAGTGTAGCCTGAGGTGGAGTGGATGATGGGGTCAATCACCAAAAAGGGGTTTCCCCATTGTAACGATAGTTTCTCGTTCCAATCAAGCACCAATCTGTCAAGCAACGGCCTCGTCATCATGCCAATCTTGACCGCCTTGATCTCATCGTGCTGGAAAGTGTCCATGATATGGCCTAGTGTTGGTGCATCTGTCTCATGTTTATCAAATACACCATTTGTGTTTTGAACAGTGAGGCAGTCAATGCATGTTTTAGCAAAACAATTGAAAGCTGTCACTGTCTTAACGTCGGCTTCTATTCCTGCTCCCCCGCTCGGATCAGATCCTGCAATTACAAGAACTGTTGGGATGGGTGAAATTGGTGGAATTAGACTTGTGTTGTTGTCTATCTTGACTGTGACTAAGTTGTCCATTGAATTGAAGGTGTTGCTAATAGCTGACATGGTGATGTTATTGTATTCGACCGCTTTTCAAGAGTGACATGACACTTCCTTTCATCAAATCCAATTGAGTGTGTTAACTTTTTATGAGGGTGTGCGTGTTTTTAGCCTAATAGCGAATACTAGTACTACAAAGATTTAGGATTCAACATAGCTGGATGTGGGTGACTGGTTTTAAACTACAATATTCAGTAATAGTAAATGACGTATATATTTCATTAAAGTGAATAAAAATACATAAATATTTAACAGAGGAAAGAGTATGAAAAATGAAAACAAAATAAAAAAGAACAGAGACACTCAATTATTGTTCATTAACATGATTGCTTTAACAACTGATAATTGGGGGTAACTTTATATACATTTGAAAGTCAATCATCATATAGTTTTCAGTCTCTATAATGCGAAAAAGTAAGTATTAATATTAGCGTGGTTTGTAAAAAGAGTTCAGCTCAGAACGGCAAAAAACAACAAGAATCAAATTCCTGTAAGATACATCAAGTGTGGCAAAACAATAGTGTTACTGTGTTGTTAAACTTTGAACATGCTGTATTTGCTTGTCTCTTTCTGTCTCTAAACCATTCCATTTAAAAGTTATGCTGTGCCACTATAAGAGTTTGATATTATATGAATAATTTTCCAAATCAATAATGGATGATAGAAATGAAGTGAAATGAAGGGTTGAAAATAAAAAAAAGCAAAGTTTTATGAAAGCTGGGTGGAAAAGGAAAAAAGCAGATTAATTATGAAATTGTGTTTCTTTAACTTTTTCAATCTTACTTTCTTCTGAAAGCACAACCTTCAGATAACTTAGCTTTACCACCGGTTGGGACACACAAGACTGTGGTACAAGCGTCACAAGTAACAGCAGTTTGAGCGTGTGAGAAGACAGTGGTGATATTCAAACAACCAGAACACTTGACATCCATGAAGTATGATCTTGGGGCTTGGACTAAAGTCTTTAATTTATGTTTTTGAGCTTCTGAAGCAGCAGATGGGTGTAATAAATCTTGAACTAAAACCATTTTGTATATGTGTGTTGATGTGTTTGAAATCTACTCAAATTTATTCAAATATGTTAATTACTATAACAATCTGTATTTTTGATACTAATAAAGAAATCATTGATATAAAGCAGATGTAACAAGTTGCACCCAAACGTCAGACGAGAAAGAGCACTTTTGGTCGCCATTGAAAAAAAAAAGTGAAAAAAAATTTCCTTTGATTATGTTATGGATTAGATAATGATAATGAGGGTTGAAACCCCTTGTCTATAATCACGTGATATGAGTGTTTTATAGAAATCGGCGCTTAATTTTTTTTCAATTTTTATTAAACATTGCAGGCAGCGAAGGGCAGAATGAGGAGGGGAGAGCTGTAAATCCCGTTTGAGTCCTTTCATGGCGCTAAAGTAAAAGCAAAGCAGTGATAGATTTAAGCATTGTTCTGTTTTGCTATGTCGTATTTTAAAACTGTTGAATTACTCGTATTACTATCAACAATCTTGAGAATGTTTGTTGAAACTAATACATCATGGTGCCTGTTAACGGACAGAATTCTTTAAGTGAGATTTGGGATAAAAAACTGATCAGTGAGAGCACTGCTGAAAATGACTTGAAAGACGTGATTTTTGCAATCATCAACCTAAACATTGTGTTCTACGTCTTTGCAGCATTGGCCAACTTGTTTCTCAATGTGGAGGTACAAAGTTATTTCAAGACGTTATTAGCGGTGGCCAGCGCAGCGAGTATTTGGCTGGCTGTAGGGTTACTAGCAATAAAGTGCTTGGATTTATACAATTTGTGGGAGTTATATGCGCAGTGGCTCGTTGCAAGTGTACAAAAGCTGCATTTGAGTTTCTGGCAATGGGTGTCTTGTGTCTTACTCGCAAGTATCGTGCTCAAATTTGTCGGTCTGACAAACATGTTGCTGCTCATGCCGCCTGCTCTAGCATTGCACATTGTCGTGTTGACTACTGTCTCAAAAGAATATGGGCTACAGAAGAATAACAGTCTAGCAAATCAGGAGTCCGCGATAACTAGTGGACTTGAGTCTAAATTCAACCAGCAGTTATTTTTGCTAGAGCTGATTGAAAGAAACATAAACTCCAATTTGCAGTCTTTACAAAACGACATCACTTCAATAAAGCGCCAAAACATGGCAAACTCAGAGAAACTAAACAAGTTGCTGAGTCTGGATGACCATAAACCGCTCACAAGACGTGTTTTAAAGCGTCTTTTCCAACTGGCGCTTCCCATTAAAATGCGTCAATTCTTTTATGATAATATAAGTAAAGAGATTTAAAGGCTGTGCTTTTATTTTTTATAAGATGACGTAATGGAGATTATTATACTTCTTTTGGCACAGCCCGGATACTTAAGGGTGAATTTGGTTCACACGGGTGATTTGAATAGCTTTAAATGTACCATGGTGATTGTCATTCTAAGTGTTTAGAATCGATCTATATAACAGCTGATTGTTCATTGGTATTGTTGATTTTAATTCAAAAAATGGCAGAGTATATTAAACCGGTGAAGAGAATCAAGTCAACGAAGGATTTGGAGGCCTTCCAGCGGTCGCAAGTGTACCAAGACTTGACTGATTTTATCACCGAGCTAGCAACTTCGGTCCATGGTATTGAACTTGGGGACCCAAATTTGCCCACTGATGAGTCGATTGAATCTGTGTTGGGCTTGCTGTCTGATATCAGAAAGATCGTGGACAAGTATCCCGTTGAGCATGATACTAGTAGTAGATTTGGTAAGATTGAGTTTCGGTCTTTTTACGATGATTTATCTGAGAATGTTATTGATTTGGTGAGAGGGAATCTTGAACTCGGAGTGAAAGATGCTGATCCTACTGTTGAGGTGTTGCAGTATTTATTATGCTCGTTTGGCGACAGAGAGAGGATCGATTATGGGTCGGGACACGAACTCAATTTCACATGTTTCTTACTATGCTTGCACAAACTGCAATTTTTCAAAAATTTTGCAACTGTTAAACAGTCAATTGTATTGAAGATTTTTAAAGCTTACTTAGACTTGATGAGATTCTTGCAGAAAAAGTACTGGCTTGAACCGGCAGGCTCGCACGGTGTTTGGGGTTTAGACGACTACCATTTTCTACCATTTTTATTTGGAGCTGCGCAATTATCGCCATTGAAAAGACCACGACCATTAACCATACATAATCCTGACTATGTTGAGGAGTTTAAAGACAAGTACCTGTACTTCAATTGTATTGCATTTATAAACGAATTAAAGACCGGTGCTCAATCGTTAAGATGGCATTCGCCAATGTTGGACGATATCAGCGGTGTCAAGACATGGTCCAAGATTGAAGAAGGGATGATAAAGATGTACAAAGCTGAAGTTTTGGGCAAATTGCCAGTTGTGCAGCATTTCATGTTTGGTTCTATCTTAAAGTGTCCTGAAGGAATTGAAGAAGATGATGATGAAGATGGCTCAAGCGGTGGTGACAGTTGTTGCTCGCATGATCATGGTCATGGCCAGGAGCAGGGCCAGGAACATCACCATGTTATCAACTCAACCTGGGGTGACTGTTGCGGAATAAAAGTGCCCAGTGCAGTTGCTGCAATGGCCATGAGCAAGAAGAACAAGCACGAGATACCTTTTGATTAGTTGAGCAGCTGTGTATGGAGTGGTGCGGTCGTTGGATACGTTTAAAAAAAGGCTAGAGCATAGTAAGTACTAGCATCCAGAGAGTTATAGATTGGCTCTTTCTATCATTGAGAAGCACATTGCTGGTGTTGTTCGAATGGTAAGTCACAACATTTACATTTGCGTAAGCGTAGATTGTTGACCTAGTATAAATCTGTGATCTAAACAGTATACAGGAAGGACGGGCAGCAGTTACATTATATTACGTTACTTTGTATGGCATATATTAGATTGAAATAGATTGTATAAAGCAGTCGCTCTGCATCTATTGCAACACTACAAATAGATAAATCATATCAAAAAATAAAAAACCCACATTTTTATTATATCGTACAAAACCACTAAAATTACAAATAACTGCCGAATTGAAATTCGCAGACAAGTCACCTTGAAGTCACCTCACCAACCAAACCTCAATTGAGACGCTGTGAAGATTGGAGGTTTCCAAATCAACTTTGATGGATCGAGTTTATGTTTTTTCTTCTTTTTCAATTTTTCATAATTTTCCAGTATTTGATCAGTAAGACAAATAATATGCTGTCCTTTATAATACTTCAACATGTGTAATGTTTGTAAAGTGTGCAAGATATCTGTTGTTGTCATTGAAGTTAATTGAGAGATTTCATCAATACTGATATCTGTTGTATTATTTTCAATCAGCAAGCTTGATATTGTTTCAGCCCAATAAGCACGATACGATAATAGACCTAAATCACTCAATGGTTTTTCAGGTGAGCCCACTTTGCCCTCTTTTTTCGAAAGTTCATACGAGAATTGGATTAGTAATTTACCATAACCGTGTCTTTGGTACTGTGGTAAAGTCAAGATACAAGCGACATTATAACCTTCGGCGCATTCTTTTTCTTTTGAGAAATATCCAACTAAATGGTGACCTAACTCGTCTTTTCTAGTCATACAGTAAAACAGGAAAGGATCGACATCGTAGTATAAAGTCTTGTGATCTAAAAATAATTTTGAAAGCAGACACAAGTTACGACACCAAGTTCTTTGCTTTCTACCATCTATTTCGAAAAATGAAACTTTCTCGTCTCTGTATATTTCGTTTCCTGGTGGATGTTTTAAAGTACATTTTGATCTAAATCTTTCAAACTGTTTTCTTGAACCAAAATAGTTTAATGTGAAATCACAAATATAAAGATTGTCTTCTTCTGTTAGTTCCATTGGGTATGGTGAAAAATACCAAGGTTCGACTTGATGATTTCCAATGATAACGTTTGTAAAGTTTCTAATTTTAGCTAATTCGTGAGTTGATGTTTGTGCCATTGAACCACTTGTTCTTAATTTTTCAATTTCATCCTCTCTGGTCAACTCTTCACCTTGTTTGACAATACCTTGAACATTAAGATTGTCCAAATCCATTTCATCGTTGTTGGTTGTAGAAGAATCAATCTCAGAAGTTGGTGTTTGTGCGGGCGATGAAGACTGAATTTTCAGATTTGTTGATGAATTTATCAATTTGTCATTGCCATTTGGTGTTGCATTTTTCTTCTTGTTAATCTTTTTAGACTCTTTCTTATTGGAGTTTTGCTTAACTTTTGGTTTTGGCAAAAACAAAGGTCTGTTGAAATCGATCTTTGACTCATCAATCCACTCATCTAATCTCTTGTTAAATTCGACATAGTGAACGTAGAAATTAGGTTTACCCTTTTTCAAATGTAATGCTAGAATTTCAGCAAGTCTGTACTCGTCATTTTTCAAAACGTAAACTTTACAACCCGAAGTGATTTGATTTGAATTGAATTGCACTTTCTTAGTAGGTTCAGGTGGTATCAAACGTAAAGCCTCAACTGGATCTGCAGTAGCGGACTCAGTATCAGAAGTCATATTAAGTCGTCTTGTTACAAAAATTCAAACGTAATGCGCGATGGTGCGATAGTAGAATAGATATAGCGCAATAAAAAGGGCACTACGATGATATAGTGACTCGAAAACACTAAATAAGATAAATAAAAATAAGAGTTTTGTACAAGCTAAATGATTGGTTTTGCCGTTAAACATGTTAGGAAGATTACAAAATAAGCTTAGCTATATTGGGAGGGCAAGACAGAAAAAAATACAATCAAAACTGTCGCGTCGATCGTCGCAAAAAGTTATTCCAGTCGATCGACGCGAAAAAAAAGCTATATTAAAAAAAATATAAAAATTGCGTCGATTGTAAATAATTTGAGGCTGTGCTTAAAGAGTAAAATGGGATGTTTTCCTATACGAAGTGAGTGAGTGAGTAAATACCTAGGTAAGTATATTTAGATGATTGAATCAGTTTGTTGATTAATCACTTAGCTATCAAGATAAATGCATTCATACATACATACATAGATCTACTCATTGAGTTATTAGTCAGCTATTAAGCCAGAGAGTGTATGGTTTACAAGTATAGTTATACTCTCTTCTACTCTGCACCACGGAGAGCGACCGACTCCACCCGGGATTCGCAGACCCTGTGCCCGTGCAAGTCCGCATACGGTTATTGTGGTCATGTGGTCATGTGCCTGTGTGGAAAGTGGTCTCTTTTTCCTGCTCTTTTTCCTGTTTTGGTCTCTTTATACTCTCTTTCTTTTCTTCTTCTCTATCTGACCATGTTTGTGTGTGCAATGTTATCCTGTGATTGTTAGTCCATGTAGTTAGGCAATCTAGGAGACATAGGTTACCCTTTGTTATTACAGGGACCAGCTCTTTGTTTTCTCTTGTTTCTTTTTATGGTCAGAGTCGAGTCGAATCGAGTCGAGTCACTTGTAAAATTATTTATAATAGTGGGGCGTAAATATATTTTACCGGAACTTTTAGTAAATAAATACTTTCAAGTTTCTTCATTTCTTTAACTTATTTTCAATAGTTTTTATCTACTTTGTAAGTCATCAAGGTCGATTCTGTGTTCTTTTGACAGCTGTATAGTCGCTCATCACACCACACCACATCATGTCTTATACGTATCCACTCCCAGTGTTGGAGAACTACGACGTCTCGAAAAAGACTGGTTTCTTGCCAGAGACTCTACCGCTAGCTAATTTACCAAGTTATTATAAGAAATGGGAAGACATTGCAGCCATTATACCTGCTTTATTGCTATCCAAGAGAATACGGTCTGTAGTCGACTCGAAGCTACCTTTGCTTTCTGTTGAATATTTAACCACCGACGCTGAGTACAGAAGAGCTTACTCTATACTTGGATTTATCGCTCATGCTTATATATGGGGCATAAATGACGATCCAATAAACAAATTGCCTGTTCAGGTTGCAAAACCTTGGGTCGAAGTTAGTGAGTTTTTGCGTTTACCTCCAATTGCTACGTATGCCGGCTTGTGTTTGTGGAATTACAAACTGATCTTGCCTGTTGATGAAGAAGATGAAATTGCTGATGGTGAGGAGGACAAAGATATTGACTCCTTTTTAAACAACATCCAAACTATAAATACATTCACCGGTTGCATCGACGAGAGTTGGTTTTATCTAGTGAGTGTGTTTTTCGAGTACAGGGGTACCCCATGCATAACAACAGGACTGGACGCTATCAAGTACGCCAGACTTAACCAGCCTGAGAATGTGATTGCTTGCTTGCAAAAACTAGCAGAGCTTATTGACCACTTGGGCTCCATTTTAATGAAGATGGAAGAGATGTGCGACCCACATTTCTTTTACTTCAAATTAAGACCGTATTTAGCCGGTTGGAAGAACATGCAAGTTGCTGGACTGCCCAACGGTGTGCACTATGAAGGAGTCGATGAGCCAGGTGTCTCTAGAGCTTATAGCGGTGGATCAAACGCTCAGTCCTCGTTGATTCAAACTTTAGACTTGTTACTAAACGTGAATCATCATGCAACTGGAGAGTCAGACAGCAATGCGACTGCAAAGACCGCTTCTTCTTCCTCTGGTAACCCTTTCATGGACGAAATGAAGTCGTATATGCCTGGAAAACACGCTGATTTCCTCACCCATCTATCTAAGATCAATATTCTCCGTGACTATGTCTTGCAGAACGGGTCCACTCACCCAGAATTGATCCTCTCATACGACGCTGCTGTGGCAATGTTGAAGTGTTTCAGAGATAAACATATCCAGATCGTCACCAGATACATCATAATCCAGTCCCAGAAATCTAAAAACTCAGGATCAGAATTCTCAAAAACGATACGTACAACAACAGGTCTTGCAAGCTCTAAAGTGGGCTCAAAGAACGAACTGAAAGGTACTGGTGGTACCTCTTTGCTACCTTTCTTGAAACAGTGCAGAGACGAAACAGGTAATTCTGCAGCTGGTAACTGGGGTAAGAGAATTCTCACTGTCAAGAGCAAGCCAGCTGCAACCAAGAAAGTTTTGTTGGAGGAATCCAATGATTTCATCGGTATGGCTGGCCAATGGAAGAAAGATAAAGATGATATGAAACAGGGACATTGGTGAGACTTTATCTTTGTTTAAATTACATATATATAATAGTAGTACGTTTATACGCTCGAATAAAAATTACCGCTCGCATTTACATCCACACATTTTAAATGTCATTTAATTTTATTATTTTATACATTTATATCAAATCAACAAGAGCATGTTAACAAAAATTCACTAACACTGCTTAAATGTGATATCGCCTAGTAAATCGTAAATACCCCTGTTTCTAATGAAAACGTCCAGTTTCTTATAATTATCTCCGATTTGTCTACCCACTTCGATCTTTTTATTCAGCAACTCTTTATTTCTCTCTTTATCATTGACTGCATCGCACATGATCCATTCAATAGTTGTCTTAACAAACACCTCAATCAATTCTTTTCTCTCGGCTTCTAATGCAGCTCTAGATTCAGAATCATCTGTCTTTCTACCATTTGATTCTGGTGTTGGATAAGTGTACTTCCATTCAAATTCATCTTTGCCGCCTAGTTCTTTTGGAATGTTTTCCAATGACACAACTTTAAGCAAATCATCTGTAGATTTGGTGAAAACAATCTTGGATGCAACAACTGGATCTAGCCATTTTTTAACAATATTCCAAATTCCACTGAAAATCCAAGGAGCTTTGTGAATGAACAGAACACCTAGAGATTCAGGATAATGTGCTTCAAATGCCTTGATTATGAATTTCACAGATCCGTAATCCATATTAGCCATTGTGAAACCTGACAAGTCAAACAAGACTGAACATGAATCAACAGGCTCTGTAATTAATAATCTAGCATACTCTATAACTAACAATGTGAAAAGCTCAACTTCTTCGTCTGTCTGATCTGAAGAGTGGTGGAATCTTGGTCTGATTATAACCATTGGTCTGTTGTTTAAATCTTTACCTCTGATTATACATTTACCGGTCTCGAATTGTTTCAAAGCACCCATTTTACCATCATTCAAAAGTCCTAATTCTCCATTGAACAACAACTCGTCAACTTTAGAATCTTCCAATCTCCATTTCAAAGTATTTGAAATCATAATCAACGATTTGTCAACGTCCCACTTTCTAGCACGCACAAATCGTAAAATTAAGTTATCTGGAGAATCATGTCTTAAGAATCTCCAAAAGGCTTCTTCTGTGACTTCCGGGTCCAAATCTTTTAACGCAGAATGAATCTTCAAGTCTGTGGTTAAATGCACGTTTGGATCTGTGCTTGTATGATTTGCAATCTCTTTTTGTAAATCGCTATCAATTGATTTCTTCTTATTATGTCCTTTTTTGAATCTGCTAAACATGCCCTTTTTCTTAGGCTTGGAGGACTGTGCAGTGGCTGTCTCGCTGGATACTATCGACCCATTGGTTGATAAATGGCTCTTGATCTTACTGATTGGAGTATCACCTGAATTTAACGTGTTGCGTCTCGATGCAGGTGATGGAATTGGCGGGGTGAACTTGTAACCGCAGAAATGTAAATAGTACATCCACACTTGCTTCAGGACTTTCTCCTGGTCAGCAGTAAGTGTCTCCACTCTTCCTGGTGGAATTGGCAAACTTGAGCTCATCGTATAACAAATAGCAATCGGCAATCAGTAAACAGTAAGCAATCGGCAATCGGTAATTAGCAATTACTCTCTTTTTGTTCTTTCTAACGATCAATTAAAATATTAGCAGTAGAATTGCTCAACTTTGACAGGTGAATAACAAGAAGAAGAAACAAAGATATGTTATCAAAAAGTAATCAAAACAATAACACCTTTCTCTGTAAACCTCAACATTTTTCGGCCCATATCCACACTCACACGCACACACACACACGCACACGCAAAAAAATCAACAGTAAACGTTTTTTTCTCTCTTTCTCTTTTTCTTTTGGTGAGCTCCAAAAATGCAAATTCGGAAAATTTTTTTTTTGCTGCGGCTGAGAATTTTAAATAGTAAATAAAAGAAATTATGTAATCAATTACGTATGATATACTGAGGCAATATATTACGTAATGATATTAAGAGTGGTGTAGAGGTGTAATATTAGAAATTAAGAAAAAGGGGTGTAAATTTTATTTTATGGGGTGGGATCTTACTAGTCTAATTTTCAAACATTATGCACCCCGCAGATATGGATGGATACAGTTTGACGCTCTTTTTTATCAGAACACCATTCGAAATCATTCAATTCTAATTCTAAGCTTAACTATGACTATATATTAACCATCACTACCACCACTACCACCACTACCACCATTTTCATCATTACCGTTCTAGTTGGTCACCAGGGATCTTATTCCTTCTTGGTTGACTGCATTTTCACTGATAATACTCATACACGCTGCTCTTTGAGCATCCATCAGCACTTGTTCTCTAATATCGCTGCTCAAGTCTGTTAGCAAGTTGTCGACCGCAGTATGTTTTGCTAGCTGCGATAGCAGGAACCCGACTAGTGAGTCACCGGCACCAGTGACGCTCTTGATCTCAGACTCAGGGACTTGCAATCCAGGGAAATGCTGAATAATCAGTCCGTGTCCGTGTCTTCCTTGATTGACAATTGTAAAATCTGCATCTGTTTTCCTGTTTTTGAAGTTAAATGTGTAGTTATTTATAAGCTCCTGGTCCTGTGCTGCGTGGTCGCTTAGCTGGATCAGTAGGATCCCATTGGCACCATCCTTAAGCAGGATATTCGGTGTGTATGGTAGTAATTGGAAGCACTGCTGGAAAATACCCAGTGTTAGGTAGTTCTTGATGATTGGGAACTTGTTTGACGCTGCAGTTAACACGCTCCTCAAGTTAGAGTCAATCCCAATAGTGTCCAAGACGCTGAACCAGTTGTCCAGATCCTCAAATTTCCCATTTTCGAAAAACGATTCATGTATTGTCTTCAACTCGTTTATAGTAGGTGTAATCAACTCGATTTGATTGTTTGGATAGCATTGGAGATTCTTAATCTGAGATAACTTGTTTGCCTTGATCACAGAAGTTGGCTCATATAGTAATCTTGTATCCTTAGCTGCTAGATTGTCAATCAGGTAATTCATCAACTCAACAGATATGTTCGAGTCCATCATCACGTACTTTGGTTTATACTTATTTAGTAAATTAATCACTGCTTCGTTTGGCAACCGTTCAATGATGTCCATATCTGCACATGCTACAATCAATTCACCTTTGGAATCATGCACAGATGTGTACTGTGCTGTATTTGCACTGGTTATTGAACAGATCCCATCTCTAGCAATTCCGTAATTTTTTAACGCTTTTAGTAATGTCTCGCCGGCCAAGTCTTGTGAGTTGACAGCAGATATAAACAAAGTACTCGGCTTAACCGAAGCTGAGTTTGCAGCTAATGCAATATTGAATCCAACACCACCTGGCGACTGATACGTCTTTCCTGGATTAGAATCTCCAATCTTGGGATTGGCCGAATTGATTATACTTGTAGAATCAAGTGCAATAGAACCTACAACTGCCGAGTCAAATTGTTTTGGTGTGTTCAATGGCTCAGAATCTGAAGGCTTTTCACTACTTTGTGTCTGAGCACTGACCACTGGCTGGTGTTTGAAATTACTCTGTTGTAAAAAGAATGGAAGATGGCAAAAATTAAAAATGTTAGTTGCTATAAATAGAGTGGCAAATAAACGAAAAAAGAAACAGAATTCATCCTTCTTATAAAAGCCTAACTTACCTCGCCTTTCTTCAATAATGATAGTTCATTGGCAATCTTGGATGCTGCAATTGCATTGTTCAAAACAAACGCAACATTACACTTGACACTGACCCCATTTGTCACTGAATTGATTCTTCCAAGCATGAAAGGTGTCAAGTCTTTACCTGAAACACCCAACTGTTCAGCCTCAAGCTGTGTTTCGGCAATAATACTATTAATCAATTGTTCAGGTAATGCCACATCCACAGGCGGAGGAACACAGAAAACATAACCATGGTCGAGATTCATTAAATTCTTACCTGCGTGGATCATCTTGGCTGCAGTTTGGAAATTGTCAAATGTAAATGGTGATGCAACACCTGAATCTCTAGTGTAGAAACCTGGAACGTTCAATTTGTCAATTTTACCGTTACCGTTACCATCACCAAAGAACCCATCGTTGTAAGTTGACACTGGAACACCTTTGGTTTCTAAATATTCTAGTGTACGTCTAACGTCCAAGATGGATTTTGGTCCTGAACAAACCACGGCGACTGGAGTTTTCGACAATTCGTCTAAATCTGCACTAACGTCCATCAACTCGAATGGTCTTGAAACACCACCTAGTCCACCAGTTGCGAAAACATCGATTTTCGCCATATTGGCCAACAACATGGTCGACGCAATTGTCGTACCACCTGTTATCCCATTAGCCATCACATACGAGATATCTCTTCTTGACACTTTATGTTTGGATTTCGGAGATCCAGAAGCAAGTATCTCTAGATCATGTTGTGAAAGACCAACTTTCGGTGTGCCGCTAATGAACCCGATTGTAGCTGGGACTGCATTGTTCGATCTGATTAGATTTTCCACAGTCTTGGCCATCTCCATGTTTTCAGGGTACGGAAGACCATGTGAGATGATTGTACTTTCCAATGCTACAACGGGTTTGTTCTCAGCGACTGCCTGTTGAATCTCTTCTGTGATGGTCAGCTTAGACATCTGTCTTGTGCCAGCATAAGGCAGAACTTTTAGCAACCGTCTGCTGGTCTTGGCTGAAATAGATAGCATGGTTTGAGTTGGTTGGGTTGAGTGGTTGTTGTTCTGTAGAGTGAAGATGTGTTAGAAGATGTAAAAAAACAGAACAAGAAGAAAGTGTATAGAATTATATACGTTCACGAAATTGCGCAGTTCCAAATGTTTTGTGAATCTGGCCAAGTTATCCAATAGGGGTCTTGGTATCTATGTAATCTATCTTATCGTAGAGGTAACTAGGGTCTAACAAAAGACAAAGAACTGTTAGTTTGGAAACACTAAGAGTGAAAAATCACCGAAATTAATGAAGAAAAAATTTATTAGCGGAGCGGACAGCGTCGGAGTAAAATTTGTATTTTATAATTTTATTATTAGTATAAAGATGTGCACTTTACATAGCTATTTATTCCTTTTTGATGTTGGGTTTTGCAACTGAGTTGTTTCGACTTTTGAAGATAAAAACCAATCTTGCCACGCTTGCAATGAAAAGTTTCAATACATCGATAAACACCAAACACGTTACAGTCAGTATTCCAAAAGCGATGACCAAGATGTTATCGTGCAAAAAGTCTCTCTTGAGCAACGAAGGTGAATCTTTCATGTCTTCGCCAAACCTGTACAATGACTTGTCTTTGACAATTTTTTTAGTCTTTTTCGACAACCATGTTTCGTCAAACACTTCATCATCGTTGTGGTTTTCATTCGAATGTAGGTCTTTAGCCCATTTACCATTAGGGTGTGACTCGTCCCTTTTGTTGTTGTTTCTGTTTTTGTCTTTTCCGTAATTGTTACGCTCAAATTCAACGTATCTAGATTTGTCAAAGACAGAGATATCAGGGAAGATCATGTTATTCAAGCCTCTGATTTTCCGTCTCTCGTCACCGGACAAGTCTCTTGGATCGTCTGGAATGTTTTCAAACTCGTATATAGACTCATCGCAGTAAACCTCATCATGAGTGTACGCAGTTAGTGTGTCTGTAGTATAGATGACAGTGTGGTACGGCGATGGCAACCTCTGAATGATCTGTTTGAACAGCTTGTCGTGGCTTTGTAAGAGTGCTATACGCTCTTCCTGTGACATTGTGTCTGTCAATGGAGACAAGTTCATCTTTATGACTCTTGTTCTGGAATCTATGTAGTTAGGGACCTCTTTTTCGTCATTGTGTTGCACGGTATGTGACTGAGCGTTACAATGAATCTTTAACTGTCTCTCAAGACGCTTCAAGTCTATGGTGCTGGTTCCGTCCACTGCACCATTAGCCACCACCTCTGATGGAACCAAGACATGGGGGAAAGTTACCACGGTACTTGCCTGAGACATGTACTTTCTCATGTAGTCAAAGCTCTGGTAGTTCTGGAAATCTTCAATTTTCAAACCTGGCAAATTTATCAAGAAATACACATCTGACGAGCACTCCTCAATGGCTCTTTGTAAAATCGTTGTCACTTCGTTCAACCGGAAAGGCAGCTGCTCAGAGTGTGGTACAGACGGCCTCAACCCTGGAATGAGTTTATGCGAGTATATAAAAGATGGAAAGCTGTAAAGTAGATCATTGCTTGTGTCTGATGCTGCTGTGAAGTAATTCACGGTACTCCAAAGAGCGATCCATTGCGCAAACCGTGTTATGAGCATGATGGATTAATGTTTTTGATTTCACACAAAGACAGATCGTTCAAAGTGAAATTCTGCTAGTCAGTGGTTTTGATAAACAACTTATATATTCACCACTGATCAAAGAGTGATTTAGCAGGTTAAATCATAGTGCTAAATTTAGAGACAAGACACACCATCGCCGTTACCTGAAATTTATTTACTAGTGCTCGCAGTTACGTCATACTGCGGCTCTATTTATACTTTTGATGATCAGTAAGTTACTTTATAATGAATGTAGACAAATAGTTTAGATTTAATTATAATTATATACTTAGTCTATCGTTTACTCTTCAATACAGTCAACTAAGATCTTAGCTTCAAGCTCAGAGTAATGCTCAAAGTAGCTTTCGAACAAGTAAACGAGTTTCTCGATATCGTGAGAGCCACATGTCTCTCTGATTGAGTGCATGCTCAATTGCGGGTTACCCAAATCTAAGGTTCTAACACCCAACTTGGCACTGATCATTGGACCAATAGTGGAACCACACGGAGAGTCGTTACGCACAACAAATAGCTGTAATGGGGTCTTAGCCAAAGAACCAATCTTCTTTAGCAACACTATACCTGCGGAGTTTGTCACGTATCTTTGGTTAGCATTGACTTTAATGACTGGTCCGCTGTTGAGTTTTGGCTTGTTCAAGGACTCGTAAATCTCTGAGTAGTTTGGATGGACGCCGTGGGCCATGTCTGACGAAATGATGAATGATTTTGACATGGTGGTCAAGAAATAAGAAGATGGTAGTTCTTCTTTGAGGTCCACGTCAGGGTTGGCTGTTAATTTAGTTAGTCTGTCTAGAATATTTGGTAAAAATGAGGAGTCTGCACCTTGAGCAGACAACGATCCCACTTCTTCGTGATCAAAAAGCGAAATCAGCTGAATACCTTTCTGTTTCTCCAAGCTTGAAATTGAGTTTATCAATCCTTGAGTGGCAGTATAACAAGTGACCTGGTTGTCTAGTCTAGGTGAGAAAATGAATTCGTCACTTAGACCACCTAAACAGGATTTTTGCGTGTCGTATAAGACAAGCTCGAAATCTTCAATTTGTGACACTTCGACAGACAACTCTTTAGCAATCAAGTCTAGCAATTCTTTGTTGTGTCTTTCAATAACGTTTTTAACAGACTCAAACTCCTGTTCGCTCATTTCATTTTCACCATCACCACCACAACAACCGTCAGAAGACTTCTTCTCGTCGGTGGATTTACTCTTTGCGTCTTCCAATCCGGCAATTGGCTTGAACTGAGTCTCTTTGTTGAATTCAAATTTCACATAACGGTCCTTAGTCAAGTGGATGGCCAAAGTTGGGATTCTAAGCAATGGCTTATCGATCTTGACCAGCTTAGAAATGCAATTACCAGTAGTCTTATCAGTGATAAAGACTCTACCAGCGACACTCAAGTCACGATCAAACCAAGTGTGCCAAATACCACCACCATAAGTCTCGACACCAATCTGGATGTAACCTTCTTTGGTCTGGTTTGAGATTGGCTTTATTCTCAAAACGGGAGAGTCTGTGTGGCCGCCAACCATGGCGATACCATTGCCCGGTTGGTAATTACCACCAATGGCAAATGCAATAATAGACGATGCGTTTCTTGTGACGTAGTATTTGGAGTTCTTCTTAATCTTACCAGCCCAGTTATAACGCTCGGAAAGTTCAGTGAATCCGGCTTCTTTCAACTGGGATTTAACAGTGTCAATAACATGGTATGGTGTTGGCGAAGCATTAACAAAGCTGAGAAAGCCATTTGCGTACTTCAAAGCGCTTGTCGAAGGTTGAATCATGGTGAAAAAAGTATTTATATATAATTCAATAAGAATATGGTTAATGGAATTTACAATATATTATCTGATCTAACATTACTTGAGTATCTCTTAAAGTAAAGCTCTGAACAATCAAGCCTGTAACCACAATTAAGTCGCTTAAGAAAAGAAAACCACCTTGAAAGCGTCTGACATGCGTCGATCTGCGTCTATTTGCGTCTATTTGCGTCTATTTGCGTCTATTTGCGTCGATCTGCGTCTATTTCAAAAGCGGTCTATTTACAGAGCAAAGAGACTTCCGAGTCAATGGTAGGTAACCTTATTACAGAGGATGTATTTGTCTATTTATACACTGAATAGCCTGAAAGAGAAAATGAGAGAAAGAAAAAAAACATACACAACAAAACATAACACTACAAAGCGTCTAGTCTGTCATTGATTTCCTGCGGAGTTAGTTTCTTGTATCTTGGTCCGTGGACGCCTTCAGCACCTTTGAATCCCAATGCGTCATCGTCTTCAGAGCCAATGATGGTGATCTCCACTGTATCACCGTTCATTTCACCTTCGATAGACTCTTTCAAAGTTAGCAAAGCGATATGTATAGCGTCTTCCAACTCTAGTTCTTCGTTCCATCTTTTTTCCAAAAACGTTTTGGCTGCGTTCGAGCCTTTACCAATTGCAGTAGCTTTCCATGGGAAATAAGAACCGGAAGGGTCGACTTGGTATAACATGAATCCGTTATTGTCGTCGTAACCACCAACTAGCAAAGAAACTCCAAAAGGTCTAACACCACCCGACTGGGTGGCATCTTGCATTATCTTTGCGATTTCGGCAACCAATATCTTTGTTGGTGGGTACTCGTTGTAGATTCTCTTGTAATTAGTATGTGACACTTTTCTAGATTTGTCCGTCAACACTCTGAAATCAGGGCCCATTCCTGCATAAGTCATTCCAATGTTTGGTGTGATATGGACAATCTTGTCGATGAACTCGGAATTGATCAACACCGAAGATGACTTTTTCTCGGTGGCTAGCACAATACCGTTGGTAGCTTTTATACCCAAAGAGGTGACACCTTGTTTCACCGCTGCCAATGCATGCTCAATTTGCTTCAATTTCCCACTATAAAAAAGACGAATTGTCACGTTATGTTCAATTTAAATGTTAGTAAGTCGGTCAGACAAAAATTGGGGGGGATTAGTCAAATTGTGACTATTACCCACCCAGCCCACAGTAATTGATGTATATACATACCTTGGGGAGAAAGTTGTCAATGAGAAAGAGTATCTGTCAGCCATTATATGAAAGTATGTGAGTAGATGCGCGTATAGTGTGGTATGGCAATTGAAGAATGGTTCCGTAACTGATATATTCTCTTATCAACAGAACAGCTCAAATCAAATCAGTTCAAATCACTTCAATTGTTCAAAGAAGTCAGCTTCTTCTTGCCCTTAGAACACAATCAATAACCACTTACACTTACACTATCTCCATCCTCTTTTTCCTCTTTTCTCTTTTTTTCCTTTTAAAGTGGCAAAATTTCAGCGCCGTTCAAATTTTGAAAAAATTAAAAGAAAAAGACAAATTGCATCCTTGCACCACATTAATTCTCTTTCTGAAAATTTTCAGTTTCACATCTCAAATTGACTCTTTAAATGTATGGGAAGTAGTTGATTTGATCGATTGAGTTGTCTTAAATCACCAGTTTTCTTACTAGTAATCAGCTGAGATATCAATTAGAAGCAGTCTCTGAAACTGGTTGGTTAGTTGCAGCAACGTTTTAGATGGCGAAAGCGGCGAAAGGATCCAAAGATGGGGCCAGTGTGAACCCTAAAAGAGCATCAGCAAAGTCAAAGAGCTCGGCGTTTAACAGGAAAAATGCTGGCAGCAGCGCAACAAGTGTAACTAATAGTACGGCAGCATTGCAGAACGGTAAACGTGATAAAAAAAATAAAAAGTCAATCACAACAAAGACTAATAAAAAATCGCAAAAACTGAAAAATTTGAGAGAAACTTCTCCGAAATTGGGCAAAAAAGCCAAATCTAAAAAGAATAAGCAGATCAAAGATAACAATAGTGAAGTTGTGACACCAGTTTTGCAGAGATCCAACTCGTTTAATGCGTTGTCTGAAGCGGACGACGACGACGATGATGATGACGAGGTGATACAGATATCGGATGATAGTGAGAGTGCGATTGAAGTTGACAGCGTAAGTGAAGATGATAATGGTGATGATGAGGATATAATACTGCTGGACTCTTCTGCTAGCGAGGATGAAGGTGAAGATGAAGCTGAGGGCAATGTTTCACCTACGAGGAAAGCTGAGGAGGATCCAGTAGGTGGCTCTGCTTCTACAGCACCAACGACGGTGAGTACCAACTCGTTGACTGACAACGTTGACTATATCGCATTTGACGATTCGTCTGACGATGAGAAAGAAACACAGGAGAAGAAAAAACATCAACACCAAGATCATGAAGATTTCGAGTACGATAACTTTGATAACGAAAACAGTAGCTTTGACGAAGATGATGACGATGACAACAACGAATATCTAAGCAATGATGAAGGCGCTTATCATACCAAGTCCAGAATGCATAAAGCAGGAGACACGCATACCAATTATCCATGGATACGAAACAATGATCACTCGAAGCAAATTGAAATATCCGACTGGCTCACAATGGAAATCAAAGATTTTATAAACTACATATCGCCATCAGCAGACGAAATTAAAGCGAGAAACGGTCTTGTTAAGAGATTAAATAAAGAAATCACCTCCATGTGGCCAGACGCCGAAGTGCACTGTTTTGGCTCTTTTGCAACAGATCTTTACTTACCAGGTTCCGATATCGATATGGTGGTTGTTTCTAAAAAGAGAAATGGAAAGTACGATAACAAGTCTTCTTTATACCAACTGTCCTCGTTCTTAAGAACAAGTAAATTGGGAATCAACATTCAACCCATCGCAAAGGCTAAAGTCCCCATCATCAAATTTGTCGACCCAAAGACAGGCATCCATATCGATATCTCGTTTGAAAGAACAAACGGTATTAAAGCTGCAGAATTGATTGTTTCCTGGCTTAAATCCACGCCAGGTTTGCGTGAACTAGTGCTGATTGTGAAACAGTTCTTAGCTGTGAGAAAATTAAATGTTGTTCATACTGGTGGATTGGGTGGATTTGCTATAATTTGTCTGGTGCGTTCCTTCTTGAAACTGCATCCAAGAGTCAGCACAGGCTCAATTGATCCACTGGACAATTTGGGTGTCTTGTTAATTGAATTTTTTGAATTGTACGGTTATAATTTTGGTTATGACGATACTTGCATTGCTTTCAATGATAAAGGTGAGCCTTACTATATTACCAAGAGTTCAAGTCCATCCATGCAAGGACGTAACCCGTTCTTGTTAGCTATTCAAGACCCTCACGATCCAGATAACAACATCTCGAGATCAACTTATAATTTAAGAGATATCAAAAGAGCATTTGGGGGAGCTTTTGAGTTGCTTGCAAACAAATGTTATGATATGCATAACGCTACATATAAGGAAAGATTAGGTCAGTCGGTACTAGGAGACATTATCAAGTATAAAGGTAAAAAAAGAGATTTCGAAGATGCCAGAGATATAGTCAAAAATCATGCTTATGTCAAAGCCAGTGGTTCTCAAAAATTTGATGACGATCTACCTTTGTTACCTTCACAAAAATCAAATAAAAAATCATTGCATCAAGATTTCGATTTTTACTCAGACATGACCGATAGCGAGGAAGAGACTAATTCGATTCAAAGAGCTTTTGAGAAGTCTCAAGAAAGTTCTAAAAAACCAAAGTCGAGTTCGAAATCAAAATCAAAATCAACAAACGGCACATCCATTAGTGACAAGAATAATGCAAAACGTGCAGACGAATTAATGGGTCTTGATAAAAACGCCCATGACGATGACGACGAGGATGATGATTACGATCCTGAAAGGGCATTCCAGTCCTCCAAGACATCGAAAACCACGGAGGATGACGAAAGTATGTCTATAGATTCCGATAGTGATGCTGAGAATGGTAAGCCAGTGACACCTTCGGGCCCTTTGGTTGATAAGACTAAGAAAAGAGACTACTGGTTGCAAAAGGGCAGTTCGTTTTGATGTCTTGGAAAAATATCATCCTATCGCCTAATTATAGCTTATGTATCTCTTGTATATATATGTAATTTTATAAACTTTTGTTAATTCATCGCCTGATGTACACCAGTTTCAAAACAGCTACACACACAGGAATTTTTCCGGATCCGCAGGAAGTTCTTTTCCGCATACATTTTTTTCTGAAATTTCCGCCTGTGATAAAGTGTCTCTGGTGGTATAAGTATGCTGGATATCTTCAACCTGTGTTATGTTGTTCGTGTAACGTCTACATATATAAAGAGGAGTCCCCTTTGTAGTAGTTGAAAATGACTATGAAAGCAGGTCACATATTGCTATACCGTGAATAATCAAGGTTATGGATAAAAATCGGCTAAAAAAAGCGTAAGTTTGTTCTCTTTGCGTCTGGTTGAATCAAGGCACGAATCACACAATCTTTTAAAAGTTTAGATGATACTAACCCTTTTGGAAAGAGTACAGTTGTAATTGGTGTAAGCAGAAAAAATCAAAATGTTCAGGAGATCAGCCGAGTTGCAGAAAGTGCAGACTGGCCAACAGAGAATGTGTTTACTCACCATATGACAAGAGAATTTCTATACTGCTATCCAGGTACAATGAGATGGAAGACACTATAAAATCATTGCAAGAGCAGGTACTGCGATTGTCTGGCTCTTCTCAGCTTCCGTTGGATTTTGGTGTCAAGAAAAGAAAAAACGGTCCTTCTTCTTTGGTTGAAGATGCTTCCTACCTAGATTCATTGCAAAGTTCAGCTACACCTGCATCAGGTAAGTTCAAATCTGGATCTTCAGAAGCTATACTGACGGAGTTAGCTTCTTCAGTGAGTGAAGGACTCAACGAACAAAAGTCCCCATTTTCGTATACAGAGGGCAAAGTTTCTCATGATTTTTCGTTCAACAGAAGTAAAAACGTCTACGGTATTAACATCTATCGATTTTTGAGCCAGTTGAATTTAGACAAGGCATATCAATTAGTTGACATTTGTCATTTCTTTTTAAATGATGCCTACTTCCCATATGACGTGCACCTGATGAAATTCAGGTTGAGTGAAATTTACGATAATGATACGCATTTTGTTAAACTTATGGACGATGAGTTGCGATTTTACAGATCTTTTACCTTTTTAACGTTTGCTTTGGGTAAGAGATATAGGGGAGAAACCGACCAAATTATAGAAGATTTGCTATATTACTCTTTACTGGAGATACTACCTGTCGTGAACGTTAAAGAAAGGTTTGAGAATTTTTTGATAGTTTCCACTTTAACTTTGACTAGTCTGTACTTTAGAGCAATAAGTAAAGATGATGACTCTGTTCTCTATTCCAACTTAGCATTGCAGTTTGCTAGTCATATAAAGCTACATGAGATGAATGACCAAGAACCGCCTGCATTACAAGAAATCAAGTCAAGAGTTATATGGGTCTCCTACGGTGTTAACATGTCGCTGGCTACTAAAATGGGTGATGTGTTTCTTTTGACATTCAACAAGATTCAAAGACGTTTACCATCGATGAAATCAGACTCGCTATCACAAAATGGCAGTAATGATCGTTTTCTTAACGAAAAAGAATTCAAGCTTTATATTGATTTAACTAAAGAAGTGGAGGAAATATATAATGTGATTTATGGTATAAATTCAACAGCAACAATGACTGTTTCATTGAGTAAAGTCATTGAAAGATTGATCAGATGGAATGAAACGCTACCTGAGTATTTGAAACTCGGTACCGTTCTGTGGCCTACTCAAGCTGTTGAGTACACCAAAAAGGACAAAAGATTCCTTTATTCATTGCACTTGAATTATTGTTTTTGTATTCATCTTACCACAATTCCACTACTTTTCACCTTAGCTAACAAGAAAAAACACAAAGAAAATATTGAAATAACCAGCAAGTTGTCTGATTTATTGCTTGTTTGTATCAACTCTGCACAAATGACAGTTTACATTTTAACAAATTGTTTTAACGAGGGAGTATTGGCTGTTTTTGGAGTAATGGACCTAGACTATCTCTATAGTGCAGCGTTAACTTTTTTCATGTCTGGTGATATTTTGAATTTCCAAACAGAAGAATGTAGAAAGCTGCTTGACTCGTGTCTAGAGTTGATGAATCATTTGTCAAAGCAAGATAACGTCACAGCGAAACAAAAATATACCCGACTGAATGATTTGATGGATACTTACCGGAAAGAACAACAGAATCAACAATACGAATATCGAGAAGAGTCAAGTCAGAATAGTAATAAGGAATTACACGTACAATCAGGGTCACAAGCACACCAACACGAGCACTCAAATGAACCACAAGCTACGTCGTTCAACGATTTGTCATATCTAAGTTCAGTCCACAAAGAGCATGTTGCTAATCGCCAAGAAACAGATTCGCATAAAAGTAACTCTATCCTAGACTTAGATAATGTCAATAAACCTATGCCTATTCCTGATTTAGACTGGAATATGTTTGATGTTTTAGGTACATCTTCTGGCTCCTATAACTTCACGGAAGCTTTCCAAGCATTAGCTGACGAAGATTGGGAAAGTGGGTACAGACAATGGCAAAAGGCCGATTATTATTTGGACGATTTTCAAAACTAACAACGTTTTTGTTGTGTTTTTTTTTGTTTTCGGGAAACATTTACTTTTTTGTCTATAGAATAATTACCATTACCGAGATCAACTATAGTATATTGTGAATGTAGTAAATTTAAAAAAGTTCTTATATCGAATATAAAAGACAAAATGCAAGAATTGAAGAATTAGTATACACCAGTATAATGAAGGAACTTATTATTTGTTAGAATTACGTTCAGAAGCTTCACCAGCTGCGTAATCTTGATGGCTGAGAGCTTGTTTGAAGTCTAACTGTTCCTCATCAAAATGTTTTTGCTCAATAGCAATACTATGTTCTTCCTCAAGATTAACTTCAGCAACACCAAAAGTACCATTCTTATTTTCAGGACCAATCAAGGTAATTAATAAAGTGTAAGCGAAAACACATCCAACAAAAATAGCCATAACCTTGGCATAATCGTACATGTCATCTGCACCACCGTCAATTGGGAATTGTTCACCAATTGTTGTTTCAATAGTAGAAGAAGCAGAAGAAGCCAAGTTACCTAATTGATAAGCACAACCTGCCACAAATGATCTGAAATCAGGTGGAGCTAACTCTGATAAATGGATTGGAACCACACCCCATGCACCTTGAACAAAGAATTGTAAGAAGAAAGCACCTGCATTAATAGCTGGTGTTTTAATGAAAGCCCAAGGGTAAATCAAAGCACCACCACAGATACAACAAATAATGATAGTTAATCTTCTACCTAAAAAGTTTGAAAAATGACCAATAGTGATACCACCAACAATGGCACCGATATTTGCAACAGAGTTGACAACAGTAGATTTATCATGAGAGAAACCATATTGTTTAGTTAATAGAGTTGGGTATAAATCTTGGGAACCGTGAGACATAAAGTTGAAACCAGCCATAAGCAAAATTAAGTAAATAATGATTAACCAGTAAATCTTTAATGAAGCAATAGCTTTTTCTTTGAATGTTGGTTGTAAAATACCATGTTCAATGTTATATGCTTCAATTTCTTTTTGTCTTTGGAAAGCTTTAGTTTCTGGTAGCAAGAATCTACACAAGATAATAATTGAACCGCAACCAGCACCAAACCAGAATAATGCTCTCCATGTTTTTTTAGTTTGATCAGCAATAGCTCTGGTGAAAACAACAGCCATTAAATAACCGAAAGCGTAACCTTGTTGTAACATACCGGAAATGAAACCTCTAGCTTCTAAAGGACAATCATCTAAAGCATTAGCTGCAACTGAACCGAAAACACCACCTAGCAAGACACCAAACAAGGATCTAACCAATAAAAATTGTTGATAATTTTTAATAAAACCTGAACCAATTTCTAAAATACACATCAATGATAAGTTTAAAATCAAAGGCCATTTTCTTCCGTATTTATCAGCAAGATAACCGAAAATAAATGAACCAACTGATCTCAACATAAGAACCAAAGTGATACCCCAAGTGATTTCTTTAACAGACTTATTAAAGTCGTCTGCTAATCTTGAAGCATTTAAAGAAATTGAAAAAAAATCATAAGCATCCCATGCCCAGGCAAAGAATGCAACTGTGATAATCAACCATTGCTGAAGACCAATCAATCTTAAACCTGGAAGAGGGTTCAATAAATGTCTATTTTTAGCCAAGTCTTCTTTCTTTGGTACCAAATCCGTCACTCTTGTTATTAAATAAGTCTTGATTGCTTGTGATGAAAAATTTGGTTTGTGCATAACATGTCTCTCTAATGGAGAACTTCCATCAAGGTTGTCTTGTATGCGTGAATCTTGTTTTGTTATTGAAATGGATTCTGAGTCACTCATTTCGTTATATTTATTTGAAATCTGTATTTAATGTTAAGGGCAGTATTTGTGCTGCCAAAAGAGAACTAGTCAAACTAATATTCCAGTAGAGATTCCAATTTGAAAAGGCTTTTTATGAAAAAGATACAATCTAGATTAGAATAGATCAATACACTATATAACCAGTTAATAGTAATGAATTACTCAAGTGTCGAGTTAACTCAAGATGTAAGTTTCACTAGCAAGTAGATTCAGATTACAAAAAATATAAGGAAAACAACTTTATACTTATACTTATCCAAGTCCCGTACTTTACATTTAACTCCCGGTTCAGGATGTTTGGTGAGCCTGCATGATCATGAGTAATCAAAATTTTTACAGTGAATAACAGATGTCACCAAACTCCTAGTAAACTCATTCCAAGCTTGCAGGTAGCACTCACTCTGGGTGCAAAATCGATATGCAGTTTGGTATTATAAATTCAAATTTTTTACTTTACTACTAAAAGTGAATCACACCCCCACCTTGCAGATAATGAAAAACAATAGAAAAGGTTGAAGACAAAAAGGTCATGACTTTTTCATTTCATTCCTAATAGTAATCAAAAAGAAAATTGATTCAACATCTCTATTGTTTTTAATTTTCAATCAACGGTAAATGCCACCAGAAAAAGAAACAAGGTCCTGTCAGTTCCAGAATTTTTCTGCATGTTGGCAATTGTGAATAGATTTAATTTTTGCTGCGAAACGCCATCGGCCCCTTGGCAAGATGACCTATTCAGGTACTACTACTTGTGCGGTTTACTTTTCATTAAGCGGAAGAATTTGATTTCCACTTGGCGGGACGCACCGCTGGCGTAGAAATTAAAATCTCGGAACAAATTTTTAAAATCTCACCCCCATGGAGTTGGTAACTTGGCGCGGGTGCCGGTGCTAAAAGCCTGCGAGGGTGACTTTTCTCTTGGTTTCTTGGTATCTTGGTGTCTTGGTATTTTGGTTCACAGGACACTTTGGCGAGTAGAGTGGGTCTTGGCGACATGGGGTTTGAATTACGCCTGAGTTCGCTATTTCCCTTTTCCGAAGCGTGTGAGAGATAACCACTAATAATTCAATAAAAATGCATTACGAATGACGTTGATAGGCAACTCTCTATAGGTTTACTTAGAAGTGGTAGTCCAATCAATAGTATTATATTAACAACTTTGTATACATGAAAATCAGCATACTATTTATAATAAAACAGTACGATGGCGAAATTTTACTTATCAACAAAAATTAATCTAGGAATGATCATGATGTACCACTGTTGAAGGCCACACAGGAAAAGGTCAAAAGGAGCAACAAGCTGTTTTCCACAGTAGAGAAATTAGCTAATACAAATGGGAGAACGGAAAGATTTTCACTGTTTACTTTTTTACAAGTAATACAAAAAACATTGAAACAGCGGCGACAGACCGGCACCCCCAACTGGCTATGAATTTGTGCCTTGCAAAAATTTTACTCTAGTTGCCACGCACCTTAGACGGTAAAGAGAGAGGCTGTAGTACTAGCATGTATTGTTTCGCTTTAGAATAATTCTTTGTTTTGCTTCATTGCTACATTGTTTTCCTACCTATTCTACCAGTGTTGTTTATGTAACAATTTAGGTCATTGGAAAAAGTTTGTTTTTCTATGTTAGCTTTTTCCAAGTTTGCATATACTGGGAATGTTTAATCTCTGAGTAACTTTTGTAAAGACTACGCAATTCGAATAACCGAATAGATAATTAGCTATGGGAAGCTACCCGGGAATTTGCCAAGCGGAATGCATAGTTTTTTAATCTAGGGGTGTAGTAAATATAACATAAAGAGACGTTAACGATAATAATGTAAGCATTACGTTACGAGCGGTGTATAAAGTGGGGCAAAGTTAACTCGGACTTCACAGAAAAGGAGGCTTTGTCAAAGAAAACAAAACAGTACTTGATTCGAGTGCCAATTACTCGTGAAAATTTGGGTAGACAATATGTTTCAATATTTGGGAACGAATATTGTTGTCAACAATACTATGCAAAATCAAAAACTCTTTTTATTATCAAGAAAAAAAAAAAAGAAAAAAAAATTCGGAGTAACTCTTTTCGCGCACCCCGATCTCAATCTGTTTTTGAACAAAATAATTTTTTTTTTTGTTTGTATGCGCACCCACCGTTAAATTTTTAGTGCAAAATATTTTTAGATATTTTCCGGATTCCTGTAGATGCCAACAACTAGGGGTGGGAAGCAATGTCAATTTCATGTAGGAACGTAATTGCATGGATTTACTTGGGGTGTTTCAACAGTAATATACAAGTTTATCAATGCCAAAGAGAGAAGATTGCGTAGAAATTCGGGTTCAATCTGGAGGGTTTAATCAATTAACAATTAAATTTTGTAAAAAAGAGGGGATTTAGAAGAGGGGTAGATGAAAGGATCATAATGTAGTATTATTGTCTACTAATATCACAAAACATGGTAGGTTTTAATGAAAAGTAAAATTTTGTTGTAAAACATCGTACCTGGGTTTCAGTTGAACTATGGCAAAAAGAAAATAATTAGGGTTACAATGTAAGGTGCGGAAGTGTAAGTAATAGACTGAAAGCTGGTACGTAATGCACCTCATACCCCACATTACTAAAACCCTGTTCGCTACAAAATCTGGTTTTGATCACAATAAAGAATGTATAACAAAGCCGTGCGTCTATCTATAGGTCGCCTCGTAAAATCTTACAACTTGTCGGATTGGTTATATTGGCAGATCCGTTGATGTGGAGAATTTAACGGACCGAAGAAAGCCAAATACAAAATCTATCAGTTCTGTCTTTTGTTCCGACAGTCGACGTTAACCTTATTCATGTGTATGTATCACTCAATCGACAAGTATCTAAAGATTAGAACTTCAAGTCATACAAAGTTTGAGTTAACATTGAAAAGATCTCTTCTCAATGCCAGTTAGATAACTTGTAAAATCTCATAACCGAAAGTCTTTCAACACGTGACTTTACAAAACCTTGCAGGTAAACGATAATGTATTGTGATATTACACTTTTTTTGATAATCAGTAGGTCAGCTTCTTGTATCTGATATTCCTGAAACGTATAAAAGGTTGATAACTGGTTTTTTGAAAAATTTCAATTCAAAAATTGTGGGGAAACTTAAATTTTGGTTTCTTCACTTTCTGAATTAAGGAAAAATGAAAAGTCAAGTTAAAATTTTTTTACTGATCTACGCAACTGGACAAGACCAAAAAACTTCCAAGAGGAATAGTTATACAAATAAATAAATAAGTTATTATAACGAATGATATATACATTTATCATTTACTGATCAACTTTTTCTCGACCAAATAGTTGTAAATTATTTCAACACATTGCTCAAGAGTGGACTCACTTGTGTTTAAATGAATTTCTGGGGCTTCAGGTGCCTCATAAGGATCATCAATACCGGTGAAATTCTTGATCAAACCTTCTCTAGCTTTCTTATATAAACCTTTAGGGTCTCTTTCTTCAGCGACTGACAAAGGAACATCAACAAAGATTTCAATAAATGGTAAATCAGCTTCTTCATGTAACTTTCTAGCAGCATCTCTATCTGCTTTATAAGGACTGATGAAAGAAGTGATTGAAATAGATGAAGCATCAGCAAATAATTTTGAAACTTCAGAGATTCTTCTGATATTTTCAGCTCTATCCTTTTCAGAGAATCCCAAGTCTTTATTTAAACCAAATCTGACATTATCACCATCTAATCTATAAGAGTGGATGCCCTTTTGTAACAACAGACTTTCCAAAACACAGGCAATTGTACTTTTACCAGATGCACTTAAACCAGTAAGCCATAAAGTAGCGCCTGATTGCTTATTCAAATTATCACGCTCAGCTCTGGTTAAGTTGTGATGCCATGTAATATTAGTAGCCATTTTTGTATAGAATCTATAGAATTAATTAAATGTCGTTTCGTTTTTGAAGAAATATATGTCACCAACAAATAGGCGAAATTTTTAAGAACTAGCTAGCATTGAAATTTTCAAATTTTAGACAAAAAAAAAAGTCAAAAGTATAAATGAACAAGATGAAAGAAAAAATCAAAAAAAAATCAAAAGAGTGAAAAATCATATCCAACCAACATTGAGCCCAAGAATGATTGAAAATGATTCAAATTTTTCAAATCCCAGGCAGATCTGACGAATCTCAGCTTTAACACGATAACTAAGCAGGTTCAACTGATAAAATAAGTAGAGGCAGTGAATGCACAGTGACATATTTCTTTGCTCTCTCCGTAATTTAAGCTCTTTCTCATACTAACCTCGGAGCACGTGACCATTTTGTGGCTTTTTTTCTCCTGCGATAATCTCTTGTCATTCAACTGTGGCGTTTCTGTAAATTTATTTAAATTGGACGGGATTTGATAATGTACTTACGTAAGTTTATTGTAGCAGTGTACGGGTGTATTGGTAATGCAATATAGGATTATGTAATATTTTTAATTAAACCAGTGTAGAGATGTTACATGGGTTTTTACGGGTTATATTGTATACATATTATCTATAAAATGGTATATTTTTGTCTATGTAGATGGGGCCAACTCTCTAATATTTTCCAAAATCAACTCCTTCATCTTGCTTCTGAATAATTCGGAGTCATCTTTTGATTCTTCAATTATATCACCGTATTTCTTGAAAACTTCAGTGACTCTGATATCATATTCAGAGTTTAACAACTGATTTTCTTTGCATTTGGTTTTCAAAAACTGAGCAAATTCTAGGTCTTTGGATAGTAAAGTTGTTAAAATCAATGAGTTGATCAATTTACCTTTGGAGTTACTCAATTCCTCTTCATTCTCTAAATCATTTGGTTTCTTGTATAGATCTGATGACTTGTTGTAAATATCAAGAGCTCTTTCGCCGTTACCAAACCAGCCGTGGAACAATATTAATGACGCTAGATTTGCAGCTGGTGGTGGGATAGAAGCCGAGTTGGGAATTAAAACTTCGGCAACACTAATTAGTTTTTCGTCGTTTTTCTGAATAGCATCGTAAATGACAATTAGTGACGTGGTTGTTCTTAAATCTCTCAATTCCAAAGATTCTTGTGAAACTTTTGTTTGATACTTATCATACAGCAAAAAAGACTCTGCAATATTGTTACTATGAAATCCAGCAGATTTTAGCATCTGTAATCTCAAAGATTGATCATTCTCATCTAGCTTCAGGTCTTTGATCATTTCAACAATTTCAGTTGTAGCGGAACTAGGCGATTGGTATTCAAATTCGGTCAATTTGAGTGAACTACTCAGATTGTCATAATTTTCACTATTTGGTAGATTAACCAACTGTAGATTTGAAATTGGATTGAAAAATTTAAGCAATGTATTGGAATCAATTAAATCTTTATCAGAAATGCTTTGATATAAATAGTAAAAATCACTATTCTTCAAACTCTTATCATCTGAGTTGATTATTTTGATCAACACTTTATCAGAGACATTGAAAACTGGTATTATTTTGCTCAATTCCAAATCTATCAAGTCATTCACTAATGATTCGCTGATATCATCTTCTAATGACTTGTTACTTAAGGAAGAGTAGATTTCTATAAAATACTTCACCTTGTCCAAATCTAATTTGTTACTTCCATCATTAGCTTCGATATCGACTTTATCACCAAATACCAATTTTCTTAGAATTTGTTGTCTTAACTCATCGTTTGATTCAACAAATTCACTGTATTTCTTGAACATGGAATAACTTGAACTGACTCTACCTGGATTAAACTTAACTAGTTCAATTAAAGCATTAGTTGAAATCTCTTCTTTTGGTAATTTTCTATTAACTATAGTAGAGACAGAGTAGTCGAATTTGGTGAAAACTTCAATCAAGTAATTCAAGTAGCTCACTTTGTCTGATTTAGTCAAGTTTGAATCAGCTTCAATTAGTTTGATCAACTCATTGGTCAAGTCATACAAATTATCTATATCTTCTGTCTTTGTTGAGTTGTCATTCGTTTGTATCAGCCTATTATTGTGATGATCTATAACTTTGTAATAATCCGATATATTCGTTTTAGGAAGTTCATCAAGCTTGTTCAACGTTTCCTTGATTGATGAATGTTTAGTAACGTTAAATCTCAAGGTTGAGCTTGAAAAATGTCTGCTTATCGTGGTAAATTTCCCATTTATGGAGATTTTATTCAACTGCCTAATCATATTGCTAACGGTTACAAAATATAAACACTTTGTTCAAACTGTGTTTATTCTTTTGCAGTAGTAGATCAACCAGAATGAATATAATTAGCATGACAATTTAAGTGTCTCCACAATCGGATAAAATGTTCAGAAGAAAAAAAAAAAAATTGAAAGCTACTTGAGATGACAGTAAGATGAAGAGTCACAGCCAAAAAAGAAAAATAGAAAAGTACCTAGAAATAAGAAGTTCAAACAAAAAAATCAAAGCACCCATGCTGGGAGTCGAACCCAGAATCTTTTAATTAGAAGTCAAACGCGTTAACCATTACGCTACACGGGCTTCTTGTTGTATAATTTTACTTGTGCCTCAAAAAACAATGTTTATTTTTAATGTTTTATTACGTAATCCTTTATCGAAGCTCATGTTTCAAATGAATTTGTTTCCCCCTTTATCCTATCAACTTTGAATTTATTACCATCTAAAACTATAGAATCAATTGCTATTATCAATTCAAAGTCCTAAGGTACTTTAAAATTCAAGTCTGATAAAATTTTAAGCACAATTACGTTGACTTAAACTCTTTTTACAAAAAAGTAGAAAAAATAAAAATTGTAAAAAATAGGAAAAATTATAAAAAAAATATAAAAAAGTTGCCATGGTTTCTACAACAGTGAAACATTGAAACATTGAAACATTGTTATCTGAAAGGTTTTTATATTGCTAAATCATTGGTGTAATATAACTTTGCAAGTCTGAAAAGCTGGGCTAACTAATAAGTACACGAGTTTATGAAATTATTTTAATAAAAATCAAAAAAAGGGATAGTACAAGGACAAAATTCAGCAACTGCTATGTCTCTCAAATTTGAAGACAGGTGGTATACTTTAAGCTATAATTAGTTGTTGAGCGCGTAAGTTGAGATATTTCACTCGTTTAGTTAGAACGTTCATTAAGGTCCAAAAATGAACTTAGGCTTTGTGTTTTTTTTTTTTTTTTCCCAAAAATCGATGGATTCTGATTTAGGTAAAGATCATCTAAAATAAAAAGTATTGAAATCAGTTATCGAGCAACCATTAGAAATGTGCTACAGATTGTACTCATTGTATCAGTACTCAGGACAAGGACCTTACCCTTGTTTGGTGTCAACCATCAGTAACTTTGAAATCTTTTCTGTTCTAAATCATAAAACAATTGTCAATTGTGATCAGTTTTGTAAACAGTACAAAATAAGAGGTATTTTAACAACAATTAAACCTTTTGTCATCATGGGTTTCAACATTGTAACCTTCGTACGCTTCAAGGGAATTTCCACACATGCAGAAATTCAAGAGTTCAACTCAACTTGAGAATAATTAAGTAAATGAATATCTTTGTGTAGTATAGTTGTGAGGTTTATTAAGTCAGTTTTTACAAAGGTTTGATTAAGTGTTTTAAAACAGCAAGTTGTATAAAAGTTCTTTGTTTAACATTTATTATAGGGTTTGAAAACCAGTTAACCCTTTTTTGGTTCCTAGCAGGCTAACTGAAGCTACATGTTTCTCAAACTTATTAAGTTTGATTGATAGATGGCTTGAGTTTGTTAAACTCAAAATGCTGATTATATGTATTATTTGTATATAATTTTAAAGTATGCCTTGTCCAAATTTCATAATAAATTAAGACACAAATTGTTTGTATATGACATGTCTACAATAATTACAATACTTTTCTGTACGTAAGTATGTTTTTCATCCTACGATGATTTGTACCCAGACCAGCCAACGTTTGATAGCAAAGTTGAGTTGCAGTTTTTAAGTTTATCTTTTTCTTTATACAGCATTTTGATATCTTCTTCTAGCCACTAAAAAACAAACACAAGTTTAAATCAAGAGAATTGTTTTTTTATAGTCTACTTCCTTCAGTTATTGGCATTAGATCGGTGGTTTTTGTAAACTGTTTTTAATCAGAATTATTGTATCTCATTTTTAAGACTTATAAACTTTACTACTATTCAAACAGACAACATCCTTAGATTATTCAAGACTCAACCTGCCTGATCAATTTATTTTGATTCTACATAATCTGACAAGCGTCAAAGCCTTAAAACATTGAAGCGAACAGTAATTAACATTTTTCAAGTGGTATGATTTCCAATGGCCACACAAGCAAACGACTAACATAAGCAAGAAAAGCCATAAACATCACATACAAGTTCTTGTTTGTTTTGAGTGGGAGAGAGCATAATTTATGATCAGCTTGGGGGTGATAGATTGACTAAAGTCAAAAGAAAGAAATGTAATACACGTGATCAGATACACATGATGCTTTTTTTTTTTTTTTAATTAAGCCGCTTGAGTGGAGAGGTACGAGGGGTACTTCGGCTTTAGTTAATACAAAGTTAAAAACCGAAACACACTGGAGCCTAGTCATTAAACGGGAAGTTAAACTATGCTACGACTAATTCTTTACCATGTTCAGTGTACTGTTTGAAGTTGAGACCAAATCACATCATTTGAGAATCCGCGTTGCTCGTCCCTGAGCAGGGGTGTAGTCAGGTTTTTTTTTTTTTTTAATATCTGGCATTACTGTAAACTGGCTTTAACAAACACAGAACAACCCGCCTTATACAAAATGTCAATTACCAACCGGTAATTTTACAAACTCTAAACCTGGCTTTAAGTGCGCCAGATTTCCAATTACTGAGTGACTCAAAAAGCCATTCGCGGTGGTAGTGGTGGTGGGGAGAGGGAAGACAGCCAAACACCCTGAATGGGGCCAAGTGAAGGTGCGATAAGAGGAGCGTTTGACAGGAAGGCCGGACCGAGACCCGAGGCCGACAGACCCTTGACCAAAATTATGTGTGTTTTGGTGCAGAGATGTACGTAAAAAAGACATGTTTTTTTAAAAGCGAGTTTGCTCCCTGTCTCACACTAAATTTTTGACTACAGCCTGAAGAAAACAGCAAAAAGACTACAAGGTAGTGGTGGGTGTGGTGTGCAATTTGAATTAGATTACTTTGAATACCTAAACTATATTGGGCATAGAATCAGTTTAGTTAGTTTTGAGTAGTTGAGTAAAGTTGTTCTTATAATTAGTGTCTGATTGTACTGTTTACAGAAGATTTACAAGATGGCAAGTTCATGAGCTCGGTCGCTTGCACTGGTGGTTGCGATTACTCTCTTATCTCCGCACGTCGTAGCAGTAGAAGTAGAAGTAGCAGTAGAAGTAGTGATAATAGTCTTAACAAGTGTTGTAGTAGGATACTGTGACTCGATAGTAATTTATTAATTCTTATTATAGTTGCAATATTTATATAATTAACTAAACAACTCAACTGTTCAAAAGCACAGCTTACGCCAGGACACTTTGGTGCTCTTTACCGCTGTGTGCCACTTGAGCTTTCGCACCACATCACTGTGGACAAAAAAAAACAAAAGAGCACCCGCAAGGCCCCTTGTAAAGACAGGTAACCACTTTGAGTAACCTCCTTTTCTCTCTGCTTTTTTTGCCCTGCATCAAGTGTTGATCAACACATAAGTCAAAAGTGCTGTTTTCTTCTACATGTTTCCCTCTTTTCTGCCGTTTCCTCTTCCATTTACTGAATGAAGCAAACCTTTTCCAGTTGTTCAACCTGTTAGTTTCCCTTTAAAATACACCTCATACATATATACATACATACATATATACATTTATATTTGTTTTCATACTAAAGTGATAAACACACACATTTATACCCACCACCTCTCGTATAGATATAAACATACATATCTATAATATATATATATACATCTATACATCTATACATCTATACATAGATACTTACATACATTCATACACACATTCATACATACTTTACTTGACCGTTTGTCAAATCTACATATAGTGTCTATATATACAACTTGTCTTGTAAATACCAAACCAAAACCTTCATCGTTAATCACACCAGCTAGAGTTATATTTTGTTACACAGCAAGTCAGTTGGTTTTTTTCAATTGTTTCCTTATTACTGTTTGCCTTTTGTTTTAGAACCGTATATTTCATTTAGTTTTCATCTGACTACACTCAGTTCAACCTTGTATTAACCATGGGTAATGAACCATCAAAACAGAAGGGAAATTCTCAATTTTCAAGATCAGATACAGGCACTTCAATAAGATCTGGAAGATCTATTAGAAGTAAGCGTTCATTTAAAGAGCAACAGACTCCTTCAATACATGAATCTTCAAGCACGAAAGGCACCCCTTCTCCAATTTTAAGTAGAAGAAACTCAAATAAGTCAAATGGAGATTTGAGTGACAGTTTCAATAAATTAAATATAAACAATAACGAAGAAAATTATGACTATATAAATGATCAAGATAACAATATTGATTATAATACAAACAAAAGATTGTCTACTGTTCCTCAAATTAACATAGAAAATAATGATGATAATAATAAATTGCCACCTTCAATGGTGTCAATGGTGGCAAAGACACCCATTTTAAGAATGAATTCAAGTTCTTCAATACCGTTAAGCAATAGTCATAGTCTTTCTCAAAGTGCAGGTGCAAGTTCAGCATTAAATGTTGATATACCGTTACCAAGTAGTTCAAACGGCGGGAACAATTTGAGTATAAGTCATAATAGTAACAATAGTGAAGGTTTCAGTTCTCATGCAGATGCTAATAACAACAATATAATAAATAACGACCCTAATGATAATGATAATAACAATTTTGATAACAGTGAAATAACTAATGATAACAACAAATCTAGCGATACTTATATTAACATAACAAACATTAATAATAACAATATCAATAACAACTATTCATCTTCACCAACTCATCAATTTGCCACACCAGTTAGAACAAGTTCATCTTTTGGTTCTTCAAGCTTTAATTATAATAAAACTCCAACTGTTGAATCAAACTTTCCTCGCTCTCCAATCGAAATTTCATCAATTAGTAAAGAAGATAATAGTTCAATCTTAAATATTGAAGATTTAATACAAAGGTTACTAGATGCTGGTTATTCTGGTAAAAGAACTAAATCTGTTTGTTTGAAAAATAGTGAAATAGCTTTGATTTGTTCAACTGCAAGAGAAATTTTTTTAAGTCAACCAACTTTATTAGAGTTGAGTGCCCCTGTTAAAATTGTTGGAGATGTTCATGGCCAATATAGTGATTTAATTAGAATTTTCACCAAATGTGGATTCCCACCGGCTGCAAATTACTTGTTTTTAGGTGATTACGTTGATAGAGGTAAGCAATCATTAGAAACAATCTTATTATTATTATGTTATAAAATTAAATATCCTGAAAATTTTTTCCTTTTAAGAGGAAATCATGAATGTGCTCAAATTACAAGGGCTTATGGGTTTTATGATGAATGCAAAAGAAGAACAAATTTGAAAACTTGGAAAATTTTTATTGATACTTTTAATACTTTACCAATCGCTGCAATTGTGGCTTCAAAGATTTTTTGTGTTCATGGTGGATTATCTCCAGTTTTAAATTCAATGGATGAAATCCGTAATATTAAAAGACCAACAGATATTCCTGATTTTGGTTTGTTGAATGATTTAGTTTGGTCCGATCCCGCTGATTCTCCCAACGAATGGGAAGATAACGAACGAGGTGTTTCTTATTGTTTTAACAAAGTTGCAATAAATAAATTCTTAAACAAGTTCCAGTTTGATTTAGTCGTGAGAGCTCATATGGTTGTTGAAGATGGTTATGAATTCTTCAATGATAGATCGTTGGTTACGGTGTTTTCAGCTCCAAATTATTGTGGTGAATTCGATAACTGGGGTGCTGTGATGAGCGTTTCTGAAGAATTATTATGTTCTTTTGAGTTATTAGATCCTTTAGATAGCGTAGCGTTGAAACAGTTGATGAAAAAGGGTAAACACGAAAGAAGAAATGCAGCATTAACATACGGAAATTCACCTGCCAATCAATCTTACTGAATCCATTAAAATTTAACTTCTCTTAATACGGGTTTTGTTGTAAACCAATTATACGCAACTCTGCATGCCAAATTTAAGGCTTAAAAAATAGAAGCAGTGCTTCAGGGGAGAAAAACCGGCAAACTTCAAATTTAGCATACAAGTGTTTCAAAAATATGTTTAGTATGCTTCGAAGATTATGGGCAAACATCCAAACTTTTTGCTAATTGAGCATATGACTTACATTTAGCCTCAAATGACTAATCAACACCGGCTTCGATAGCTGTCAAGTTTACTAAATGGTTGTCTCTCACAATCCATTTTTTGACATTGAAATGCTTGTTGAAACTTACCTGCAAGCTTTGTTTTTGTTTTTCCAGTTTTCTTTGTGATTTCTCAACTTTTTTCTCTTTTTCAATTTATTTGAACGTAACTAGAGGTTCAAGTGTTTTCATCTTAGAGTGTTTTCCTAATATCTCGGTTTTTTCTTTCATCCAAAAAACTTTTCATTTTACTTCTTTTCTTTACGATATAATGTATATATGATGAATTTTAAAAAGTTAGGCAAAGGAATCGAAAAAGAATGGTCAAAACAAGTTTAAGCACAAAAGCATAACCACATTCACTGTCTGTTAGTATTAGTTTTGCACCATTTTTTTTGAGGATTTTTACAGCCTTTCTTCTTTTGACTTCAGTTGATTGAACTGAATCTCACTTATTTATTAAACATTTTTTCTTTATCAATGTTGAAGCTCTTTTTTTCACCCAAACAAGCTATAAATCTACTTACCTATAATTTCTCGTAAAAATGTAAAACAAATACAGTTTTCTCCTTAACCACTTTTCATTTCTCATTTGACAATACTTACTGTTTCTCAACAACTACCCACCAATTATCTCTTTCATATCCTGAATTGATCACAACACCACCAGCGGAAACACAATCTTCGTTTAACTCATTTTCTTTGTATAAATGATAAAATCTCATCTTGGTCTCTGGTTTGGTTTCTGGTTCTTGGTCCACTTCTTTCTCTTGGACCTGTTCAGGTTGTGTAGTATCACCTTGTTTAACTCTTGAATTTTTCACTTTTTTCTTCTTAGGCTGGTTCTTGGCTAAAACCCAAGGAACTAAAATATCTTGATCCATACCTTCTTTGTACCCTCTCCTACTTTTTTCCTGTTCCAAAGCCCAACAGTAAATCAAAGCTTGCCCTCCTTTTTCCAAAACTCTTAAAATTTCAACAATAGCTTCAACTCTTCTACTTCTTGTTGAAAAATGATGAATAACTGCAATTGAAATTGCGAATCGGAATCTACCATCTTCATGCGGCAAGCTTAATCCATCAGCAACTAGCAAATCGTTATTTTTTTCATCTTTATGAAGTTCACGAGCTTGATCAATCAATCCTGTTGAATAATCAGATCCAACCATGTACAAATTAGAATTAACATTCAAGTATTTCCCATTACCGCAACCAACATCAACCCCTAATGAGTACATCTCACGGGTACCCAAAAAATCAGCCACTATAGGCCATGGCTTGTAACGTGTTTGAGAGAAATGCTTGGCTATATCGTTATACACATCATGAACATACAATGATTCTTGAAGTTGTGGAGTTGGAGTCTGTTTGAATTTTGATGTTTCAAGTTCAATTTCTTCTTTCGTTGGTTGTAAGTTTACCGACATTGTAAGTATTCTACACTTTAATAACTTGCTGAGTTTCCTAAATGACAATAACAACTTTATAACAACTTGTGGCTATCAGTCTATCATTTCTGTGGTGAACAATTTTGATAGGTAAAATTTTCAATAAGGTTGAAAAATGGCCTTTGAATGCGGCTTTTCTCTAATTTTTTCAACTTAATGGGGATGGGTAGATTTTAACGTTCTAGATCAAAAGTTTGAATGGAAAAGTATGAAGTATACTGAAATCAGAGACAAGATAATATACACAAAGTAAAGGATTTTGAAGATGACTGAGAATTCAAGTGATGCTGTCAAAATTGAATCCAGTTCTTCATCTTCTACAAAACATGCAACTAATAATAGTACTTTACTTCAAAGAATAATTCTTATAACAACCGTGGTAGTCGTGTTACTATCAGTTTTGATAGATCCTAAAATCCATATAAAACTGATAAATAAGTATGTGGAAAGATATTACCTGCCATCAGAGGCGCTGAGATACTTTATAGAGCATCCGATTGAGGACGTGGTTGTGAAAGTGCCCATTTACTACGAGTCTCCGTACATGACATTCCCAGATTTAACAGAGGCCTTGACTATCCAAATATCGGAAAGATTGCGAATGCACGAGCAAGTAGCTACAAAATTTGAAATTGAGTTTAGACAATTGTCAAAAGAGGAATTTAACAAAGGTGGGTATCAGAAAGATGAGCTTAGCACTGATGATTTATTTGCCAAAAATGCATTCTTTGTATCTTTGATTCTTGCCAAGGAGGATGGGATTTTCGTTCATGGATCAGAAGGTTTTGGTGAGCTTTACTATACTTTGGAAAGTGTAGACGCAAATGATTTACCATTTTTCATGACTCAACTACTACTAGATCATTGTTTCAACGACGAACTTGAATTGTATTCAGTTGACAAGTTTTATAGAATTTTCAAAGGAGACACTGAGCGGTACTCGATGCTACACATGAACGATTTTGACTCTGAGACGAATCATCAAGATCCGTTTGGTTTTGGAAAAAGCAAGACAGTTCACTTGAATTTAGCAATTTTGGGTGGTGATGCGTTCAGTTGGGAAATTGAACAAGCTGTAGAATTATACATGTTGCCGATGATAAAAGATTTATCTGAATTTTATCAATTTGAGATTGAGTATACAACTTATAACACTACCAATACAAACACAACTAAGCAGAGAAAGGAGTATATTGACGAATATTATCCGACAGAGATGACAGATTTGGCTGAACTAGTTGATTTTTACCAATTTACTAAAGAAAAGAGTAATTCAACTATAAACTTGGTGTTTTTACCATATGAAGCGATAGACAAAGACTTGATAGTGAACAAGACCGTTGATGGCCAAAAGCTCTACTCTTTGACAGAAAATACTCAGCTAGCCATTGAAAACTGGGGGTCAATATACTTTGGCCATTCCAAATATATGACTGGCAATCCTTCATTTGTCCAAAGTCCGAATCACAATTTACTGAAAGCTGAATTACTGCAAGACTGTGTTTGGTCTTTCAATGAGTTTATTTTAGATACTTTGAATTTACCGAACGAAAATATGGCACCTTTTATCAGAATTGGAATGATCAAAAGACTAGAGATTGTGAGAAATTTAACAAAATTCTCTCATAAACTGTTTTATATAGTTGAAGAAATTGACAAAAATGAAACGATACTCAATTTTGAGATTGTCAATCCGCTATTAGACTGCTTTAAACTACGGCAAAAAGTCACAGACTGCTTATACCAGTACGATTGGGACCAAGGTGTTGATTTGAGCCTACAGTTGATCAAGAAAGCTGATGATGTTTATAAATTCATACTAAATGGCCATTGATTGATCGAAATGGGGTTTAATAAAAAGAAAAGGCATCTCTTAAATGTAATTATTACGTAACTGCTGACATAAACCGAGAATTTGAAATTTGTTTCTTTTTTTTTATAATTTTTTCTTTTGTGGTTTTGATGAGAAGCTGAAATAATTCAACCAACCAGATACAAGAGATTAGTAGTACATGTGTTTGGTATTTATAAAATATACCATATGTCAAAAAGATAAAAAATTATCGATTGGTGTCTGTAGTTTAATTACATTTTTTGTATCAATAATAAATCATCATGTCTCAAGCTAAGAATCTTACGGCGTCTGTCAAGAAGATTGTCAATTTACTTGAAAAATTACCAAATGACAAAGTGAAGCACTATGCTTCATTCAAATTTACACAGGTTGAAAGATTCTGTAATATTGGATCTATACCTGTTCCAAAAAAAATACAGCAAGAAAAAGTTATAGAAGATAAAAAACAGCAAAATTTGGTTAAATTAGATGTTGATAAATTGAAAAAAATGGTTTTCAATGAAAAGGCAAGCGAACCAAATTATATGAAGGAAATATTCTCAGATACTATCTTGGATCAGCAGTATAAGTCATTGAAGAATATAACGGAGAATAAATGGCAATCTTACTATTCCGTGAGTGACAAATTGTTGGTTCCAAAAGGTAATCCAAACTACTACAGTAGATTGATGAACGATGTTGAAAAAGGTGGTCAAGTCAAAGAAGGTATATTTACTGCTTTCAAGACTATTGTTACAGGTAAATATTGATCGTTGTGATACCGTTGAAATTTTGGTTTGTTAGGGTTTATTTAGCAGATGTGTATTTGCATGCTTATTTTTTTTTCTTTTCATTTTGGTACTATTAATTAGTTTACTGTATATAGCGATTAAACAAAAAATGTGTCATGTTTGTGTGATATTTTTACAAAATCTTTTCTTGTCTATTATTATGCAAATTTATATTATTATTACTGTTACCTAGTGTTATCTTCGATACATAGAGTTCACTTTTTGGCAAACTTCAACTCACATTCCTTATCGTTGATTTTCACTAAACTTCCCAACTCACTCAAACACTGTATTGATTCAATTTCATTTGAAAACTCTATTAACGCCAACTTTCTGATTGCAACATATGATAAGTCGAGGAAACCATCAAAGTCAATAAACAACTTTTGTAAATCTTCTTTGCTCACGTCTTCTGGCAAGTTTGTCAGTAGTAGTATCTTATTTGGTGGATCAATTAGATCTTGTTCGTCATTATTTGAAAAATCGATAATTTTCCGCTTCTTGTTACTACTACCTTCTGTGTTGAAACTCCCCGTAGATGGAGTTGATACCGTGTTTGATCTTTTATTCTGATTTCTCTTGACGAGTCTTTGACTTTTCTGTTGTGCTAAGTAATTATCCAGAACTGAAATAGGTTCATTGAATTGCTGCTGCAGTTGTTGAGCACCTGTATCACTGTTTAACTTTGCTAGATAAATATCCATAGGTTTATCAAAAATGATCAGCGTGCTCAAGTTTTCAATGGCTTTAAGACAGTCGTTATGATTATTTAAAGTTATAAAAGCCTGTCCTCTAAGTTGTAAATTTTTGAAAATTGATATACTCCTCACGGGCAAGTTGTAACTGCTAAACACTTCGGTTAGCTTTTGGCGAAGTCTCTCTTTGGAAACTTTTTCATTCAAGTTTCTAACATATAATGTATTAATATTTTCCGTTGATGTAAAATCAATTGTTTGAGGTCTTGATGATGGCACTTGTTCCATTTTAGTACTTTTTTCGAAAAAGAATGCTAATTAATCGTGGATCAATTGATTAGTTTGTGAAAAGCGGTACACCTTAGAAATTTGGCTGAAATTTTGCGGATTAATTATATTACGCTTTATGGAATGAGTTACAGCCAGATCAACAGTTCCTGGCACCAATGTCCTACGGTTCCCAATGATTTTTTAATAGGTATCTTGAATTACCTGTCACAATTATTATGTTGCTGAATCTTTCCGATATACGGTGTGATCTGGTTTTAACTTTATCCGAGAAGCAAGTGGTTATTAGCTTTGGCTGGCAGGGAGAGTACAGTATTGCAAGAAGCATGGAACCGCACACAAAACAACCAGTGTAAAGATGTTGAGTGTTTGAAAAATGAAAAATTACAAAGTAAACTCCGGTGTAGAGGTGTAATGAGGTTATTTATTGCTGTTTTGCTACGCCACATATTGTCTTAAATTTCAAGTGGTGGCTGGGGGGTTCAAGTGGCGCATGACAAAAAAAAGAGAAAGAAAAGGAAAAGCGTTATTTGAGAATAAAAATGGAAATAAAAATGCACATACCTGATAACTAACTCACTGACGCATATTCTTTTTTTCTTCTTTTTATTTAGCAAATGTTCTATACAATTTCTAGTTAGTATGATATTTGATTACCTGCAGCATATTTACTGTTAGCACACCATTTTAACTCTGTTTATAACCAAACTCACATATAAATGTAATTAATAACATGAAACGTTTTGTTCCAATTTCTATTGTTTCCAGATTTTGACTTGGAATAGGTAATAATACGATAAGATCTTTTTAAAGCCGCATTACATTCTTCTTTTGGGTGCTAATTTTCTTATTGGCTCGCGGCATGTGTTAAACAACAGATTCGGCGATAATCAAATTGAAGCGAGCTTTATTATATGATAATCGTACAACAGTTATCGAAACCAATATGCTAACTCTTTTGAGATGGGAATTAAAACCGTTTTTTTTTTTCTTTCTTTTTTTTTTTTTCTTTGTTTTCCTTACTTGAATTTTTTAACATATATATAAAGAGCAAGTTTTGTTGAAAATTTCGTTCTCTTTAAATTAGTTATCTTCTTGTTTGAATGGTTTAAACAGTGCTTTTTCCATATTCACCACTATACAACACACTGCAAAATGCTTTCGTTTTCACAGCTTGTTAACATTGCTTTAGTCTTATCAGCAACAACAAGTTCTGCACTTTCTATTGCTTTCCAAAACCCTTTACAACCATTACATCAACAGCAAAATTACTTAGATCCATTAGTTTCAGCTCCATTAGTGACAGCTCAAGATGTTTTCAACTACGAAGAGACTAAGAACAAGTTCTTAGAAGACTATTTCCAGATTGACCAAGAGGAAAATGCAATCATGTTCCAATCTCATATTCAATCACCTGAAAATTTGAAAATGTTAACTAAGAGTAAAATCGAATACCCTGATAAAGACGATACAAGTGATTTAGTTCCTGGTAAAATGGATAGATACCATGGAAATGCACTAACTGGATTTTTAACCTACGCACATTTACCAATTGAACAAGAATGTTTCACTTTAAATTCAACAGCTGAATTCGATATCGCAATTGTTGGAGCCCCATTTGATACTGGTGTTTCATACAGACCAGGTGCAAGATTCGGTCCAGATGGTATTCGTTCAGCAACAAGAAGATTAGGTGCTACATATTCCCCATACAGATCAGGATTCAATGTGTTCAACAACTGGGCCAAGTTAGTTGACTGTGGTAATGTTCCAATGACTCCAATTGATAATAGAATTGCCATTGATCAATTGTATCGTGCCGAAAGAGCCACTTTAGGCCATGCTACAAGTGAGAAAAATCCTGGTAAAGTTCCAAGAATCTTAACTTTAGGTGGTGATCATACAATCACTTTCTCAAGTATCAGAGCAGCATACGAAAAATACGGTAAAATCAGTGTTATCCATTTTGATTCTCATTTAGATTCTGTTGATCCTTACCATATGAATCAAAATGTTACAGATTACGCTGCTTTCAATCATGGTACCTTTTTATATTGGGCTCATAGAAAAGGTTATTTAACTGATACCAATATTCACGTTGGATTACGTGGATGGTACGAAGAACCTCAAGATCCTGAAAGAGACACCACACAATCCAAATTCGAGAGAATTATGGCCAGAGATGTTGATAAATTTGGAATTGACAAAATAATTGAGAAAATCAAAGAAAGAGTTGGCGATTCTTATGTTTATTTATCATTTGATATCGATGTCTTGGATCCAGCACATGCTATGGCAACAGGTACTGTTGAACCAGGTGGATTATCAACTAGAGAAGCATTAGAAATTTTAGACGGCTTACAAGGCATTAAATTGGTTGGTGCTGATATTTGTGAAGTTTCACCTCCATTTGATATCTCTGAAGTGACAACCCAGACAGCAGGTGAAATTGTCCGTTCATTGTTAGCATTAATGGTTTTAAAACCGGTCGAGTAAATATTTTCACCTTTGTAATGAGATACCAGTATCTATCGTATATATATAGAAACAAAAAAAAATTTTTAAAACAGGATTAAAAGGGTTTATCTTTCACCTACCATAAATAATATTATAACATCACATGCGTTTTCGTGAGTCTTTTTCAGCATGGATCGATTGTTGATAATTATCTTGTGTATTTTGCAAGACCGTTAGATCTATGCGTATCCACTACTGACCCAAGGATATATTCTCTTAGCGAGATCTGGCATATACAAATATCAAATTATGTTTACATAAACTGTTAATTACAGCTTAGATGGCCCAATTGGGAAACACACCCATTAGTACTCATCTCTGTGAATCGTCGCGACAAAAACAGGCACAAGGCTGCGCTGCTCTTTTCAGGATCCTACAAACAAAAAACTCCATTTCCGGAACAGGACCCCATAGGTCGAGTCAAGTCAAGTCAGTGTAACTATTCTTATTGTCGTTGTTATTGTTAATTTTTTTGAATCAAATTCAGCTATTATCCATGACAAGAAAACGAGAAAAAAAAAAGAAAAAGAAACAGAAAGTCAAACAAATGATGAGCAAACGGATTACCGTGAAAGAATCATTGCACATGCCAACGAATAACGTTGCTTTATCGGTAGTAGCAGAAATAAAAGTTACTCGCTCTAGCTAGCCTAGAACAGATGTAGCACGCCAAATAGCCCTGGTAGCTGAATACCAGGCCAGGGACTAGCGAAGCGCCTGATAATTAGCAGGCTGTGCCTGAAAAAAATTCAAGACGACACTTCTCACACGGGAGTCATTCAACCTGGCCCACGCGAGGAGCTACGCTGCCCGAACTAGCAAAACACCAAATGAAACCAAACCACACCACCCCACCCCACCCCTCTTCTGACCCTGACAGTGGCAAGAAAACACCTCCCAGACCCCCTTCAGACTTCCCCTCCCTCGTTGTCCCCGCCCCGCCCCGCTGACCGTTTCCAGATATATATATATATTTTTTCAGCGCTAAGTGCCGCAGTCGCGCGGAACAAAGAGCTCAAATACAGAGAAAAGAACAAAGAACAAAGACACAGGCCACAACAACAGCGGCAAGCTGCTCTTCCAGACTCCGAAAAGACGCAACAGTTGTATTCGCTACATCCGATTGACTCATCGGCAAACATACATCAACTGGTAACTTGTAAACTTAATTAGCTTCACTAACTAGCTAATCTTTTACGTGACTTTAAAATTAGGAGATACATCAAGAATTAAAACCCAAAACTGAAAAAAACACAAAATACATAGACAAAAGAGGCCCCAAAAAAAAGAAAAGACTAAAAGTCCTGCCCGTGCTTTGAAAAATCCTCATCTGTCTGATCATCTCTGCATATTTTTCTGAAAAATTAGCATCAATCGATAATAGCTGAAAGCTGGCTAATATTACTAAATAAATACATCTCAACTACTCAGGCTAGTCAGTTAGTTAGTTAGCGTTCATCTACTGGTTGTTCATTTCTTCTTTTTTGATAATCGTGTTTCTTCTCTTCCAACTCAATTGGTTTTCTAAACTTTTTTCAATATTTATTCGTTTTTTTCTCTTTTTGAAGCATTCTCTTTTAAATATTAGTGTAGCCTAATCAACAAAGAGTCGTTTTGAAGGAAAATTTCTTGCTGACTTCAACTTCAAAATGCTATTCTCCAAGACTTTCCAACCTTCAGCTCTTAGAGTTGCAAGTATATCTTCAAAGAGAAGATTCTTGTCATCTGCCAATTTATTGAGACAGCAATCTACAGTCTCTGCAACTTCTCCAATCAAACAAGAAAAGAAAAAAGCCGGTTTTTTCACATGGACTTGGAGACTTACTTTAGTTGCAGCTTTAGGTTCTATTGGTTACTTAAACTACAAAGTTTATAAAGAAACCAATCCAAGTCCTCAACTTCCTCAATCTCCATTAAAAGCAAATGGTGACAAGAAAAAGACAATTGTCATTCTAGGTTCAGGTTGGGGTGCTGTCTCAACTTTAAAAGGTTTAGACACCACTCAATATAACGTTATCATTGTGTCTCCAAGAAACTACTTTTTATTCACTCCATTATTACCTTCCGTTCCAACCGGTACAGTCGATGTCAAATCCATTAGTGACCCAATTAGATCAATTGCTGCTCAAACTCCAGGTGAAGTTATCTACTATGAAGCTGCTGCAACTGATATCGATCCATTAAAGAAGGAAATTGTTATCGAACACAAATCTCAAAGATTATTATTAGGTGACGCTTTCACTTCAAACGAAGACCCAATCTCTACTACAATCAACTATGATTATTTAGTCTTTGCTGTTGGTGCCACTGTTAACACTTTTGGTATTAAAGGTATTCCTGAATTTGCTTCCTATTTGAAAGAAGCAAATGATGCTACCGCTGTTAGAGCTAAATTATTCAATGCTATTGAAGCTTCAAGATTATTACCAAAAGATTCTGCTGAAAGAAAAAGATTGTTGAATGTTGTTGTTTGTGGTGGTGGTCCAACAGGTGTTGAATTGGCTGCTGAAATTAAAGATTTCATTAACCATGACTTGTCAAAGATTATTCCAGGTATTGAAAAAGAAATGACTGTCCAATTAGTTGAAGCTTTACCAAACGTTTTAAACATGTTTGATGCTAAATTGATTCAATATACTAAAGATACTTTTGCTGCTATTAATGTCGATTTGAAAACTAACACTATGGTGAAAAAAGTTGACAATAAAAATGTCTATGCTACTACCAAAAACGCTGATGGATCCACTGAAGATGTTGTCTTACCTTACGGTACTTTAGTTTGGGCCGGTGGTAACACTCAAAGAGCAATTACTAAAGTTTTGGCTAGTAAAATCGTTGAACAACAATCTGCTAGACGTGGTTTATTAGTTGACGAATACTTGAAATTGTACGGTGATGATTCCATTTACGCTTTAGGTGACTGTACTTTCACAAAGAATGCTCCAACTGCTCAAGTTGCTCATCAACAAGGTAACTACTTAGCTGCTAACTTTAACAAATTAGCTAAGATTGATGACTTGGAATACCAATTGGCTAAAGCTGAATCAGAAGATCAAACTAACAAAATCTCAAGACGTATCATTAGAGCTAAAGAAAACTTAAGACCATTTGTTTACCAACATCAAGGTTCATTAGCATACATTGGTAACGAAAAGGCTATTGCTGATTTAACCATTGGTACTTTCTCAACTATTGCTTGGGGTGGTGAATTAACATTCTTATTCTGGAAGGTTGCTTATGTCAAGATGATGATGGGTACTAAGAACAGAATCCTGGTCACTCTAGATTGGATGAAGACCGCTTTCTTTGGCAGAGATTCTTCAAAGGAATAAACCCTTCACTACCATTTATCAGATTTTTCAGAGTTATTCTTAATGATGATACTGAAAAATATAACCTATTTTAGTCTTGTGTGTCACGATTAACTATGTGACACTATTTTTTTCCTTTATATATTTCATTTCTTAGATTCTACTTATATGATCAACCACTTGATTCCTAACTTCTATTTTCAGTTTTTTATCTCAACTATATTCTTTTTGCTCTGTTTGTGTATGGTTTTTCCACCATGAACTTTTTGAATGAATTCTGTCTATATAAAAGCTTTTCCAAACTCACAATTTAATAACCTTTTACGTTGATTTTGAGACCGTATTTTTACTAATTTACCATCAAAGTGCAATGCGCTTCCATTCAAAAGCATGCGGTATAAGTGAAACCTCCAATTTAGTACGAATTTAGCTATCAAATCAAATGTTGATAAATCTATAGATGTTCTACTATCACCTCTCTCTCCTACACCAAGTAAAGTGTGCTGAGCTACATTTTGATTTAAAAGTCTTAGCTTGATTTATACATGACAAACGTCAAGCAGTGCAAAAACGTTGCACTTGAAATCCACCTATGACGAAATAAAGTACTCAACCGTAGCTGATCAAAAAAAACGCACCCAAATTTTGCTGTTGTCACTTTTTTTTTTTATAGCCAAGAGTTGAACATGACGCAATAAAATTTCACCCTCTTTATTTCAAATGAGTTTAAAATTACTGGGCAAATACTGACTTGATTAATAAGACTAGTTTTCGAATACACAACCTTTGCTATACATAAATTTAACACCTTAGCATCTTAAAGAAAAACATATGGTTTTCGTTACTAACGCGGCGCAGCTGCTTTTTGTGTCCTGATTTCGTGTATATACCCATTTTTTTACGTGATTCAAGTCACCGGAAAAATTTTAGTTTTTTTCCAGCTATTGTTCCGCAAATAATCCGTATTTTTGCTCCCTGTCCCACCCTTTTTCAAAATTAATCCGCAAGTGACATAAAAGTTTATGCGGACATTTCGAGTATATCGAATCAGGTTTGCACTACTAAACGTAATCCATTCCCCAACTTTTTCTATCATTATATTTTATCAGGCTATTGGGTCTGCTATGAATGCCTAAGCTTGGAAAAAATTATCGTAAGTTGATTTTAAGTTTTTTTCTTTTTGTTTACTTTTCTTTTTTTGGGTTGCATTTTCTCTATTGTAAGTGTTTTCACAACAGCTAAATAAACAACCGTCAAATTATAAGCTCATAATGTAATGCTAATTTAATTTGTGAAAAATACTATATGAACTATAGAGACATGTTTACAACCTAATGTTTTAATTGAAGGAACTTGAATAAAGTATAGTAAAATTCATAAAACAAACCTCAGTAGGCTGGTAAAAAAACGAGTAAAATATATTATTGTGATCGCCGTCTTCTTCTACAAAAAAAAAAACACAGCGACACGGATTATTTAAAACCGCAAAAGAGTTTTACCTGCACATTTTGAACGGTAAAAAAATTCGCCTTACAAAAATTTATAGTTACTCGACAGTTTTTTCTCCTGTTACTTTTACCCGAAGAGGCTTTCAAAAAAATTTCAAGACCTGCATGAGCAATGTTTTTCCGGTTTTTAAGTTTCCATAGTAAACAAAACTTGAATCCTAAATACTACAAACCTGTAACTCTATAAGTTCTGTTAATCTATAGATTTTGGTGACAACATTTATTAATATTAGAATAGACCTTAAAATATAGCTAAGCAAACAGAAAAGGTAAAATTTTTTTTGGTAAATTTTTTGTCTGTTGAGTAACAACAGAGTACGTTTTTTGGTCTCTTTTCTTTTTTTCACTTTTTTTGAGCACAGCCATTTCACTGGAAAAACTAAACAATAGGGTGCTGCATTTGCTGAACAGTTAATAATGTAGTTTTATGGAGTACACTGGGGAGAAAACAATTCCCGGAAAATAACACTAACAAAAACACCAAAGTTTTTGCCAAAAACATTGTCTGTTCTCCACTCCATTATTTTACCAACAGTCGGCATCCACAAAGTCTTGCATTTTGCAATGCTACCTTTCCTAGTTCTGCCGTGTCCCTACGTCCCATTCTTTTTGTAGTCTGTTTTCTTTTCCAAACTATATAAATACAACTTTCCGTTCAACTTTTTTTTTTCAAAATATAAACTAATTTTCTTTTATCAAATTTTTTGAACATCTCTCTTCATTATCAGCTTGAGATTTTAAGTTTTAATATAATATTAAATTTATAATCTCTTTTGTTATAATTCATAATGTCGTCAAGTCCATCAAGTGAGTCTAAAAACTCTGACTTCGAAACACCTGCTCCAGAGCAAGTTTTCGAAGACAACGTCGCTGTTGCCAAACAAGAAAATGGTGATGCTCTTCCAGCTCAACCTGAAAAGCCAAAATCAGCTTACATTTTCATCTCTGCTTTATGTTTACTGATTGCATTTGGTGGTTTCGTTTTTGGTTGGGATACAGGTACCATTTCAGGTTTTGTTAATATGCCTGATTTTATCCAAAGATTTGGTCAACAAAATGCTGAAGGTGAATACTACTTATCCAAGGTTAGAACAGGTTTGATTGTGGGTATCTTTAACATTGGTTGTGCTATTGGTGGTTTAACTTTAGGTAAATTAGGTGATATTTACGGTCGTAAAAAAGGTTTAAGTTTGACCATGATTGTTTATATTGTTGGTATTATTATTCAAATTTCTTCAAAAAGTTCTTGGGTGCAATACTTTGTTGGTAGAATCATTTCTGGTCTTGCTGTCGGTGCAGTTGCAGTTTTGAGTCCAATGTTTTTGTCCGAATCAGCCCCAACTTTGATTAGAGGTACCATTGTTTCTACCTATCAATTAAACATCACTTTAGGTATTTTCTTGGGTTACTGTACTACTTATGGTACTTTCCACAATTACGATGACTCCAGACAATGGAGAATTCCATTAGGTATGTGTTTTGCTTGGGCTTTATTCATGATGATTGGTATGACTTTTATGCCTGAATCTGCTAGATACTTAGTTAGTGTTGGTAAATTGGAAGAAGCCAAGAAGTCAGTTTCATATATTAACAGAGTCGACATTGATCATCCATTTGTTAATGATGAAATTGATTCCATCTATACTTCAATTGAGAAGGAAAAAACCGCTGGTACTGCTTCATGGGGTGAATTAGTTACAGGTAGACCAAAAATTTTCTACAGATTATTTGTTGGTATCATGTTACAATCTTTACAACAATTGACTGGTAACAACTACTTCTTCTATTACGGTACTACCATTTTCAAATCCGTTGGTTTAGAAGACTCTTTCCAAACCTCCATTATTTTGGGTATTGTTAACTTTGCCTCTACATTTGTTGCTTTTGCAGTTATTGAAAGATTAGGTAGAAGAAAAACTTTATTATCTGGTTCTGTTGGTATGGCTATCTGTCTTGTTATTTTTGCAGCTGTCGGTGTCAAAAAATTATATCCTGGTGAGTTTGGTGTCGATGCTAATAAGCAAGCAGGTAACGCTATGATTGTCTTTACTTGTTTATTCATTTTCTGTTTTGCCACCACATGGGCTCCTGGTGTCTACGTTGTCGTTTCAGAAACTTATCCATTAAGAATTAGAACAAAAGGTATGTCTGTTGCCACTGCATCCAATTGGATTTGGGGTTTCTTGATTGGTATGTTCACTCCATTTATTGCTGGTACAATTCACTTTGCTTACGGTTTTGTTTTCTTTGGTTGTGTTGTTTTCTCATTCTTTTTCGTTTTCGCTTTTGTTCCAGAAACAAAAGGTTTATCCTTGGAAGAAGTTGACGAGTTATACCTCAACTATACTCCAGGTTTAGCATTTGTTAACAAATTCCATCAACAAGCCAAGGCTTCTGAAGTTGAAGCATAAGTTGACACAAACGAGTTGATGTTTATTCTTATGTTTACTTTTATGTACTTATTTCTTTTCTTTGCACATACTTACACTATGTAACTTTCTTTATTAACGAAACATGAACTTTTATATATTTAGCGCTTATTACTTTTATTAAAACGCTAGCTTGACTGTAAACTTATTCACCAACTCTATAAACAAGAACTTTAGAAGAAGAAACCGATTACTTTGTTCATATGAAAAGAGAGAATGTAGGTAAATTTTAACTTTCTTGGCCAGCAGGCAGTTCCAAAGCGTCATTAAACTCAGAGTCACTATTCTCAACCTCCGAAGATGCGTCATGCATATAATCCCCAATCACATCTGTTGATTCGTTAGCATCAGCATCTGCATCTGATTCTTTTTCTTTTTCAGGACTAACATTTGCATTTTCTTCAGTGTTTGAATGACTAGATTTGGCATCATGTGCATCCACATTTGTATCATCAATTTTACTTGAAGTATCTAGCGTTTCAGTTTGATCACTTTCTGTTCGCACGTCAGCGGTCTTTTCATCTAAAGACCCATCATTAGATAATTTTCCAGTTTTTGCAGAATCATCGTCAGTTGCAACCTTTTCTAGTGGCTTTTTGAAGGAATCAGCTGGAGACGTTGCAGCCGAGTCATGCGAAGATACTGTGGTCAATGCTAATTCGTCTGTCACAATGTTGCTAGTACCAATCCAACTATTTTTCCAACCGTAGACAAGACCATTTTGATCGTGGTCATCCCAAATCCCGAGTTTGGAATAGAAAAGTTGAACCCTTAACTCAGAAACTCCACACCAATATTTGATGATCTGAATTTCATCTTTGCTTGGCTTCACCTGATATCTTAAGTAACTAAACAGGTTGACTGTTCTTCTGAGTTTGATTGAACACGATATACATAGTAGATATTCAAATTCTTTGATAGTCATTTTGTATAGTCTAGCAAAATTCATCCCCGGTCTTGATTCACCACATATAGAGCATTTGGAAGCCGTTGCTACAGGTAAATCAGTCTCGTATTTGAACAATTTCACATCAGGTTTAGATGATAAAGTTCTTCTCAAATCTTGGCCCACGCTAGGAGATGTAGGAGGTGAAGCTGCATTAGAAGATTGCAGAGATTTCCAAACTTCTGTAGAAGCACTCAATGGCTCAATAGTGACTTTATCTTCATATAAGCTGTATAGGAACGATTTCTTTTGGTAAAATTTAATCGTAGGTGATTGATCCAGTCTCAAAGTTGGTTCGACTTCGTCGTTAATTAATGCTTTGTAAAAACTTGACTCTCTGATACTAATATTTGAGAGTGATAAAGCCTGTAGTGCCTTGCGAAACTGAGAAAAATTCTTTGAGTCAAATCTGAGTTGATTATATATAGGTGAATACACTGGCTTAGAATTCAAGCTTTTCAAAGACTCAACGGAAAACAAAGTTTCTGGAGCAATATTGGAAAAATCGTTTTTCTCCAACTTCTTAGAGAAATTTCTATTTTCTTCTTCTAAATCTCCAAGAACCGTTTTGAGAGACTTTAATTCATTATTCAATAATTCAAGTGTGGAATCCTTCTCTTCCAACGATTGTAGCAGTTTTTTGTTGAGCACAATATACTGATTAGCTTGTATATTCGCTTCTTTGACTTTTTCATTTGCTTCATCAAATAATGTGGCACTCAACTCTTCCATCTCATAACTGAGCTTCTCAACTTCTTTGTCGCTTTCTTCTTTAGCTTTTCGGCTCGTAATTAATTGAGATCTCAACTCTGACAGCTGTATCTGTGCATCCCTCAAGGCTTGCTCCATCTGAGCTTTTTCTTCTGACTGCTCTAAAAGTTTGATTGATAATTGACTGATAATTTCATCTTGTTGTGTCGCTTGTGACACGCTCTCCACCGGAACTATGCCGTTTGATGCGCTTTCATGGTCTGCTTTTACCGGTTCTTTTTCCACCATAATGCACCAGACCCATATAAATCAACTACAAATGTTTCAAGCTCGTACAATTGAGTATAATGAGGCTATAAGCATCAACACTTTTACAACAAATAATGTCAACCAGTATTCATTTTGTTTATCTATCAATCAATCAATCATTGGGGATGAAACTCTTGTTTCACATCTCCATGTGGTGTAAAGGTGCCCAAATGTTCTTTGGGGATGGAAGCTCAACAAGAGGACAAGAATAGGCGAGATGATGGCCAAGTTGATGACGGTTTATGAGTGGTTTGATGGACATCAATTGTTGTTTTAGACCGATTCATATACAGAAAACAGACATTGGCTTGATAATATATTCAAGAGACGAATGTTTAAATCTGCTCTTAGAACTTTGGGCCGATTTTCGTTGAGAAAAAACTCAAACTTTGTTGTTTCCACTACAGTTTTAACTTTATCAGGATCGATTTTACTACAACGTTTTATCAGAGATATGTCGACAACAGTTTCTATTCCTGCTCCTCCACAAGCTCCACCATTGTGGAATCATACTGCAGAGCAGATTGCGTCTCAAACTGCAGAATTGATTGAAGAGTGTAGGGCTCTTGATGACAAGATTGCATCTTTGATTGATAACGCCAGTATCGAAACCATCATCAAACCAATAGCTGATTTGGAAAACAAACAAGCTGGTTTAACTAATCAATTATCTTTCTACCAACACGTCTCATCTTCCAAAGAATTGAGAGATGTTTCCAACGAATGTGACGAGAAATTCAGAGCTTTTGGTATTGAATCTGGTCTAAGAGAAGATGTTTACAAGTCCATCAATAAAGTGTACTTGGCAACAAAAGATGACGAAACATTGGATCCAGAAACTAAGAGATTTATTGAAAAGTTGAACAAACAATATGAAAGAAACGGGCTTGCATTACCAAAGGAAACTAGAGATTCAATTAAGGAACTCAAACAAAAACTATCCACTCTATCTTCGAAATTTTCAAAGAATTTAGGTGAAGAAACAGAGTACATTTTGTTTACAAAGGAGGAGTTATCTGGTGTCCCTGATGATGTAATTAGTCAATTTAAAACTGAAAATGTTGATGGTGTTGATAAATATAAAATGACATTTAAATATCCAGACTTGTTCCCAGTTTTGAAATACGCTTCTAACCCTAACACAAGAAAAGCTGCATTTATTGGTGACCAAAATAAAGTCCCTGAGAATTCTGACATTTTGATTGAAGCAGTCAAGCTAAGAGCTCAATTGGCAAAATTATTAGGTTACAAAAACTTCTCTGAGTATATTTTAGAAGAAAGAATGGCCAAGACACCACAAACTGTTATGTCATTTTTAGATGATTTGAAATTAAAGTTGAAGCCTCTGGGAGAAGCGGAGGTTGAAAAGTTGAAAGCTTTGAAATTACAAGATTTGAAAGAAAAAAATCTTCCTTTGGACAATGCCAATGATTATTACGTTTGGGATCATAGATACTATCACACATTGATGTTGGAAAAAGATTACCAAGTTGATGAAGCAAAAATTGCCAATTACTTCCCTCTACAAAACACCATCTCTAAAATGTTGTCAATCTACGAAACAATTTTCAATTTGAAATTCAATGAGATTCAGAAAGATGATGAATTATACAACACTTGGCATGAAGAAGTGAAACAATTTGCAGTTTGGAAGTTAGACAACAAAGAACCTGAATTTGTTGGATATATCTATTTTGATCTTCACCCAAGAGAAGGAAAATATGGCCATGCTGCTAATTTTGGTTTATCACCAGGTTATAACGATGTCACTACTGGAGACAGAGTTTATCCTGTGACGTCACTTGTTTGTAATTTTACCAGAGATTTGAAAGATAAACCATCTTTATTAAAACACGACGAAGTTGTCACTTTCTTCCACGAGCTTGGTCATGGTATTCATGATTTGTTGGGAAAGACCAAGTACTCTAGATTCCACGGTACTTCTGTCAGTTGGGATTTTGTTGAAATGCCTTCCCAACTATTAGAATACTTCACCTGGTCCAAAGATCAGCTAAAATTCTTATCTTCACACTACATAACCAACGAAGAGTTACCAGATGATTTGATCAATTCTTTGATCAGCTCCAAAAATGTCAATGGTGCAATGTTCAACTTGAGACAATTGCATTTTGGATTATTTGACATGAACTTGCACACATCTGAAGATGGTGAAGTTGATATTTACAAATTGTGGAATGACATGAGACAGGAGATTTCATTAGTCTCCAATGGTGGAGTTGTCACTAAAGGTTTTGGCTCATTTGGTCATTTGATGGGTGGGTATGCTTCTGGTTACTATGGTTATTTATGGTCTCAAGTATTCGCAGCAGATATTTTCTATACCAAATTTAAAGTTGACCCAATGAATGTCAAAGCTGGATTAGAGTATAGAGATAAGATTCTAAGTAGAGGTGGTTCAAGAGATGAGATGGACAACTTGATCGACTTACTAGGAAGAGAGCCAAATTCTGATGCATTCTTGAAGGAATTAGGTATTACTAATTAGCTTTAATTTTATGTAACTTACTGTATAAACAAAACTCCAGTCTCTAGTGATGACCAATTTCATCGAAGCGTCATTTTTGTAGACCCTTCCGTATAGTTTCTACGGCTCATCTCGCATGCATCGCCGTGAAAAATAACTCCGTACGAGGTGAGATGATGCCGAGATAAGGCGACTTTGAAGTGACATTGAAGTTTACAATTATTGTCACTTAATTTTGTAAAGCAGTTGTAAAGACACAGCTTTTGAAGACATGTTAGTTCTCTTCAAAATTGGATTGGAAAACATAAATGACAGATAGCTTAAATTCGGAAATTCGCTCATCGTCAAACACATATGATGAAGTAAGCTCGAACACAACAACCACTGATAATGAATTAGCAAACTCTAAAACAGTCGATACATTGAGGATATTGCACCCTTCTAATAAAATAAAATTTAAAGATGTATTGAAACAACAATTTATTGACGAAAATAGCGCTCATTTTTTAAGTAGTAACGTTCTAAGGATAAGAATAGTCTCATGGAACTTGAATAACCTGACACCTCCTAACTCGGCAGGCTTTAAGAACTTGTTAGGGAATGATGTGCCAGAATCGGACAAAAGACCTAACTTCTATATTTTCCACTTTCAGGAGACAGTGTCACTCACATCATTGTCTCGTTCTGACGAAGTCATTGAACAATGGTCAAATTATATCACCAAGACATTGAATGAGTCTGCAGATAAGGAATCTTTAAAGTTTGAGTTGCTCTATAAGACAGGGGTGCTTGGACTAACTTCGATTATAGTAAGCAAGTCGGATTTGGTTTCTCAAGTGTCACACATAGAAGAAAGGAGGGTTGGACTAGGGTATTTGAGTTGGTACAACAAGGCTTGTTTGGAGTTAAAATTTCGCATTGGATACGTCAACGAACGTATCAAGGGTTGGGAGTTACAAGTGATGAATATGCATCTTGTGCACGGCGATGATGCAAGCTACAGAAATTCAAACTTGAAAAAAGTTCAAGAATCCCTTGGGCTTATCATACCGGATCTTAAACTAACGTCGAGTAACGCAACACAGGGAAAGTGTGAGAATACTGACACGAATATCTACACAAAGATGCTAACAGAAGATGAATTGAAAAAAGCAGCTAGTAATGTCATTGACTTGAGTTTTCTTACTGAAAGTACAATTAGTAGTCGATTTTTATTAGTGGCAGGAGACTTGAATTATAGAATTTGTGGATTGGATCGAGAAATAGTGATGAGTGATATTGAGATGGGATCTTTTCACAAGTTGCTGGAATACGACCAGTTAACAACTATGATGCAAGAAAAGTCTTTAATGATAGGTTTCAAAGAAGGTAATATAGGTTTTAGACCAACTTTCAAAACTTTGAAAAACGGTAAAGATTACAATGAATTAAGGGTTCCATCATACACCGATAGAATACTGTACTCTGAAGATCCAAAAGTGAAACAGTTGTCATACGACACTATTGAAATTGAAGGATCTGATCATTTGCCCGTGTACAGCGACTTTTCGTGTGATATTGACAAAGTTGACTACGCAATTACAACTCGACTGGAGCAAGAATTTGACGATTACTATAATAATCTCATCAGCTCTATGAGGTTAATTGAGTTAGGTGATTATGAGACTAATATTGAAGTTGTAGTGGGCATACAGCATACAATTTCAGTCAAAATTAGGAACATTTGTGAAGAAGATATACTTATTCGAGTGATTGACGATGATAAGGAAAATAGTGTCAAACTGAAAAATCAAGTTTCAACTTGGACTAATAATTTGACATTGCCTGTTGGTAAGAGCGATACCATCAAGTTTCAAATACTTAGTACTGATGTTTACGAACAACTAGTCAAAAGTTTTAGGATCGAGTTGGATGGATTTGAAGAAGTATTTAAAGGGAAAATACAGTTTACCATCACGTCGATATCAATAATTGGAAAACTAGTGACAGAATTAAACTCGTATCAGTATGATACCCTCTTTTGAGCATTGACTTATTTGTGCGATCGGTTAAAATTCTTGTCTGATGCAAAATCAGTAAAGTGCAAGTTGAACGAAGTTTTGTCAGATAAAAAATTATTTGAAATAGACCAGTTTGTGTTACAAGAGCTTACGCAAAGGCCAAAAGATGGCGCCCAAGGTCTTGATTTGAACTTACTTGAAAAATTAGACGAGATTGGGTTAGTGCCTTTTGAAGGTACTATATCACTTTTACGAGTGATTTATAAGTGGATGATAGAATTACCTAATAAGAGTGACCTCGTCAAAGGTACGACAAAAGAAGTTGAAGTGTACGAAAAACTAATAGCGATCACTCGTGAATTGGTATACATCAACGATGGGTTGCAAAATGAAGTTTTCCAATTGTTTGGATTTCTATTCGATTATGATGAAAAAGAATTTTTCTCAATAATATAAAAATATGACAAAATGAAAAATGTATCTAAGACTAAACAACTAAAACATCTAGCAATTTTGCACAATCAAACACCTCACCACTATTAACTTCATAAATCTTGAAATCATTCAAGTTAAACAGGCCCTTTTCTATTCCAATAAGGCTTAATTCAGTCTCGAAAAACTGATTATTATTATTATCCAAATCGATTTTTATGTTATTAGTCAATGAGATAAGCCCCAATTTTTGAATGTTTTTATAAAAAGACTTTACAAGCTGAGCAGTTGAATACAACGGCAAGTTATCTTTATCCCCATTGAGAGAGTTGCTTATATTCAACGGAATCGGAGGTACGGCTTTCTCATACATTTTGTTGATTGACGATTGAACGTATAAAATAAGATTTAAATTCTCGTTGGATTTATTAATTAATTGTAAATTCCATTTGAAAACTTCACCGAGTTTGACTTTAGTTTGACCTGAAACTGAAATTTGCAGTTTTGGGTTATTTAGATTATTATTGAAAAATGAAGAATTATGAAGTGCTGAGAGTGAATTCAAATTCACAGACGAAGTGGATAAAAGTCTGTTACTAGATGAAGCAAATCGTTTTGAAAAATTCATAGGCGACACAGAGTTTGATTTATTATTCAATTTTGCCAAATTTGAGTTATTCAAATTCACAGAGTTGAGGTTATTTGATGTTTGAAAATCTATGTTTGTTAGCCATTTAGTTGTGTAAATTTTATTTTCCTGGTTTCCATCCAAGATGGTTGATATTATTGTAACATTCATTGGCTTTATCGGCTTATGATCATTGTTGATCAGCTTGTAAGTAATGGAAAATAATGAATTAGGGTTCAATTTCACGGGAAACTCAAAAGAACTAGAATATGGAACTATATCGCAATTTTGAATTTGTAAAGATATAGATTTTATAGAAACTGAGTAGTTTAAATCTTTTAATAATTTTGACAAGTTCAAATCCAAGCAAGTTAAGATTTTTTCAGTTCTTATTGTCTTGAAACGCATTTGGAAAATTGGAGATATTTTCAAAAAAATGCAATTTGATAGTAATTGGTATCTTTTATTTACAGGCTTCAATTCAATTGAATCAATCACTATTGAGTCTTTATGATTGTTCAATTCGGTGTTTGAATCGTCTGTTATCAATTGATTACAGTAAACTTCAAATTTCAATCGATTTGATATCTTATACGGCACTATCAAAGCATCGAAAGTCCATATGCTTAAATTATGTATTGTATACGGATTCGATAAAGTGTATTTTTTCACATTAGTGGGAGAATAATGAAGATCTAAATGGACTGCTGATTTCAACTCCGTTGTTGAAATAACTATCACTTGTACCGTCTCATCAAAATATGCAATGTCTTTGTGCGGGATAGACTTCAATTGCTGTAACAACTCATTGTTATCTTTATATGTTGAGCAGAATTCTTCAATCTTTATAGAGTCGTTAGGGATAAACAAGTGGAAATCATTAGATGCGCTGGGCGATTCGGTAGACATACTAAGTGTCTACAGTGGGTTGGTAACAAAACTATTGTTTCTGATAGTCAACTTGATGAATCTCTTTTGAACGCAGTCACATTAACGTTGATTAAAGTTGCATCCATTAAACCTTTAACTTTATCTTGGTGAAATCATCACCTTCAATAGTTACAGAGCATGCGCCACAGACAAAAATCTATAACTGCGCCACATTTTACTACAAATACCATTTACTAAAGCTGTTTTGCTTCAAGTTTAATACTTTCCACTCAATTATAGATCAATAAAATAAAAGTTATAATTACAACTCACTATAAGGGGTTGAAAATAGTTTTGGAGGATATGGATCATTACCAGCTGCTTCCATTTCCTTCCAGGCGTCATGTAAATAAGTTTCACATTCTTTACAAAAATCAATAATATCCAACTGATCGAACATAACACCCTTTTCGCAATTTTCAACAATTTTTTGCCTCTTATCACTCAACACCAGCTCAAGTTGCTTAAATCTGTATTCGAACCATTCGGTATAAAACTGATCATGTATGGATCTTGGCAATATACTAGGTCTGACACTAGTCAAGACACTAGTATCTAAAACTGGACCTGCTGGCATGTATCCTGCAACGGTTGCTATTCTATTTGAATTTGTATTTGGTTTTGAAGCAATATGACGAATGACTCTTGCCTGGAGTAAAGTCACATATCCTGGTTCTGCAATATCTGGAATCACCAATGGAGTTTCATCTCCTTTGATAATGATCGTTTCACCACCTTTACCCTTTGGGCATTCCCACATGATAACTGCAGCTATTGGAGTTGAATCATAATGCTGACCTAAGATTGAGCCAACTTTATTTGGATCAAACACTTTGGTTTTTTCTGTTTGTGATTCAGAAGATGTTGGTTCTTCATTAGGTTCATCAATAGGTCTATCCAAATCAGCTAATGCAACATTAACATGATTAACATCGTAATTGTAACATTTGGTTAGTTCACAACCAATCATTTTAGAGAAAATTTCAGCAATCTTTGGGTGATTATAAACAGATTCTGTAAAAGGTGCTATATTCTTGGTTAAGTATCCACCAATATGGAAATCCAATCTGTTTGTTTTCAAACTGAAATCAGGGTTTGTTAATCTTGCATGTTGTTTAATGTTTTCAGTTTGGAAAGCTTCCCATTTCATTATATCAATGGCATCTTTAGTTAATAATGGGAAAGGGTATGTTGCACCAAATTGGTTAATAGGCTTACAATGAGTCTTGTGAATTCCTAAATCTGACAAGGAAAATTTTGTAGTGGTATCATAGTATTCATCTTTGAAAGCTAGATGTTTTTCCGGGTCAAACAACTGATTCGGATTGAAGTTTGGAATAGATTCGATATCAGATATTATTTTAGAAAGTTCTTGATCTATTGTCTTTTGCGGGATGTCATGAGAATGAGCACCAGTTAAGTAATCTTCACAAATAGGCATGACGGTAATTGTTGTTATGCTTTTACGATATCAAGTAGTATGGAAACAAGAAAGAAAAAAAACACTCGAGGTTTAAAATATATAGAGAATATCGAGTGAAATAACCGACAGTATTTATATAGGGTGGAGTTAGCAAACTTTGAAACAAGACTGGGACCAAAAGTGGAAGCATCACATAATTTATAATTCTCCATCTCAATACAAATAGAAATAACCTAAGGGTTTACTGTTGTACACAGAATTTAAACATAATTTCGTAATTAATCAATTGATCGTCCTTTCTATAGATAGACATCAATGATCAGATTCGAGATCGAGAGAGATTTAAACTAGTCCTTTTGGGAAATATCCGACTATTAGATCTCTTTAAAACAATAAAGTTAATTAATAAAATTATCGAGGGGGTGCTCTTTATCTCCGGTCATTATAGCCAAGAAATCTTCTGCGGTCTGTTGAGTGAAGTGAAGTGGAGAATTATTCCACTGATAATTAAATAAGTAACTAACAAATTAATTAATAAGTAACCAATAGGCAGGTTATCGCATTTATTACCAATTATACTCTCTGATAAGGGAAGCCATTTCCTTCCCTAGCTTGGCCTAGGACTGGCTGGTGGAGGCCCGCGACTCTCTTCTTTTCTTCACATTCCCTGGTAAAATCGTATTACTCACCGGGCCACAAATTTCACTATCTCTCTCTGTATAATTAATGTCTATCGATATCAGTAAATTGATAAATTGATAGATTGATAAATAATTAGATAATTAGATAATTAAATACTCTCGCTGGATATTGCCATATTTGGACAATAAGTATTTTGTAGAAATTTCCTATCTTTAAATCCGGGCTGTGTTATTAATCAATATTTTTCAGTTATTATACGGTGTACGGATGTTGTTCTTACAGAAAGATCAATTTTTCAGATCTGAATCAGGCACATTTATGTATTGTATTGATCTATTCTATCTTTTCATCAGACCCAGGATGTATTAAGTGTTGATTATGATTAAAGAATCTAGCATTGACAAGCCTTTTCCCTTTTGAATTACACAGCGAGATTGTAACTTTCGAATGTCTGAAGATCAAAGTTTCACCCTTGTGAAGAGCAGGAAAAAGACATCAAAAAAGTTCGAATCAACCGACAGCCTCGTATCCAATACGATCAAAAAATACAGCACCAATTTACAACTACTCAAAGAGTCTCCTGTATATGACGAAATCCAGAAAAGCTTATATTCAACCAAGTTGAAATTTACCGGTATACGGTGCTTAGCGTTGGGATCACCTACTCAAGAGAACCAGGCATTGTTTCAGTTGGCGCTTATAGGTTCACTAGTTGATCACTTCAACATACCCAAGGACAAGGTATCACTTTATGATCCGGCATTTACAGAACAGGACATCACACTTATAACGAACCAACTTAAATACACTGTTGAGAAAGACTTTGCAGTGAATGGAAATGGGGAGCAAGAAAATGAAAGCAAAACAGTTCTTTACTATATGCCACATTCTCCAATCAGTTTATTAGAGCATATAATAGCAAGCGAGAATCCTCAAATACTGTTAACTAATGATTTGACCATTTATTATAACAAGTTCACAGATGAAGAATTCTTAGAAAAATATCCATTTTGTGCCAAACTAATAAATTTGATTACATTACAAGTGACGGTAAAGACCGAAAAAGAACCAAAAAAAGATAATACTAAAGTTGAACAAGATGTTGAATTTCAAGTTGTGAAAAGAAAACCAAAAAAGAGTAATAAACTCAATCTTGTCAAACCGAAAATTACCTACTCATACGACGATTGTTACTTTAAAGAGATAATTGCGTTTCAGTCGATTGCCTCAGGAAACGATTCTAGTCAAGTTTGGGGTTATTCTTTCAGTGACTTAAGCTTGCTCCATATTAAATTATAATAAAACTGTCATCTTGCACCATATACGAATTTATTATTTACCGCTTGATAACTATATGAAAGTTATTTCGTTTACTTCCAGAATGAATTTCTTTCTTACCCATGGTAAAGTTCTGATTAACATGTGCTTCCCCCTTCCATTCAAACAACCAGTACCCCAATTTTGTCGAGTTGTAACTTTTCAATAGCTTGAATCCCAGATTCTTCATAATTAGCATCAATTTATCATCATCAAAATATCTCGAATTACTAACGCAAGGTAATGGTAGTACCAAAAACACCAACGATGGGTCCCCATTTGAAGAACCAGATTTCAAAAATTTTGAAAATCTTTTAAGCATTTCACCACGTAATTCCGCATTTGGAACAAAATTAACCACTAATGAGCATGAAATTAGATCAAACTTCTCATCGTCAGACTTGGGAAGCGGTCTTTCCATAAAATCCTGCTGCTCTATCAAATCTGGTTCTTGTGAGTTGAGATCTATTCTCACAACTTCTTTGAAAACATTACAAGTTGAGATGATATTTCTAGACGAAAGACATCCAATCTCTAATGCGGTTGGCTTATCTGATGGGTCAGCTATATTTCCATAGAATTTAAGTTCTTTTAAAAACTCTAATAACTTCTTCGATGAATCACCACCCCTTTTCAAATCTTGTCCCTGTGTAGACGCACTTTGATAAGCTTCTAGACCACCTCTTTTCATTATCTCCCCGTCTATCTCTCCTAAAGTTTTCACTAAATTCGAGCAGTAACCCCATAAATTATCAGATCCATCGGTTTTCAATTCATCTATTTGGAAACTTTTTTCCGACTCAGAGATACTCTTGTTCACCTGTAGTGTTTCCAGGATTTTATCCTTTGCATTATTGTAACATTTCTCCAACTTGCCAGTTTTGAACCCTTGTTGAAGTGAAACTGAATTTATCAATTTAGATGACTCTTCAGTATCTGACGACGGCTGTGAATTTCCTGAAGCCAGGACCTTCCGGAGTCTGTCCAAAATATTCGACTTGGCTTTTAATAGTATATGAAATCTTCGTATTAGCTGTCTGGCTCTCAATGGCTTCAATGAAGAAGGTGGAATCTTAGCCACAGGTGATTTGCTGGACGATCCAGTAATAGACTTGGACCGTTTGCTTAATAGTCCGCCTCCTCCTGATCTTTTTCGTTTTGTTGAAGCTGGCATTGTTTGATAGAACTCTTGTTTTTGCAATACTTAGCAGACTTTAGGTGTTTGATAGTATTTCTTATACAACTAGATAAAAATCATGAAAAAATAGTCAAAAATGAAAACTGAAAAATAAAATTAATAAATTTTAAGATGCGGCTTTGTTAAAATAGTCGCGTCGACACCTGCATAAAATTTTTCTTTTAAATTTTTTTTTTTTCTTTTTTTTTTTCACTTTCTTTTGTACAGTTAACTCTATAACTGATACACAATTTATTGACCTTTCATTCATCTTTCTGAAACTTGAAAACAATTGTATCTTAATTAATTTTGCAGAAGAAACTCGAGTTCTCTGTATTTAGGTTTTATTTCTGGCTGTAGCAAACGGAAAAATGGGTAGTGCATCGCAGAATCTAATCTTGAAAAGAAAGAAAAAGTTACAGAAGAAAACCAAGAGACATCCTTCTCGTAAAGGTGTTCCATCGATACCAACTGATGACAACGCAACTAGTTTGGATATAGATCAATCAAAGCTTGTGTCGGCTCGTAATTTGAAGTGGAAACCGGTTTCAATTCCTGACACTTTAGGAGACTATGAAGGTTTTTACGGACTTGAAGAAATTGATGATGTCGATGTTAAAGTGATCAATGGTAAAGTTCAGTTTGTCGTGAAAGACGAGACCAAAGTTAGATCAGAGCAAGATGCGCAATTGGAGGACTCTGCTATCCCAGAAGGTGACTTTCAAGTTGACGACGAGGGCGACGATTTAACTGGCTTGGCAAACAAAGATGAATCAAAAGATAAAAAAGATACACAAAAGACAAAGTCCAAACCAGTCAAAACTGCTAAAAAGAGTGAGAACAAAAACGAAGAAAAAGAGAAAACAGAAATAGATCAAGAGGAAGACGCACAAGTTGATGAAGATAAATCTGATAATGAAAATGAGTTAGTTTCCAATGTTTTTTCTGAATTGAAAGATTCAGAACTAGTTGACGTTGTTGACGAAGATATCAGTCTACCAGAATGGTCAGATAATATGACTATTTCAAATAAAACTCTTTTAGCTTTGGATAAATTAGGATTCAAATCTCCTACAACGATTCAAAAGAAAACAATTCCTATAGCTTTAGAAGGCAAAGATGTTATTGGTAAAGCTATAACAGGTTCAGGTAAAACTTTAGCCTATGGTATTCCAATATTAGAAAGAGTGTTTAAACAGATCGAATCTAAACAAGCACAAACACATCCAGTTGGGTTGATTTTCACTCCAACCAGAGAATTGGCCAATCAGGTCACTTTACATCTACAAAAATTAATCAAGTTTACATCGTTGCCTGAGAATTCCATTATCTCGTTGACCGGTGGATTGTCAATTCAAAAGCAAGAGAGATTGTTAGGTTACAATCCGAAATTGATAGTCGCAACTCCTGGTCGTTGTTTAGAATTGTTAGAAAAATCAACTGAATTGGCTACAAAGATTGCAAATACCGATGTTTTAGTTTTTGATGAAGCTGATAGATTATTACAAGATGGTCATTTCGAAGAATTGGATAAAATTTTAGAAGTCTTGAATAATTATAGAGATAAAGAGAATTTAGCTAACAAGAGATGGCAATCATTGATCTTTTCAGCAACATTCTCAAAATCCTTATTTGGAAAATTGGAATCGTCAAATAAAAAGAAACCAGATCCAAAATCAAAAGCCAAAAAAGTTGATGATAGTGTTAATGAAGAACAATTAGAGTTGAAAGAAGTTATGAAGTTATTGACTAAGAAATTGAAGTTTAAAGGTAAACCAGCTTATATTGATGTTAATCCAACTGATGTGGTGGCAAATAATATTACCGAAGCTGTGATACCATGTGGTGCCCAAGAAAGAGATTTGATGTTGTATTATTTCCTAACTGTTTTCCCAGGTACAACCTTAGTTTTCGCCAATTCTATTGATTCAGTTAAAAGAATAGCACCAATGTTAACAAATCTTGGAATTCCAACTGTTTCAATTCACTCATCAATGGTTCAAAAACAGAGATTGAGAGCTTTAGAAAGATTTAAAGCCAATATTGCAATTGCTCAAAAGGAAAATAAATCTGCCGTTTTGGTTGCATCTGATGTTGCTGCAAGAGGTTTAGATATTGATGGTATCAATCATGTTGTTCATTATCATTTACCAAGAACTGCTGATACATATATTCATAGATCTGGTAGAACTGCTAGAGCTGGTAAAGAAGGTGTTTCTATTATATTATGTTCACCTAATGAAGCTTCAGGACCATTACGTCAACTACGTAAAATAGTGACTAAAAACGAAAAAGTTGATGATTTGAAAACATTACCTTTAGAAATGGATATATTAGATGAATTAAGAGAAATTTTAGATTTGAGTGCTAAATTAGCTCAATCAGAAGTTAATTCACAAATTGTTAATAAAGAAAAACTTTGGATGAAAGAGGCTGCTGAAGAGCTTGGTATTGAAGATTTGAGTGATCTTGAAGAAGATGATTTCTTGAAAAGAGATAGAAAGAGAAAACAAGGTAAACAACTGACTAAAAATGATACGCAGGCAATGAGACAGCAATTGAAACGCTTATTAGCCAAGCCAATTAGAAGAAGAGGTAGAACTTCATACATTGCAGGTGGTTTGAATAACATTGCTGAATTACTTTTGAAGAGTGAAGCGGGTAAAGGACATATCATGGGACACGTGAAACAAGACGCATTAGACGTGTTGAAAGAAAGTCAAAGTTCAAGAAAAAAGCAACGGAAATGTTAAGATTTTTCAAATACCTGTATATTAAGTAGTTTAAGATTTATTCGACATAGTTCAAACCATTAGTTTTAATTAATTTTGCATTTCTAACTATATATTCGACATACAATTAAAAATTATAAAAACAAAAAGAAGAAAAAAAAAAAAATTTAATGTGACAAAGAGGGACAAAGAATATAAAACATTACTTGAAAAAAAAAAGAAGAACAACAACACCTGGTAGCTAATGCACATCTAATCACTGTAAAATTCGTCTTCTGACTCGGACATCAATTGTTCAAAATTGACTTTGTATCTTAACAATGCACCAATACCACCAAAACCTTTAACGAATTGAGAACCTTCTGAAGATTTATCAGAGACGAATTCAACTGTGGCACCATAATTCTTATAATTTTCAGCTAACCATTCTAAGAATGGCATTTCATCAACAATTTCCATTTCTTGACCAGTTGTCTTATCAAGCATGAAATTTTCCTTTGGAGTACCTGGTGCAGCATGAGCTATAACTTCACTACCTTCTGAATTTTTCAAGGTATATCTAATTAAATCTAAACCTTCATAAACAATGATGATTTCACAAGCACCTAAATCTAAGGCTTTCAACGTATCATCAATACCATAACAGAATTTACCAGTATCTTGAGAAATTTCATCGAAATATTGAGTAATTAATTTCTTTTCTTGAACAAATTTAACATTTGATAAAGTTTCAGCAGATAATTCAATAGCTTGATTGAAACCGTTTTCACCACCATAAGATATATCAACCAATTTAATAATCTTGGCTTGTAATCTATTATCAAACATATCAGATTTACTCAATTCAGTCTTAAAATCGGCAGAACCTGCTAAAATTAAACCTGCAACATTAACTTTATCATTAGTAATGAAATTTTGCACAGCAACTTCAGCAACTTTTCTAACATAATTATGTCTCTTTTCATCTCTCAATCTGGCAAAACGTAAAGCAGATTGACCACCTCTACCATGCTTCTTTGGTAAATCAACTGTAAATTTATGTAAAACTTCTCTAGTATTTCCTGACAAGACACCAAACAAAGCACCATTACCGTCCATGACAATGAAACCGAATCTATCATCTGATTCTAATAATTCAGACAACACTTCGGTATGGAACTTGTTATCACATAAATATAATGAAGTATTAATTGGTTTGAATGGCTCAAATCCAATTGTCAATTTTTTTTCTTTACCAGATTCGGTTAAAACTTCACCACAATAGATGATCAAACCATTTGGTGGAACACTGTTGTACAATTTTAATTTTTGTTGAGTAGAAGTAATAGCAGATAAAACAGACAATCTGTTAACTCTGGATTTAATATTTGAAGCAGTACCGTATTCATCAGTCAACATCTTTTGAATCATTGGAATTTGACCCTTTGGTGGGATAATCAATGAAATGATAGAGGTACCATTACCTCTTGCCTGTTGTAAACTCTTGATCAACTTCTTGACCTTCCAAAGTTGGACATTCTTTTCAGCTTCGTCTTCTGTAATCACTGGAGCCATTTTGAACTGGAATTTAATATATTATTTTCTCAAAGAGTTATCCTTTTCAACAATTAATTTTGAATAACTAATTGCAAAAAAGCTTATACTATCAAAAAACAAACCTTTTCTAATCTTTTCACACTAAATACTCCCGTAAGTTTGCTCTTCTTTAATGAAAACTAAATACACCACTAACTCCCAGATGTTGAAATTTGACACTCTTCTTCTCTTTTTTTTTCATTTTTATTCTTTTTTTTTCACCGCAGCAAAAAATTTTCATCTCTTATTATGTAAGCGTGGCTGGTGTGGCTGGTGAATTTTTTCCGTCTGAAAAAAAAAAAAGAAAAAAAAATTCTCAAAATTTCCCAGGCGTAAAATTGAAATTTGAAGTGACTGATTCGGTTGGCCATGATGATGTAGTAAAGAGAGGGAGAGGCAGTGAAGTTTATCTGTGATTGAAACTTCTAATTGGGTTACAGAAAGTTTAATATTCTATCTGGGCTTAGATAGGGGAAATTAGCAGCAAGCAATGTCCGAAAAAGAAGAAAAACAAGCCCAAGCGGGTTCGTTACCAGGTAAAAGTGACCAACAAGGTGGTGGTGCGGTCAATGCCACAGGTGATGTCAAGTCTGCACTCTCAAATAAAGAGCTTAAAGAGTTAAAGAAGAAGGAGAAAGCTGCGAAAAGAGCAGCTGCAAAAGGTGGAGAACAACCTTCTGAAGGCCAGCAGAATGCAAAGAAAGATTTTGCAAAAGGTTCGGCATCTCCAGGCGGTAATGGTGCTGGTAATAATAATAATAATAACGCTTCGTCTTCTTCGTCTCACATTAAGAAACAACTAAACTCAGAAAAGATTAAGGAGACTGGGAACAAGGTGCCATCGATGTTTGGGCATTTAGAGACAAGAGAGCAGCGTATTTCTTCTTCTCCAAGAGTTGCTAATATTGTTCATCCTTCCATATTGTCATTGACTTTAAAGATTTCAACTTACAAGATAGTAGGATCTTCAGCAAGATGTTTGTCTATGATGGAAGCATTTAAAGAAGTGATTAAATCTTATGAAACTCCAGAAGCTACATCTTTACAAAGACATTTAACTTCACATTTATCACATCAAATTGAATACTTGAAAACAGGTAGATCACTTTCAATTTCAATGGGTAATTCAATTAGATGGTTAAAACAAAGAATTTCATTAATACCAATTGATATGACTGATGAGGCAGCAAAGCAACAATTGATTGAAGAAATTGATTTATTCGTTCAAGAGAAAATATTGTATTCTGACAAAGTTATAACTCAGTCTGCAAGTAAACATATTCAAAATAATTCAAAAATTCTTACTTATGCTCATTCAGAAGTCTTGAAGAAACTTTTCAAATTTTGTGCAATTGATGAGAATAAGAAATTTGAAATTTTCATTATTGATTCTAAACCTTTATTCGAAGGTAAAAAATTGGCTAAAGAATTGTCAAATATTCCAAATATCAAATGTCATTATAATTTAATAAATTCATTATCAACAGTATTAGAGCGTTCAGATATTGAATTTTGTTTCTTAGGTGCACACTCAATGTTGTCTAATGGTCGTTTATACTCACGTGTTGGTTCAGCACTAGTGGCAATGGCATCGAAAAACAAGAATATTCCAGTCATGGTTTGTTGTGAGTCAATCAAATTCAGTGATAAAGTTCAGTTGGATTCCGTCACGTTGAACGAATTAGGAGACTCTGATGATTTAATCAATACTAAACCATTCCAAAAGACAGGATTCAACTTGGAACAGTACTTGAAAAAACTAGAAGATGAAAAGAAATCCGAATCGTCAAAGAACGGTAAACAACAACAACAGCAGCAGAAACAGAAACAAAATAATAATAATAATAATAAAAGTGAGATCACAGTAAAGTCAAACAGTGATAGCATTTTGGCTAATTGGAAAGTGGAATTGCCTCATTTGAACATCTTGAACGTTTTGTACGATCTTACTCCACCAGAGTACATTCAAAAAGTTATTACTGAATTTGGAGCACTCCCACCATCTTCAGTTCCTGTTATTCTAAGAGAGTATAAGAGTACCGGTTAGTGGTATATTTAATATCTATACGTTTATATCTGTATATGAGTCAAGAGATATATCATTTGCATCATAGAAACTTTGTATTTAGGCTTTGGGTGGACCATTAACCGTAATGACAGTTCAACTAAGTATGTATAGTGTGGTATTGAAATTATAATTTTATATAATACAAAAAAATGAAAATTAGTGCAGTAGTAAAGACAAGAGAACAAAGAAAAGAAGAAAACACAAGGCTTTGAAAGTTGGAAATTTTACATAATGGAAATTGAAAAATGGGTATATTGACACAGTAGTATATAAAAACCAAAACCTAGAAAAATGTAATCAAAAAAAGTGTTAAAAAAAAAAAAAAAGAAAAAAAAAAAAAAGGAAATTAACAAAATAACATGCTTGATGAAAGTTGAAAATACTATTTAATTTCAACTCCATTAATAGCCTCTTCTTCTCCTAATTTTAATTTATTAACATAATTTTCTAATTTTTCCCAATGTTGATGTCTCATTTCTTTTCTATTTTCTTCATCTTTAACTTGTTCTTCATATAAGATACAACATCTATCATAAACCACTGGATTAGTATCCATAAAAATTTTCAATGCTGAATATGCTAATGTTGATATAGTTCTATTCCAATTATTTGGTTCTTCAATAAAATCGAAATCATTATTTGATGTTATCCGGAGTGAAGAAGATGGATCATCTAAATCACTTCCGTTCATTTGTTGTTGTAATTGTTCTTGTTGTTGTTGTTGTTGCTGTTGTTGTAATTGAATTTGTTGTTGTTCAATTAAATCCAGTTCAGGTTGTGCTAATTCATATAATGCTGGAAAAATAATTGGTAAAATATTTTCAGCATTTTCAGTAACTAAAGAAACAAAATATTCATTATTAAATAAACATAAAACTTTTTCTGAAACTTGAAAATGTGATGATGAAATACATTTTGAAATTTGAGCAAATAAAGGAATTTCAATTCTTTGAAATTCTTGAGAATCTGTAATTTCAAAAATATCTTCAATTTCATTTAAAAACATTAATTCTTTTGGTGAATTTATTTTTGGCCAATATCTTAATAATCCCATAATAACTTCTTCAGTTAAAGAAGGATCTTTTTCTAAAAATTGTAAAATACAATAAGCTAATTGTGGATGATATAATGATAATGATCTTGCTTTATGTAAAGGCATCAAAACTCTAATTAAAAAAATTTTATGTTCTTCTTTTAATGGTAAAGCAAATCCATTAATAATTGAACCTAAAATTTCTAATAATTCAGAAATACCATTAAATCTATGAGTATCATAAACAAATGTTAAAAAAATATTATTAATTGATTTTCTAATGAATGATCTTAAACTTAAGAATTTACCATAAATTCTATGTAAAGTTGTTTTTAAACAATCTCTTTCTCTACTATCTTCAGAATCAAATAATTCTAATAAAGTTAAAACAAATTGATGATCAATATAAGGTTTTGCAATTGAATTATTAAAATCTGGACTTTCAACAAATCTTAAAAAAAATTCATAAACTAATTGCATATGTGGCCAAGCTAATTCATAAACAGGTTCATCTTCATCAGGATCATAAATATCACCAACTGGATTAACTGGTGGTGGAATTGGTCTAAAAATATTAATTTTAAACATATTAACAACATGTTCATACATTTCATCAGTAAATGTCATTCTAGTATTACTTATAAAATTAGTTAATTCATTTAAAGTAATTCTTTTCAATTCTTTACCTTGAATATCTAATGAATTATCATAAAAATCAAACATTATTTGACATTGATCAACTTTTTGAATAAATAATTCAATATGATATTCAGGATCAACTTCATCAAATGAAGCTAATTTTTCAAAAGTTTGTTGATTTGGTGATGGTTCAAATCTTGAAGAAGAATGTCTTTGTGGAGTTCTTGGTTTTAATTCCAGATCATCTTTTGGAATTTTATCAAATGCGGAAATGGATGATGATGAATGAGATGGATGAATTTTTGACATTTCTAAATCATTATCATGTAACAGAGAATTAGAAGCATTAGCTGAATTTCTATGATAATGTAATTGATTATGGGGCGACGATGTTGAAGGAGATGATGAAGATGGAGAAGATAATGCGTTTGGCGTACTTATATTTGTGGATGTAAATGTGGTGGTACCAGCTGCTGCTGCTGCTGCTGTTGTTGTTGTTGTTGTTGTTGTTGTTGAAGTGTTAGTTGTATCATTATTTGTAGTTGGTGTTTGTGATTGATTGATCAAAATTTGAGGAGTATGATTTGGGAATGGTGAGAATTGAGCAGTATTTGATTTTGAAGAGTTTAAAGAAGATGGTGAATTAGCAGTTGAACTGTCATGGATGGAGGATGCTGAAGAAGATTGATCAGAAGAAACTGAAGACGATTTTTTAATTGGAATTGAAGATGTAGTAGTATTATTTGATGAATTTTTAGAGCTTTTCGATGAACTACTTGAAGAATTAGATGATGAAGATGAAGATTTTTTATCCTTTTCCTTTTTATCTGTTTTCTCACTTTTTGAAGAACCAGTTTTGGATCTGAACCTTTGCTTAAAACCTTTCATCATTCTGAAAGATGTAGTGATAATTTGAGCAGGTTTTAAGTCAATGTATTAAAATAATATTGAATCAAGAGTAGAAAGTAATGTTGATTCCAGCGAGATTTAGTTTCGGTGACGAAATGATGTACCAATTATTAAGAAGTTAGTTGATACTCGCACGAGAGAGACTATTGAGTCGAATAAGTCCACTCGATATAAGATTGTAAATGATTGACTTTAGTGGTTTGATAGAAAACAAAATAACAAAGCTGCACTTGTTTGCCTCTTATGGTTGATAAATAAGAAGACAAAAACTCAATGATAAAAGGAGTGAACTGATCAGCGTAAGCGTAATGTTGCTGCTTTTGTATGTTTTGAAGGATGTGCTGTAATTGACTCCAAGAATGAAACAAAATCAAAGTAGGAATAAGAGCAGTCAAATCAAATGTCAATGAATAGTTTTCAAATGAAAAAAAAAAAAAGAAAAGTTCAAAGACAAGGGGAAATCGGAGAGAGATAAAACAAGTGTAGTAGGATGAATCGAGCAGATGAGTAGTAAGTAAAGTCAATTTGTATCACCTGTGTTGTGTATCAAAATGAATCTGCAATTATAATAAAATAATAAATCAAAAAAAAAAGACAACTTCTTGATAGTAGAATTATTCAATCGAAAAACACAATTATTGAATATGTTTAAATGTGGATTAGGTACAATAAACAATAGAAAACAATCAACCAGTGTGCTTTCCCCTTTGCTCACCCACTCACTCACTCACTCACTCACTCAAACTCAAAGTTGTTGATTTAGCAGAGAGAATAAAAGAACCACCAAAATTCCCTCTTTTGTTTACGTTTTTTTAATTATTTAATAATAAATTGGTATATATACATCTCTGCACCAGTCAAAAATTTAAGAAAATTATCTAATTTTTTATCCTGTGCAGAGATGTGTTTGTCAAATAAATATTAAATAATTAATGGCTGTGCAAAAAACAATATATATTATATTATTTTGCACAGCCTTATCAGAAATTATGCAAATTTATAAACTTGTATTGGATGATGTATGTATATATAAATAGATAAATAGATAAGTAGATAAATAAATGAATGTGACATGTGTTTACTAATCTTCGATGTTGACGTTGGCAACGCTGTTTTTGAAACTGATAAAGCAGTTCCAAAAGATGCTTACAACGTTCACTGTGAGTAGTCTTAAAGAGACTGGCACAAAGTAGAAATTGGCAAGTTGAAAGATTGGCCAAACTTTCCAATTACTGATCAAAGTGTCTGTGTAAGTTTGCTGTAGTTTGAGTTTGACTTCGTGCAAGCCATATCCCTCCATCAAAGTCATACAAGTGTAGTAAAGTGGAATACCTATTGGTGCCCAGACAAGTTGATCCACAGCCACTCTGCTTAGCGTGTCAAACAGATGCTGAAATTTAGGATATTGCTTTATCACTGGGAATCTTATACCATTTGCTAGTAATGGGTACCATTTAGCGGCTATTGGAGAAAAGATTAATCCACCGTATACTGCACCACGAAGCGTTCTTATTGGGTCGTAGTGCGTATCAGGAGTTTCTGGGAATGCACACTGAGCCAGCACATCACCGGTAGCAAATAAAGTCTGAAATAGAACATAGAAAGTTGAAGGATTGGCAACAAATCAATGTTTGGTTGCTTTTCACAATAATCTGTTAGTAATCTTGTATCAGAGAGAGAGAGAGAGAGAGAGATTAGACATAGACAAAGACATACAGCCGTGGAGATGGCATTTCCTACGAATGGTCTTCTGGCTAAGAAAGCAGAATAACCACTGAAAAATTTAGACATTGTGTTTGATGTGAATACGAGCGTTGTAGTGATGTTGTTGTTTAAGCAATGTTTCTTGTTGTTGATTTTAAAAAAACAAGCAATGGTAAGAGTTTAAGTAGTTAGCAAATGAAAAATACAGAGTGAAAAAAAAAAAAAATTGTACGCCGCTATCAGTAGTATTTAGTAGCTCGCGCGCAAGTCTCTTTAGATCTCGCAATATGTGTCTCCGCTTTTCATTTCACCCACTTAACACTTATTAACCATTTAATCTACAAATTTTTCATCACCTAGTAATGCTGTATATAAATAGATATCAAACAGAGACAAAAGTAGTTGTAATAGTATTCAAGTTAATTGGTAACACAGTAATAGCAATCGTAAAACACAAAATTACTAGAAGTGAATTTTATTACAGTGTGTGTGTGTGTAATAAACTAAAGCATAGCCGTATGGCAATTAAGATACGGCAGGTCATTTTCACTCAGGCACTTAAAAGATAGCGGTGTGCATATACACAAGTTACCGACTGCGACGGCGACTGCAACTTTATGGCGTCGATTACATTATGTAAATAAAAGGGACGATCGACTTCTTTTTTTATATGTGTCAAAGGACTGCGACGCGTCGGTTGCTTTAAGTAAAAAAACAAACTGATATCATGTGCTGATAATAATTAGATAGTTTGCGATTGCGTTTATGATTGCGTTGCGTGCACACCACACCCCCTGCCCCTCTATTTGTTAGCAACGAACAAAATCGCACCGTGAACTTCAGCCGCATTGCATTAACTTACCTACCTATTTGCCTTCCTTGCACTTGCACCTTACATACATACTTACATACATACTTACATACATACATTTCCGTTTCCGTCAAAGCACCATTACCCTTTTGGGAATCACTGCCTTAAAATTACATATTTCCCGATTAGGATATATTTGTTACCTCTCCTGTGGGTGGTGTCTCGTTGCGTTGCGTTTGCGTTTGCAATTGCGTTGCGTTGCTCTTTGTCTGTATCTGACCTGAGTAAGAGTTAGTTAGTAGTAAGCTAACTAGTTACCTTAGCTTGGATTAACCCTGTTCTAATCAGTTGGTTGTTGAAGCAAATCACTGTCTTTTTGACAATTATTCTTCATTTATATATTTAAGTTCCTCCCTACCTTTATCAACACTTGACACATACACCCTTTGATTAAAACAATTGCATCATTGTCACAACTATAAATAATTCAATAAAGTGAAAAAGTAAAAAAACAGATTCTATCTTTTGCTATTTCTCTTTCTATCCTGTTATTACTGAAATATTTGCAACAAATTAAATTTAACTATTGTAGCAAAAACAGTTACAAAAAACTAATTTCTGATCACAAATCTCAACTAAATACTTTCCCAAAATGCACAGAACTTACTCATTAAGATCTCAAAGAGCTCCAACTGCAAGCGACTTGCAAAACTCAATTCCTGTTCCAATATCATCCACAAAGACGTATGTTTAATAAATCATCTTTTAACTGAAATCTAACTTGTTGTCGTTGACAAGATACTAACAAACTTGATATTTTTTCATTATTGTTTGCGCTTATGTTACTTTGCTTGTTTGCTTTGTAACTGAGTTGATCATTCATAACTTCTCTATTTTTTCAATCAATTATACAGTAACAGATTCTTTGGTAAAGGTTCTATAACCAATTCCATTAGAAGATCAACTGCTGGTTCTTTTGGTCCAGAATTGGCTAAAAAATTGGCTCAATTAGTCAAGATGGAAAAAAACGTTATGAGAGCTATTGAAATGTGCTCAAAGGAAAGAAAATCTGCAGCTAAACAATTATCTTTATGGGGTGCAGAAAATGAAGATGATGTTTCTGATATTACTGATAAATTAGGTGTTTTAATTTACGAAATTGGTGAATTAGAAGATCAATATATTGATAGATATGATCAATATAGAATCACTTTAAAAGGTATTAGAGATATCGAAGGTTCTGTTCAACCATCAAGAGAACGTAAATTGAAAATTACTGATCAAATTGCTTACTTAAAATATAAAGATCCTCAATCACCAAAAATTGTTATCTTGGAACAAGAATTAGTTAGAGCTGAAGCTGAATCTTTAGTCGCTGAAGCTCAATTATCAAATATTACAAGAGAAAAATTAAAAGCTGCATTTTCTTATCATTTTGATTCAACAAGAGAACACTCTGAAAAATTGGCTTTAATTGCAGGTTATGGTAAAGCTTTATTAGAATTATTAGATGAATCTCCAGTCACTCCTGGTGAAACTAGACCTTCTTATGATGGTTATGAAGCTTCAAAACAAATCATTATTGATGCTGAAAATGCTTTAGCTTCTTGGACTTATGAAAACGCTCAAGTTAAACCAACTTTAAGTTTCAAAGCAACAGATGCTGATTTATATGATGATGAAGAAGAAGAAGATCAAGGTTTAGTCGATGAAGTTGAAAACTTACATGTTACCGAACAAGAATGGGATGAAGGTAAAAAACAAGAAGCTTAAATTAGACTTGTTCAAAGGTGATTATTTACTTTTAAGACTTTATATTCTACCAAAAATTTAACCGTTTTTTCTTTTTTATTATTCTATCTCCCTATTTCAACTATTTTTCTATTTGTTTGTCTCTTTAATATGTATTGATTATTATTATTCTTATTTGTTTCTTTAGTCCGTGTGTTGTCATTGTCTTTTTAACTTCGATCTTTCTGTTATTTTTATCGATAATCTTGTAAATTGCAAAAAGTGTGTCTGTTACTAAAATCTTGCTCCTTTTATGTAATAAGATTTACCTAATTATTCTGATGTAGTTTCCTGGGTTTGGTTTTGCTTTACCTTTCCTAACATCAACTGCACAATCAATAAAATTCTACTTCTTTGAATTAACATAGACATCCAACTGTACAGGGATAACTTGTTTAGCTCTAAACTTTACTTTGAATTTCTTATCATCCTCTACCAGAAACTCGTCTTGCTCATCTTGCACAAACAAACCATCTTCCTCACTACTAGGTGTCTTTACTCTTTGCTTCTTAAAAACCAAGTCTTTGACCAACAGTTTCCCACTGAAACCTCCAATGAGTGACTTTCTACTCAAATCGGACGAAATCTCGTTCAATGGAACAATACCTTCTATTCCTGCCCATTGCCGTATAATCTGAACATCCGTAATCGACACTAGCAAATGGCATGTCCACTTTTCAGAAGTTAACGGAATTCTATACTTTAAGTTAATATCGTCTTCTTCAGTAACTTCTGCTGTATTGCTACTAGCAACAGGAGGAGTTGGGTTCCTGCTTCGACTCTTTTGCTGTTGTTTTTTCGCCTGATACTTTATATCCAGCTCTTTCAACTGATCTAGCGGTGTGTCTAAAAGAATTTTAATCAACTGAGTCTGCACAGATTCATATAAAGATCTCAAATCATTATTTGAAAGAATAATTCTTTTGGTTTTCAAAAACTGTATCTTGTTTCTTTTCAACGTAATGTCTTTGTCATTTCCTGTCTCATTTGTTGTGTCTGTCGTTGCTGTATCCTCTGTCCCCTTGCTTATCTGCTGCCTGTTCACAAACGTCCTTATTGGCAAAGCTAGATTCTTAGAGATCAATATAAATGAAACGCTACAATTAATGACATCTCAATCGGTTAGTACATTAGGTCAATGAGTATAAGGTGGTTTTGCTGTAGTTTTTGCTCGTGACTGTATATGAACAGAGTACAAATTTTATCAACTTACGTAGGTGCCATAATGCTGGTTCAATTGGGCTGGATTACAAGCACAATGTATATCAACAACAGTAACCTTTAAAATCTCTTATCAATATAAAGTTCAAAGTATTTTAAGGTAACTTTTCACCAGGAGAGCGGATAATCAAAAGAAAAAAATAAAAGATAAAAAAAACACTATGATTTTTCACTTGTTTTACTCAAATTGAAACTACTTGTTTATATACAATTAGCAAGCATTACGATTCGTCTGATCTCCCATAAGTCAACTCTGAACAATGGATACCACAGATGGGTTTGTGCCCATAGTGTCCATGTTTTATTCTGTGTTCCACCCAACAGAGGGAACTAAAGTGGTTCATCAGGTGCCGAGCGGTTCGATTGTTCCTATCGCTACTAACGATCACACAACACCAAACAGTTCACCTTTATTAGACTTTGATTCTGTTAAGAACTACATCATTCCTAAACCTGGTTTATGTGATAGATTGGTCACTTTTAAATTCAACAACTACAGGATAGTTGGGTATCCTGTTAACATTTACGGAACGCATTATGCTAGAAACTCATTCAGTTTCAATTTCTGTATGGTTTTCCCATATGAAAGTGACACAACGCCGTACGAAGGGCATGTTAAACGACTTGGTAAAATGTTTAGGGCGTTAGAAGAACAATCCCAGCTACTTTCAAAAGCAGAAAAGGGGTATCAGATTTTCTTCAAAAATGAACCTTCAGTTGAGATGGACAATGAAAAGAGCCGTTCAAATATGAGTAGTAGCAACAGTAATGGTGGGGATTCTGATGATTTTGTGAAAGAGTCCGATACTAGTGGATGTGGTGACGGTTCACATGAACCGGTGATGTTGACACATATGGATAGTGTCGATTCTGCTCTTCAATTCAATAGACAGATTGTTGAAGACACCAAGTATTTGAGAATGGTGGAAGATCTTGACGAGTTAGGCAACCAAGTTGTGATGACTAAACAAACTCCTGGTCAATTGCATGCTGCACAACCTAAATTATCATCGATCGAGAGTTTAGTGCAACAGATTTTCCAGGACTTGAATAATTATTCTGAATGTTTGATCCCAATCGAAGGTGCAAGTTCAGTCGATATTAAATTGTTCCCGATTTTGCCTCCGCCTCCCGAATTGAATGCTTCAGACGTTCCAATTGCTACAGTTAAATTAGAAAGTATGGTTGATCCATTATGGGATCCTACAATGTTGAAAATATTACCTTTCATCAATGGTATCAATTCAATCAAAAAGATCAGTCAGTTGGCAGATGCAGATTACGATTTGACAAATCAGTGTATACAGCATTTGTTACATTATAAATCCGTCACTGTATTGGACATTTTCCAATTTTCAAACTCCTATGCTCCAACGTCTCAAATTAGTAATTTTTTGAGAGACACAAGTATAGCTTCTGAATGTCAAGCTTATGTTGTTTCTGCCACAGGGAGCTTTAATTCATTACCATTAAGATCAGACAGAGCATCAAATTCAACTTTGGATGTTGTTGGTACAAACGATAACAGTGTCGGTTCATCTTCCCCACCTAATAAGCAAGGTAAAGCAATTTCAAATGACAGTAGGAATGGCAATGACAATGGTAATTCATCGCAGAATTTATCAAACTCGCCGCAAGTCTATTCCTTACTGAACAGTGGTGTTGGAGTTGCCGGTGGTGGAAGTGACTATCCAGTTCCTCAAAGACTGCATCGACAACAAAATAGTAGCACACAGATTAAAAAAACAAACATAATATTACCTTCAATAGCAACTTTGTTCCATTTATACATTTCACTTAATCAAAATATAACAGTGAAACAATGGTATTTGGAAAATCATAAACAGTTGGAAAATATTGATGTTCGGAGATTTATCTCCTTTGGTGTTTTACGAGGATTGATCTATAGAGTGAGAAGCTATCCAACTTCTATAAAACTAGTCACTTCGCTTGATTTTGCATCTTCATCGGCGCATTTAAACGATGAATCAGTGCAGGAAACGCATAATGCAACGTCGAATATTCAACACGCATACAATGTTTCAACTTTACCAGTGACTAACACTTCTAAGCATGGTACAGCTTATAAACAAAGAAGAAAAAGTCAGCCAGCATTTGATACCGTTAATGAACTAGAAGGTTACGATCGTAAAAGTTATATCAATGAAAACGAGCATTCAAGGGTTATTGTTGTCAATAAAGGAGAAGAAAATGCCGTTGACGACGAGGACGAAGACGATGATGATGAAGAAGATGATGATTATGACGATGAAGATGATACGGCAGTAGCTGGGCATAAAGCCAACGGTGTGGCTAATCTAGTTAGCAAAGACGAGGGTTACACGCATCATGGAATGATAGATAAAGAAACTAAGAAGAGAAGTACGCGTGCCTCTTTTACAGTGGATGATACTGCTGAAAGGTTTGATGTCGTGATGGATTTAAATAAGTTGAAAGCTGACAGACTAAAGAGAAAAGAAGAGTTGTGGTTGGTGAAATTGATGAGAAAATGTAAAGATTTCGACCTCATTTGTACCGAGATGAATAAGTCCAAGGGAGAAGTTATGGAACTTCTTGACGGGCTCGGAGATTGGAGTGTGATCAACTCTTAGTGTTGTCAAGTACCCTGGTAACAAGCGTCACAGGACAGTAAAATACTAGATGTTTTGGGTAATAATAATGATGTCAACCGTTTGAATAGAGTAAAAAAATCAACTCGATACGTGTTTGTGTGCGGCGCTTATTTTTATTGTGTATAATTTTTTTTCTTTCTTATGTTTATGTTTACGATTTGATGTTTGAGATTTGAAAAGAGTTAAACAAGGTGGAATAAACTTGGTTGAAACGATGTGTATACTAATATAGTCAATACGATTATTGAATCTTTTGTATATATTACATTTGGAAGATATATAGTGGGACAGCGTACGGTATGTCTTTTACGCACAGGAATTCCATGAGGAAACTATCAAGTTCCTCGAGGAAGCTGAGCAGCTCGAGCGTGGGTACAACAACGTCTACAAGCACGGTCAGCAAGCGATCGAGTCTTAATAACAGTAATAGCAACAGCAATATCAATGGGGGTCAGTCGAACAGTGGTACAAATAGCAAGAGAGAAATGGTCAATAAAGAAGCGATAAGTGTGATTGTGAGGTGTCGTGGCAGGAACGAGAAAGAGATCAAGTTGAAAGATCCAGTAATGGTTTCGATATCGGACAAGCCAGGATCTAATCAAGTTACAGTGAACTCCAAGCAGGATTTGAATTTCACTAGTCAGATTTCTTCAACTGCTAAAAGGTACACCGTTGATCAGGCTTATGGTCCCGGAGCAGACCAAGAAGAATTTTTCAAAGGTGTTGCATTACCTTTGTTCAACGAGTTTATCAAAGGTTATAATTGTACAATTTTTGCATATGGTCAAACAGGAACGGGGAAGACGTATACTATGTGTGGTGATTTGCTTGACAAGACACAGGAGTTGTCGTCTGATGCAGGGTTGGTTCCAAGAATTTTATGCAAATTGTATGATAGTTTGAATGATGATTTTGTAGTTAAATGTTCATTTATTGAGATTTACAATGAAGAATTGAGAGACTTATTGAGTGATTCTAAAGCGCCTTCCGGATTAAGGATCGTTGAAGATCGGAAAATTAACAATGATAGCAATTTGAACGAAAACAGTACATTGATTAAGATTGATGGATTGGAAGAAGTTCATATTAGAAACGCACAAGATGGATTATCATTATTAAAGCAAGGTATGAAAAGGAGACAAACTGCAGCTACAAAGATGAATGATTTTTCAAGTAGATCGCATACTATTTTCACTATAACTTTACTTCATAAAAAGACACAATCGGAGTACCAATATGCTAAGATGAATCTTGTAGATCTTGCAGGATCTGAAAATATTAGCAGGTCAGGTGCTACTGATCAACGGGCTAAAGAGGCAGGATCGATAAATCAAAGTTTACTAACTTTAGGCAGAGTGATAAATGCATTGGTAGATGATAGTTCTCATATACCTTATAGAGAATCAAAACTAACAAGATTACTACAAGATTCGTTAGGTGGTAAGACGAAAACAGTGTTAGTTGCAAATATAGCTCCATCAGATTCAAATTTTCAAGCAACAACAAAGACATTAGAATATGCGACAAAGGCTAAAGATATTAAAAATACAGCTCAAACAGGACCATTGATATTAGATAACGTTGTATTAAAAGAGTTGGTTGATGAGAATTTCAAATTGAAAAGAGATTTACAAGCAGCAAGATCAAAAGATGGGGTTTTTTTAAATGAGTCCAATTATAATGAGTTGATGATTGATTATAAGAATTTAACGAGTGAAGTTGAAGAATTGAGAAGACACAAAGAATCATTGTCAAATCAGTTGAATTTGAATAATAAAAAACTTGAATTTGAAAAACAACAAAGTTTGATTAATTTACAAAATTGTGAAAAATTAGAGAAAAATTTGATAAATTTAGAAAATAAATTTAAATTGCAAAGTGAGAATGAGTTGGATTTGTTAAAAAATTCCAAAAAATTAATCGAATTAACAAATTTGGATTTTAGTAAGATTTATGAATCGAATTTGCAAACACGTTGTTTGATTTTAGATAGTTTAGATAAAATTGTTGAACCTTTGAATGAATTGAAATTGGACAAATCTCGTATGAAAATTGATTACTCCAGCTTGGAAACACACTTATCAAAGATAACAGAATCTTTGAAGTATTTGAAAAATGAAGATTCTGCGTTAATTGAAAAAATCACTTTAAAGTCTAAAGAATTGAAATGTATAAAGAATGATTTAGTTGAGGTTTTAAGAAATCTTGAAAAAACAGTTGAATCCAAGATAATAACCGAAAAGAAATTATTTGAAAACAATGAAAATTTTAACAATTTCATCAACAAGGAATTATTCAAAGATATTGAAATGGCTAAAAAAGAAGTTGAGAAGAAAAATGAGCGCAAATTAATTGAGTTTCACAAGAAATTCAGCAATGATTTCAAGCGATTGTTTCAAGAGGTTATTGAAACCACTACGAATCAAATAACCAATGAGACCTCACAAAGACTGAACAATGAAACTTCGATATGGCACAAAACGCAGCTGAATTTTGGGAAAGAGCTGGATGCAATGACAGAGCCAATGAAAGATCAGATTTCAAGAGTTATTGAGCAAGTTTCAAACCAGATGGACACTACAACTGGAGTGTTGAATTATCAAAAGGTTAAGATTGGCAGTCTGACTGAGACTTTGGATAGTTCGATAACTGATTTGAATTCGGTCAAGTACTTGCAGGAAAAACTAGTGAATAGTTACGAATCAAGCGAGTCGCTGAACTCAGAGATGGTGCAGGCTGTGGAGAAAGTTCACAGTGATGTTAATTCACTGCAACGTGAGATTAAAGACAAGAGTTTGGTATTGGATCATAGTGGTGTTTTGAATGTTGAAAAAGACGAGTTGATGAATAAATTGCAGTCGAAATTAACCAAGTTAGAATCGCAAAGTCGGGCATTATCAGAGTCTGAAACGCATCTTTTAACAAATAAGAGCCCAGTGAAGATAAGCATCACCAATAGTAACAGCAGCCCGATAAAGAGATTGTCACCTGTTAAGAGCAGTCCAGTAAAGAGGTTGTCTCCGATGAAAATTGGTTCTGTGAAGAAGCTCAAGAGGCAGCCTAGTTTCCAAAACGAAAAATCTGAAAAGAGACTGAAAAGAACAAACTCTAGTGTTAATTGAGTGTATTTGTAAATTAGTTATATGTAAGTTATTAATGAAATTTTAGGGAATAGAAATATTATAAATTGCCACGTTACCGTAGTTATAAATATTTAAATTGCAAACTTGTCTGATATTTGATTAATTTCTTAATGTTTTTTAATCGTTTATGAGTTTCGGTTTTTTCGTATATATACAAGTTAAATATTGGATAACAAAAAAAGAGGTAAAGCAAACTAACGAGTAAGTAAAATTTGGAAAGCAAAATAAACTATGTCGAATGATAAAATAAATATAAAAGAGAAGATAATAAAAAAGAGAAAGTAAAAGGGAAAAAAAAAATAGTAAATTTGGGTGAGTGGAGAAGTAAACAAAAAAAAAAGTCATTCAAATGAAAATTCATGACAAGGGAGTGACGAAATACAAACGGATTGATTCGAAGTCAAATCATCTGTCATTCACACTGCTTATACTTTTTCTAAATTGTTCCAAAGATGAATTTGTTCTACTACTAGAACTACTTGATCTTCTTCTTTGTTTTCTAGCAATTGAAGGCACAACATGATCTTTACCTAAAGTTTGAGCCAACACTGATAAGATATCAGTTAATGATAGGACACCAATCAATTTACCAGATGATCTTGAATCTGATTTGTCTTGATTAATAATGCCAGAATTGGAATGTTGAGATAAAGTTGAAGTTATTGAAGAATTTGAATTTGAATGCATTGGATGAGAAGTTGGTATATTTTGTAATGATTTATGATCAAAAGTTGTTGAAGTTGGACTTGAAGCTATTGAATTGTTATTAGTAGTAGTATTAGTTGTATTGGTAGTATTTGAAGTATTGTTAGAAGTTGTTGAATTTTCAGGTTTAACAATCCATAATCTATGAGATTTTGTAGCGACTAATTTAGCTATTGTTCTAGCTAAAGAAGAATTAGCAGTAACATGGAAAATTGGGAAAGAATCTTTACCATTTTCTAAACCTCTTAAATTTAAAATGACTGAAATGAAATGTAAACAAGATTTATATAATAAATCTGATTTTGAAGAAGATGATACTAATCTAACATCTGTTACTGAAATATTACCAAGTAAATTATTATTTCTATCAATCACTGCCAAAGAAGAAATCATTAAATCATGCATTTTGATTAAAGCTTCAATTAATAATTGATCACCAAAAATACTAATAACATTTGTTGATCCAATACCTAAATTTGAAATTGAACAATTTAATAAAGGTTCTAAAGAAGGAAATCTTCTTGCATTATCCCATAAATATTTAATTGTTCTTCTTTGAGATAAAATACCTGTTAATTTATTATCTTTAATAATTGCCACTCTATGAACTCCTGTACCTAAGATTTCAGCCACTGTTGCCAAATTATCTGATTCATTTAATTTAATAAAAGGATTTTTATTAGTTAATTTAATAACAAATGAAACTGGAACTTGTTCACCAATTTGAGCTTTTTTAATTAATAATGGAATTTCAGTTTTAGGTTCATAATTAATTGAATTTAAGGAATCTAATTTTAATTTATTTAAAACTAATAATAAATAAGAATTTAAATCTGTATAATCAAAAGTTAAACAATTTAAATCTCCATTAAATTCTTCAACTGGTACAGAAGTTAAATTATGTTCAATAAGAGTTTCAAATGCCTTTTCAACTGATAAATCGGATTTAATAACAATTAATTTATTTTTTTCCACCAATTCACTTAATGGTATTTGTGGCCAATCAATTGGATTTGAAGTATTATTACTATTTAAAGAAGATTGATTTGAAGAAATTGAAGGATTTCTTGATATTGAATTTGTTGAATTTAATTGGAAAGATATAGAATTTGAAGAATTTTCACCTGTAGAAGAAGGGGTTAACATGTAATTATCAATTGAATTTAAATCTGAATTATTATTATTAGATTGATCTAAAGGAGGTGGTGTAGAAAGCATTTCAACAATTGATGTTTGTCTCACCTGTGGTCTTGGAGACCCCGGAGCTCTTGATTGGGGGTATTTTTTGTTACCAGATTGCATTGTGGAGGGGAAAAAAAAAAAAGATTGTTTATTTTTTAAATCTGACAGTGGTGTGTTGCTGTGTATTTATTGTTGAATGTGTAAATTGAATACAAATCAACCAAGGGGGATCGGTTTGGGATGTATGTATAGATAGATATAACAACTAAATATGTATGTACATATACCAAACAAAGGAGACTAACGTGAGTGAAATCAATAGATTGAAGCAAGTTACTGTATACTAGAAATGATTCAGCAACTTGAAGTACTAAATTAGATAGTAAATAAAAGAAATTGATATAGTGTTAGTAAAGAGTAATGTTATAAAGTTGTATTGATTAGCATTGTTTTTTTCCCATTTGCAACTCTCACCACTAAAATTAAACCTCTTTTTTTTTCTTTCTTTCCCTTTTTTGCTCTCTCGCATTTATTTCTCACTTTCCCTTTCCCCATGGGCCTGGGGCACTCCCGTGTAAGTACCGAGCGAGTTCAGGTGGACTGGAAGAGTTTAATTGGAAATGTATTATTATAATAAGTTCAATTGTTATAGTATATATATATATAAATATATATATTTTATATTCATGTATAAATGTGTAATGTATTCTACAGTGTATAAATAATACACTAATACTATAATACTATAATACACGCTGTGCAGTAGGAAACTCACTGCGATGTGCGTGTGGCAAACAAAAGTTTGGCTGTGCAAATATTTTAATACCTTTTTATCAAAAATAAATAAATGTGGTGCAGAGATGTATTACATTATAATATAATTTAATAGTAACTATTGATATTCATACATCTCTGCATTAGATACTGCTTATCTTCACGTGTTAAAATTAAGAGCCGCATTTTTAATTAATTAATTATTAGCCATTAAGCCATAAAGCCATTAAGCCATTTGATTATATTTTAAAATATTTTTTTTTAAAAGCCGCAACAGTTGAATTAAATTGTTTACTTTTCTTTTAAATTGCGCCTTGAAATTGTTATAATTTCTTTCCCTCTGTAGTTATTTTTCCCCTTTTCAGTAAAACAAAGACGGGCACAGAGATAATTAACGGGGAGAAGCTACCGGGGAGGATCTTTAATAAAGGCAGGCACTCCTGTGTTCCTCTTCCTGGTATCTTCCCCGTGTCTCTCTCTTATCAGCTCCCGCGCTTTCCTTTTCTCTTACTTTGATTTGATTAACTCTTCCCGTTACTCTGGTGTCTTGCGTTTGATTATCAATTTTTCACCTTTTATAGCGTTTTTATTACTATCTTTTAATACTCATTTTCAATTTTTATAAGGGCAATAAAAGAGGGATTTTCTTGTATTTTATTACATTTACTATTATTGTTACCGTTTTCTTGGTTACTATCTCATCATCTCACTTGCTTATTAGCTTGCACCTCTGAACTTGCCATCTTTGTTATCATCAGTTAGACATCTCATATCTCACAACAACAGCATCATCTTTCGCTTACCAATTTCCTTCTCCCTTTTTTTTATTATCATCATCTTTCAAAATGAATATTGTGTAATTGAATATCCAGACTTTCGAGAGAAAATTTAAAAATCCAATTTTCATAGAATAACTCCGCAATGACAAAGAAAACCACCGACACTATTGGTGCTAGTCCAGATACCTCTGTTGGTACGACTATCAGCATGGATACTACTAATCCAAATATTAATACCGGTATTAGTATGAGCACTACTAATAGCACTAATAGCACAAACAGTTCAAAGGGTACAACTGCTACTACTACTACTTCTACCAAAAAAATAATCAAAAAGCAAAAATATTCAAGAAATGGGTGTCTGGCTTGTAAAAAGAGGAAAATCAAATGTGATGAAATATTACCAACTTGTGGTAAATGTCAAAAACTTAACTCAATTTGTATATATTCTAAAAATTTGAAATTTCAATACAAGAGCAATTTAAATGACTTGTCAAATTTAACTGAACTGTCAAAAATTGATTTGAAAAAAAAACCAGAGTTTAAAAAATTAGATTTTAATAAGATTGATTTGAACAAGCTAAATTTTGATAAAATAAATAGCATTGAATTGAATAGTCAGTCAATTGATAGCCAACCTCATTCTAGTTCTCATTCACCTATATCTCCTAAATTAAATAACGATTCATTCATTTCTATTACAACTCCACATTTCAATTCTGAACTGCCCATATCCCCTCAGTTGAATGAACAATTGAGCAATTCGAATCTATCAATTACAACCCCCCATTTCAGTACAGAGTCTATAAACTCACACCAATTAAACCCACAAACTCCTCATTTTAATACAGACTCAATACCTTCTCAGTTTAATAACAACCACATCAACCAAAATCAACAACAGACACAGATACAGACACAGTCACAACTACCACATACTCCTTTGGTTTCAAAAGATTTCGAAAATTTACTCTTAAATCAAGAATTATTATTCAACGACTTGAAAAAATTCGATGATTCACACTTATCAAACAGTAATCAATTTTCAAAAATTTTCAAAAATTTAAATGATTTTAATAATAAAAATTTCTCAATTAATGATAATTTGAGTGATTATTCAAATTATTTAAATAATATTTGGTTTGATAGGTTGAATCTATTAAACTCAATAGATGATGAAGATAGTAATGATAATATCGAGAACAACATTACTATATCCCAATACGATTATATATACAATTTAAACAACTCATTTAATGAATATGAATTTAATTTAATTATTAAAAATTTAAATTTAAATGATATCGAATTGATTCATTTAAAATCGTTCATATTGAATGTTCATTTAATATTATTCCCATTATCAACATCTTTTTTAAAATTCCCATCAATCAAGATTTTCTTAGAAAATTGTGAAAATAACGATTATTTATTAAATGCAATATTAGCATCAGGTGCTAGATTTCTTTATGAAAAGGCTATCATTGATATAAATGAAATAATCTCAACTAATATTAATAATGAAAATTATTTAAATTTTTTGAAAATTCAAGTTGAATTTAATAATAAATTCAAAATTTATTATTTAAACAAATGTTTTAAATCTTTGAAAAATTTATTAGAGATTTTAAATAATGAAAATTCAAATTTTAATGATAATAAAAAAATTGAAAGTGTAATTTTAACTAGTTTATTATTAACATCAGATTTTTCTTCAAATGATAATAATAATAATAATAATTGGTTATTACATTTAAAAGGTGCAAAACAATTTTTAAGTAAATATGAAAATTCAATAAAGTTAAATTCATTCACTTTGATTTTATCAAGATATTTATTTTCTTCTTTAGAAATTTCATCAAGTATGTCAAATTATCAAAATACAAGTTTGGATATTTATGAATTCAATAAATGGATTCCAATTCCTTTAAATCACGGTTCATTATCTTCTTTATACAAGATGGGTCTCATTATTGATGGTTATCATAAAAATGATGACGAGGATGATGATGATGAAGAAGAAGAAGATAACATTGATGATTCATTCGATCAAGAAGTTTGCAAAATTAACATTGGTGGATTTAAAACTTATTTAGGTTTTAGTGATGATGTTATTGCAATTATTAAAAAAATGGTTTTCATAAATAGAAATTTGAATTTTTTTGATCCTTTTAAAATTTCAAAAATCTTATCTTTAATAGATAAAGCTAAAAGGTTCTTTATAATCACCAACAAGTCTCCATTTTTAATTTCGATTAATAATAAATTTCATCCTCTTTATCAAGGTGAAGATAAATCGAAATTAATGTTATCAGGTTATTATAAATTGAATTCGAAAATTTTTATCAAGAAATTAATTAATGATGTTGATTTAAATGATTCAAACTCAGTTTACTGGATTTCAATGTTTGATTTTTTACATCAAATTAGAGTTAAAACACTTTATCTTTATTTATTAACTTTAGACAAATTTTTAAATTGTTCAATTTCAAATCCAATTGTTCAAAATTTACTTAAAATTTCAATCAATTCTTGCTCATTTATGATTCATTTGAAAAATTTAAATGAAATTGACTTGAATTTTTTGGAAAATTATTATAATTCAATTGTATTGATTAATAATTTTGAAATTGATCTTTATGATTTGAAAATTGAAGATGATACTCATTTCAATATTTCAATTGAAAATTTCAACAAGTTTTACTCAAATTTTAAAAAAAAATTCAAAAAAAAGATTAATTTTGAAAATTACTTGAATTTCAACATAGATCATAGAATTTGTATGTTTCAATGGTGTATTATAATCTTGGGTCAATGTTGCATTGATTCAATAGATAAGATTATAATTGACTGTTTACTCAATAAATTATTATTTGTTGGTGTCAAGAGTGCAAAAACATCAATTGAAAAAATTGAAAAAATTTGGCTAACCAGAAGATTACGATTGAAAAACACAGATAATAACAAAATGTTGAAACTAAATCCGAATTTTAGTTTTAATTTGTTGAATCAAACGGAAAATTGCTTTCCATTCACTTAGTTTATAGAAATGTACGTTTAGTAAATTATTTATTTAATTATTTAATTATTTATTTATTTATTTATTCATCGCATATTGTTTTTGGCGTATATGTATACTGTCCCGGAGTAAATTACAGGCGAGTTGGTGCGCCTCAATTTCTTAGATTCTGATTTTTTTCTGCTTGTACCAGTTAAAATTTATCTTCTGCTTTACTTTACTTTACTATACTTGAAAGCCATTGCACTCTTACTAGATAGACCGTACCTTCAATCAATTACATTGGATAAACAAACAACATTCCTAATCACACATTACAAAATGAGATTTTTCATTGAAGAACTCTTAACGCAAACAAGAGACACAGACCCGGACTTGAGGTTCATGGCGTTGAATGACCTCGAGAAGGAGATCCTGACACACCCTGAAAGCTTCTCGAATGACGGCAAGCAGCAGTACGCAAACATTTTATTGACTTGTTTGAATGATGAGTTCTCAGAGGTGAGAACACAGGCTTTAAAGTGTTTTGAAACACTAACTCCAGTTCTGGACTCCTATGTCGTGGTCGTGCTGCAGAAGTTGTGCCAGAGCCAGCATGGTACCAGTACTAGTGGTAGTGGTAGAGGTAGTGGTAGTAATGCTGCCACTTTGAGTGCAGATAAGATTTCAATCACGTCCTCTATATACACAATGGCAATCCACAACATCTTGAAAACAGTGCCGTTGAACAATGAACCCGTGGTGAAAAATATCATATCTACGTTACTTGCTGAAATTTTCGAAAATGGCAAACAATTTTTCACAAAGATTGACTTTATTGAAATCTTGAACGACCTTATTGAGTATTTGGGCAAGTTCTTAAGTGAGTCGCAAATATCAAGTGTTGCAGATCTACTCGTTGAAGCTTCATTCTCAGCTGATCGTATTATAGCTAAGAAATCAATATCCTCGTTAAGCTTGCTAAGTTGTTTTATCCACAACCACTTTGAAATTGAAAAATTAATTGGTAAAATATCGCAAAACTCAATTTCAACTTTAAATTCAAAAAAAATTATTGCTTTAAATATCTTGTCAAATTTGATAAAATCAAATTCAAACATTCTCGTACCTTTAATTGACCGAATTTGGCAAATAATCATTTCAAACTTGAATGTTGCCACTTTATCCTCACCACATGACGATTTTGATATTCAGCAAGAACAGGATGAAGTCAGAATTGAATCCTTGAACTGTGTTACTTCATTGTTTGAATACATGAGCCGTAAACCTTTGGAAACTTATGTCAATGAAGCCTTAGAACTGAGCTCAGTTTTTTTATCTTATGATCCATACTCTGATCCAGACGAAGAATCCATCGATGATGAACAAGCCGAAGGCGAGGATAGCGAGGATGATGATGAAGACCAAGACGACTACGACGTGTCAGATTTGGATGATGATGATCAAGACGATGATGCTTCTGGAGTTTCGTGGAAATTGAGAAAAAATTCTGCTAGATTGATTTCAATCATTTTAAAGCAATTCCCAACTTACTTACCTTTGATTCAATCTTCAATTTTTGACAAACTTGTCAAACAACTCACTCAAGACAATACCCATGTCACAATTAGTGTTTTACTATGTTTAATTCAAATTTTCAAGCTTTCTCAAAAAGATGGTCCTTATTATAATTTGAAATACTTTGAAAAACTCAACAATACAGCTTCAAATCGTTCAAGAAGTAATTCAGATGTGAGTATGCAAACAAGTGCAGATCCATTAGTGTTTTTACTCGACAAATCTGAAGTTTTATGTCAGGTTTTTTCAAAACACTTGTTGATTCCGAAAAATTCAAGTAAGTTGACTTTATTTTACGAATTCTTAGTTGATTTTAACAATTCAGTCGATGGTATTGACCAAAAATGGATTGAAATTTTTGTTTCAAAATTGGATAGTTTAAGAGAAAGTTCGAAAGTTAGTTTTGAACTAATTAAATTTTATTCTCAGCTATTACAGAAAACCTCATTGACTGACTTTGGATCAAGTTTGAACTTTTTAGTCAACGATGTTACAAATTGTTTTATTACCTATTCCCATCACGAATTAGTTATTGAAAGTTTATCATTGATGCTTTCAATACTATCAAAATACATTCCAAGAGATAGTCCAGATTCGAATATTTTGCAAAAGTTCAGCTCAAATACCATCATTGACGCTTTGATTGACAAATGTTTGAATAAAAATTATTCTTCTGAGATCAGACAATTATCTTTGAATTGTTTGTGCAATTTGATTCTTCATATTCAATTACCTAATGACAAGTTACTGGAATCGTTGAACGTTTTCGCAAGTGTGATCACGACTGAATTTTTAGTTGTTGTTGACTTGCAGTGTATCGAGTTATTGTTAAATTGTGACTTGATAAACTCTCAAATACCTCAAATTTGGATAGATAACATATTGAAAACGGTACTTGAGTACTTATCAATGCCGGATTTACAAACATTATTTTTGAAAGTTTTACTAGCTATAGTTTCAAGAGAAGAAAACTTATCAAACTCCCAAAGAGAAGATGTTGCGCAAATGCTGATTTCGAAATTCGACAAGTTGAAGTTTTCAAATGAAAATTCGTTTTTGATTTCTTCAACCCTGACCAAACTTTTAGAATTTACTAAATTGACTCCATTTTTAGATAATATTGTTAAACTATTAGTTAAATTGACAAAAGAGTCAGAACTTTCACAGGAATCTTTGGAACTATTAACAAGAACAATTTTGAATCAGTCTGAAAATTCTCAAGATGTAGTCAATTCAATACTTAAATATGGCAAAAGATCAGACTCTAGTATTTCTAAAATATTGGCCATCATTTCAGTCTTATCAAATGAGTATGATTCAATCGACCTTGCCATCAATAATTTATCAAATGGTAATGACTTGATATTTTCTATTGTGTTTTTAGAACAAGTCTCGAAATCAATGCAATTGAGTACAAGTTTGTTGCCATTTTTCAAAAACTTTGAAAATAAAGACGAGGAAGTCAAGTCAGCTTCAGTTAAGGCAGTTAGTGCAATTATCATCTCTAATCCTGATAAGTATTTACCAGAACTATTTGAATACGCAAATCAACCTTCATCTCAAACAACCCAAGTTTTTCAATCACTTGGTATTGTTGTTAAAAATGTTGAACTTGAAAATTCGAAATTAAACGAAATTTTCCAACTAATTGTCAGATTAGAACAATCAAATCAAGAGACTGAGACTTTAAATGAGCCTGAATGCTCAGCATGTGCTGAAATCTTGGCAATATTGGCAGTTTTAGATAAAAGTTATATTTCACATTTTTCTCAGCTTTTGAATGATGAGTCTTCGTCTATCATGCTGAAAGCTGCATTAGGTTCAACAATCAAATTTCTGATAGCTGATTCCAAATTTATTAATGAGAACTTGAATGTGTTTTCAAGTTTCTTACAATTGTCAACAACTTCAAATTTCATTTTCAGTTCAAATTTAATCTTGAAAGTAATTGGAGTTTCAAATCTAATTTTTGCGGTCCACAAAACACCATTAATTGCATTGCCTTTATGCTCAAGGCTAATGTCTGATATTTTGGAAACTGAACTTGAACAGAAAAAACAGTATATTAAAGTTGTCAGAATTGGACCATTTAAGCATAAATTAGACGACGCATTAAATTATCGTAAATCAATTTATGAACTGATCTACTCAATTGTGGTGGCACTAGAAAATGATAATCAGCTGATGATTTTAACTAATATTGACTGGTCATTGGTTTTAAACAAATTTACAACTAAATCATTTAAAGACGATCCAACCATTATTTTTATTTGTCTATTAACAATTTTGAAAGTTATCAACTTGAAACCGAACATTTTTTCAGGAAATAGTCTATTAAGTGATTTCATTTTAGCTTGTGATAAACAGCTAAACAAAAAACTCAAAGAAGACGCACCTAAACAAGAAATTGAAAAAAGAAATGATACCGTTAAAGCTATATTGAGATGTTGTAAAAAGATTAACAACAAAACTGATTCTGGAGACTTGAAATTAGATGGTGCTAATGCATCAGAATGGTTTAAATTTGTCTCTGTACTAAGAAATAGGTACCCAATCTTTGATAACGAGGAATAATTTCAAATTAAGTTTAACAATTATATAGTTTAATTGTGTACTAATATGGTAATCGATCAAAAGCAAAATGATATCTTCAATCTTCGTAAAACTAAAGCTCAAAGTTATAAATGAATTTGATAAAAACTATAAACACAAATACCTATCATATAAAACAAATTAACAATTAACTACATAATAGAAAATGGGCAAGATACAGACTTTGTTTTCTAGAAGTATTCCAACGCCTTTTGAAAACCTTGCTCCCATTCCCATATGAACCTACTATTTCCACGATTTTCGACATGCTCCTTTCTACGAGAAGCCTTCCAAGCTTTAACTCTTCCTATTTTAGAGTTATCAAACTTTGCAAAATCGGTAGCATCCGCCCATCCAGTTGTAAATCCCTCTTGGTACCTCCAATGCTCATAGTTTTCATGAGAATTCTGTTCGTTCCAATAATTTGTATGTGCTGACAAGCATTCATCCAGCGCACTCTTGAAAGCACTTTCGTCATAGTTTTTCGGGGTGGTATCTCTAGCAGGAATACAGCCTCGTTCAACCATTGGTCTGAAACCCCACTCTCCACCATCTCCGTGCTCAAACTTATAACACCAAAAATAGAAACCAAACTTTGCCCTTTGATTGAAGAGTTCAACTTGCTTGTTACCATATTCATGTACTTTTTCTGATCTATCACAATGTGTTTTATCCCAAGTGGATCCATCTAAAACGCAGGAGAATTCTCCAATCATGATATCTGCTTCGCCTGAAAGTCCAGTTAGAACTGTAGAGTCAAGTTCCTGGATTAGTTGATCAGCACTCTTGGACTTGTCTTCTTCTGAAAAACAACGGTATATATGGGCATCAATAACCACCCCCAAATCTTTGTTTTCATTTTCGTTTGATTTTAGAAACTCGACCCACTGGTTAGTCCACCAGCCATCGCTGATCACAATTGGAATATTGTTATTGACTTTCCTGATTGTGTTTATAGCAGATACATAGTACGCCTTTTGGCCAATAGGATCGTTACTAAATTCGGACTCATTGACAATTTGTAAACCGGTAAGGTTATCAAAACTATTCAAATCTTGAGCAATGAACTCCAATATTTTACAGCATAATTTTTGACTATCGTAATCCGACCAAAATCCAGCTTTATTTAATCTCTCTCCACTATGATCGCCCGTGTTAGCACCTTTAGGTAAGGCATGTAAGTCAATCAATATGGATATATTATAATTAGCAGCTTTCTCGATATAGTTTTTTTTTAAAATATTCCATGCATTTTGATAAACGCTTCCAACACGTTCAAATGATGTACCTTTTGCAAACTTTTCAGGGTTGACAGACCAATAACCCACCGGAATTCTAATTGATTGAACACCTTTATTTTTCAACCACTCCCAATCACTATCATTACAATAGTTGATCCAGTGATCCTCGAGTAACTCTCTTGTTTTCTTCTCTCCATTGAGTTCAATCAGTTTCCGAATAGCATCAAGCTCAACACCAGTATTCTCAACAAAAAACTTCCCATATATGAAACTTTCAAGAACAAATAAAGAACCAAAATTAACGCCAAAATTTTGTCTATTTTGATATATGGATCGAATTGAAGGTTTAGATCCTTCTGGAGCAACTGGCCCACTCGGAGTTATAGCTGCTTTACTCTTGGAAAATTGCTTGATCTTGTCAAACATTATAAGTCTAGATTAATTTGCTCAAATTCTTCAAAAGGTTAAGTTAAATTATTTAATGAGATTGAAACCAAAAAGATATAGTCACATAAAAGGTAAGGGGACGTTAAATGGAATAGATAGCTTTTGAAGAGTTACTGATTATCAATAATCCCCAGATTTAATTAATTAAGCGAATGCATGTTTGCTCATCTATCAAAAACAAAAAAGCAAAAATGAAGGATGCGAGGTTCGAACTCGCGCGGTGATAACACCAGTAGATCTTAAGTCTACCGCCTTAGACCACTCGGCCAACCCTCCAATTTATGTTAAAAATTTAGCCGTGTTAGTTTTCAGTTATAGCTTTTTACCTTTTTTTAAGGTGTAAAGATGCATAGGAATTGAGAGTTTTGTTCAAGTTTATTAACAACAGAAGCCTCAATCGAGCTAATTTAAGTCAAAAAAAAGCATACTTCAGTAATTTTACCTTTTTACTACAAAACATAGCTCTCAATTAGCACATCAGTAGTCTATTTAGTGAATTATAGCATTCAAATGAGTCTTTTTTGTATTTCTTTGTTTTTTTTTTTTTAATATAGTTGTCTAAAAAAAACTGGCTTTCATTCAAGCAAGTTCTACTTTTGTATCAATTGTTACTTGTTTGAAGCTTCTTCAAAACACCTTTTATATGTGAGTGATTATTTTCCTAAATCTACTTTGGCAAACAAAAATAAGTTAAAAAAGAAGAGAAAAAAAACTGCAATTAACTTAGTTCACAAAAACTAAGTTTTAAACTAACTTTTTCTTGCACTTCTACTAGCTCAACAAAGCAACACGTAAACTCTAAAACTTCTTCAACTATACTGTTCTTTTGAAAAAAGAAGCTTATAATGTTTGTTTGTGGTTTACCTGACAAACTCCCATTTTGAGGATTTAGTAATGACTCTTACAACAGTCATTACAAATAGAAGTACAGGGATGTAAAAGCACTATAGAAAACTGATTGATGAAACAAAGCAGTGTTACTCACTTTAATCACCGTTTTCTCTACTCTATGTCAGAGAGATTTGTACAAACAAGTCGGTAATTGTTCAGTAGAAATTTTGTGAACTTGATTCGAATATAACATTCATCGCTCCATACTGATCAAGACCTTTGTTAAACTATACAATTATAATATCGAATGAAAAGTGTATATGGCTGAAAATGATTAAATATAGTACAGAGAAGATAGTTACTTTAAAATGTAATCGTGAAACACCGTTTTCAAAATCTCCAGCAGTAATCACTGTTATTCCAAAACAAGGTACCACTTCGGCTGAGGCCAATACCCATCAAATTCACCTCTTCTAACACAATTTCTTTCGACTAACCAGTTCAAAACGATACGGACTTCGAACGACTCAATTAATGGGTAAAGCTTTGACTCGATATAACTTGATTGAATACCTGGTCTGAAAACAATGAAGCACAAGACTTTAATCATAAGCTTCAACCACATTGTTTTATTTATTTCTCCTGTAAGATCAATCCAGATTGTCGAACATGGAGGTCCCATTGGAGGCGGTAAGGGAACTAGATTGTCAGTATGTAAATCTCCTGACGCTGAAACAATGAAGTCAGCTTCATATTGAGCTAAGTCATGCAACTTAACAATATAGTGAAACTTGGGGAAAGATGGAGCTCTATCGACTCTGGTCAATTGAATCTTTCTTTCAGCTAAAATGTTGATCAAGGTCACAAAACAACCATCAGGAGATAAAGGTGAAAGTAACAAACCTTTATTGTTTAAAGAAAGAGATTCCATCACATCGAAAAATAAGAAAGCGTCTTTCATAAAAGTTTGAGAAAACTCCCAATCAAGAACAGAAAGTCTCTTTTCGGTCAAAACAAACTTAACAATTGAGTCATGACCTAAAAAGGCAACAACTTTGGAATCTTCCAAATCTTTCAATGCTTTCACATAAAGATCACTTGAAGTAGAACCAAACAAATCTTTTGCCTTATCAGACGAAAACAGTTTAGGATCTGTGGCAAACAATGCTTTCAAGCTTGATCTAGCCTTTTGTAATTCAAGTGGCGTCTCATCAATCTTCTCATCATCAGAGTAAGCAAATTGTGCAAAAGCAAAAGTACGTTCTCGATCAATCAATGTCAAGTAAGCTTTATTCAAATCGGTAATACCGAAAACAGGATCCGTTATAAATGTCTGATCTTTCAAATTGTCTTCATATGATGCAAACAAGCTTACATCACCATCAACACCTAAATCAAAATCTCTTTCAGGCCACAAATCAACAAATTTTTTCAAGTCTCCATTTTCCAGATCATTCAAAGTGATCGTTCCATTTTCAACAGCTTGTAACAATACCCTTTCCCACACTTTATAAGCTTGTTCAAAAATTTGATGTCCAATCTTTTTCCTCTGTTTAAGCCATTGATTTGATAAAACTTTAACGTTATATTTTTCTTTAAAGATTTTTGAAATTTGAATCCAATCAATTTGTCTTCCTTTCAAAGATTTACACACAATAACACATCTCAAGAGTAAGATGAGTTCGCTTGATGAGAATTTAACATTTTTTCTTATCTTTGTACCAAGATTAACTGTATCTGTATTTGATTTAGACTTATGACTAATCCGTTTTCTCGTTCTTGTTTCCATTAATGGTGTGAGAACGTCATCAAGAATCTTTTTACCATCTGTTTTCTGTTTTCTACCTCTTTTTCTAGAATGATCTTTAGGAGTACCTAAATTTTCATCATTTTCGTCACCTTCATCTGTAATCTTTTTATTCTTTTGTGCAGCATTTTTCAATCTGTTCATCGCAGATTTTGCTCTCTTTTTCAACTCTTTAGGATCTATCTTAACAACAGGTTTATTTAAGAAGTTAGCGTCACCTAACACAACTCTTTCCAAATTTTGTTTTCTGTATGGCTTTATGACAGCTTTATACGATAAAGCTGACTGTATTTCTTCTTCTGTAGGAGGATTTGTAGTTGAACAGACTAACAATTTTTCTTTACCATTAGCTGATTTTTTCTTCTCTAAAGTGACTTTACCTTTGTCCACCCATTGTAAGGCATCTTTTAATAGAGTTCTTCTGTCGACTGTATAGTTGACATTCAAGGCCTTTGACAAAATTTCACTTAGTTGGGTTGATAAAGCAATGCATTTGCACTCGTCAACCACTTTCAAAAACTCATTAGTTCTTCTTCTAGGACCAAAATCTAATTCTGGTAGAATTAACGCTGTACGACTGATTGGTTTTTTCAACGAGCTGTTAGATTCATTCTTAGCGGAGTTGGAGGATTCAACTTTCAAGGGCACAGATGTAATAGAAGGATCAATATTTTCGGTATTAGTAGTCGTTGTTTCACTTTCTTTTGCAGAGTTATTTTCATTAGTGACATCTGTCATTTCAATATCATTTTGTTCATCAATAGGGGTGGGTAGTACCTGGTCATCATCTTTTACTTTGTTCGTGGCAGTTTGAGATTGACTCTCTGCCTCCACATTGACAATTACCTGACTTTCAACAGATGATGAAGAAGTACTATCTTGAATGGCAGTAACTTTACGAGGACGTCCTCGTCCACCAACAAGTCCACGATTTTTACCAACTGCATATCTTTCACCATTTAAAACAAAAAAGTAGTTGTTGTTTGTGAGCTTTTCCGTTTGTGAGAAATGGTTTAATATAGGACCTTTGTAGCCTTTCCAGTGGATGTAATAGTTGCCATCAGGAGCGAGAAAAGCTTTTATACGATGGACCTCACTCATCTTTGAGCAAAAGAGACTGTAGTCGATTAAAGATTTTTTTTGTTGATTGATAACGGGTTTAATAGAGTAGTCGAACGTTAAGCCCTGTGGATTGCCAACTTGTTTCAAAAAATACTCTTGTGTGACAAAAGAGTAAAACCGTTGTTTACCTTCAAATTGTAAAATTTTAACTAGGCAATGCTTGTTATCAGGATTGAATTCATTTTCTTTGAACAAGTCTATTGTTCTCGAGCGCAAAGGTGCAAAGCCACCTAATAAGGAAGAACACATATGAGATTTGGTACACCCGGGACTTTCTTTAACACAATCATACATCTGGTTGTAAAACAGGAAAAACTTGTTAAAATAAACGTTTGAAAGAGATTTTGGGTTCTCGACTTGTATCGGAGTAGAATCAGAGGCTGTTTTTCCATCATCATCTTGGTCTTGGTCTTCTACATAATCATCATCATCATCATCATCATCGGTTAAACCTCCATCAGAAACTTCTTCTTCTTTGACCTCTTTCAAAGAAAGTAGCTTGTCCTTGGGCAACACTTTGAGCAATTTCAAACCTCTAAAGTTTTTAAATGTTTCATCGTGTTGAACCAACAACCTTTTAACGACATGAGCGCGTACAAGCACACGAACCACACTTTGAAACACACGTGATTGTGTCTTTGTCTTAACATTCAACAAGCTTTTCAAGTCATCGATTGTTCTGATCTGATTTGGTGCGTTTTTCAAGATAGATATAATTTGGTCTAAGATGTATTGACGTCCATTGGGCACAAACTTCATAAACTGGTTTAAATATCTAACATGAGCGGTTCTGTAAGTTCGGCTACCGTTACTAATAACTCCAACTTTCTTCACCACTCCAATATCTTCTAGTAGTTGAAGTCTGGCAGTTAAACTTCTCTTATCCTGATTTGACTCTTTAATTAAATCTGGAGACAATATACCTTCTTCTTTATGTTTGGCAATTATTCTCAACAATTCAAAAGGGTATACACCCAAATTGGCGTCTTTACCAGCTAGTAAAAAATTGGTTCTCTCTTTCTCAGTCACAGAGAATCGTAAATCTGCTTCTTTAAAACTCTTAAGTAGACTCTCGTATGATTTGAAGTCTTCGTTTTTCAACTCTTTGTAAATCACTTTTTCTGTTCCCTTCACCATAGTTCTACCTTTAGCGACTCTAATAACAAAGCCACGGTTGTGAGTCAGCCAGTTCCACACCAAAGACTTGTTGAACGCATCTAATGGATTGATCTTGACCAAAGCCAAGTCCCACAACTCCGGCACGGTAACTCCATCGGGAGGTGCCACGCATAACTCCTCAAGTAAGTATGCCACTATCTGATCCGGAAACAACTGCGTTGACATATTTTGAGGCGATTGTGAGTTTTAGTTGCGTGGTTTCTTTGTCTTAACTCGTATTAATTCTTCTTCCACCTATCAACCCTCTTTATTAATAGATTTAAACCACTTAGATAAGGAATTTATTTACTGTTTTTTATTAGTTACTTAATCTTTTCTTATTTCCTGTTTTCTGTTATTTGGCGCGTAAAAGCTTACTATATTTCATTGTGTGTACGGATGTATGTAGATGGTTTACATTTGCGGTTAATAAAGGTACAAACGAATATAATACTCTTTTAAATAAGTCACATTAATAAGGAAAGAAAAGCAATTAAAAAAGTTTATACTAAGAGAAGATTCAAAAAATACAGAAAACTAGTAGAAAAGCGTAGAAAGGTGATGAAATGTAAACAGCTCTAACAAAAAAATTCAAGTGAATAGCTTAATAACTTTTTGCTTGAATGTCTTTGGAGTGGTATCTTTTTCTTCTTCATCTGTACCTGCAGTGTAATCTGAATCGTACTCAGGATCGTTTAAACTTTGAACGCTCTTTAATTTTGGATCGTTCAATAAGAAAGAGAAGGCAAGTAGAGGAACACATAAACAGATTGCGACAATCATTAAAATTTTTTGAATGTATTTGTAAGCTTCAACAACGGCAACTCTGTCAGGAGAACCCCAAGGGTTAGACAAGACCCAGACATAAGGATCAGCGTAAGCGGCAGCAGCAGATGTAGCATTTGCGACTCTTTCACCAATTTGGGTTGGTAGTAATTGAGTCCAGATAGCACCTGAGATGGCACCACCAACAGCTGAACCCACGTAATAGAACGCCAAATATAATGATAAGACAGTTGCCATACCTTCATGATCAGTCACTGTTTGAATTGATGCTTGTGTGACATATGTGAAGAAACCGGCACCAAAACCAAGTAAACATTGAGCACCAACAATACCAGCATGAGTTGAAGCACCACCTCTATAATGGATCATAATACCTAAAGCGACAAACCACATTGATATACCGAAAATAATAAAAGGTTTTAATCTTCTAACGTATGCGATAACGACACCTAAAAATGTACCTGTCAAGACAGAAACAAAAGAGTATAAACTTGTAATTCTTGTTGCGGATTTAACAGATTCGTGAAATGCGACAATCAAGACAGGATATAAATAAGAACCTTGCATTGACCAAACCAAATTAATTAAAACAGCAATCATTAAAGCACCCCAAACTGCAGGTTTTGAAACTAAATGTTTAGCTAAGAAAGGATGAGTAGCGTATTTAACTTCCCATAAAACGACAAATGGGAACATAACACAACCAACAACTAAAGGAGCAATAATACCACCATCTTGCCATTTTGATTTGAAACCACCAGCTAAAGTTAATGGAGCTAAGATTAAACCTAAAGAAACCATGACGGCTAATAAACCAACAATATCTAATTGCCAGAAAAAGATTTCAACAATGAATTTTTTCCAACCTAATCTTTGAAATTCAGAAACACCTGTTAATCTAGCTAAATCACCATTCTTTTTAGCTAAATACCACATGTGGAAGAAACAGAACAGAAGAGGCAAACATGATAATGGGAAGATAAAAGCCCACATACCAATACCCCAAGACCAAGTTGAATTTGCAATAACAGTATCTGTAATATTACCAGAAACCCAAGTATTGATAATGAATGGGAAAGCGGCAACAAAAGAACAGAAAACCCTCCAATTGATATTTGAGAAATCGGCGATAATGATTTGAGTCAAGACAATGATACCAGAGTAACCAAATTGGTAAAGGATAGCACCAACTGCGAATCTAGTGACATCGTAAGCTTGAGATTCGACAATTGTACCAATGACATACAACAGGATTGCAATAATGAATAATTCAGCTCTACCGAAAATATCAGATAATCTAGCATAGAATAATTGAGCAACACAAGCAGCAACATTTCTCACCACTGCGACAGTTGATAATAAAGAATGTTCGTTATAAGAAGCTGTAGCATAAGATTGGAAAGTTGCTCTTAGAGTACCATCTAAACCGTAAGCGTAAGCTAACAAGAACACAGAAAAGAAAATGGCAGTTTTAGCATACCAAGCTTGATATTGCTTGTTCAATGCTTCAATTCTTCTCACACCATAACTCTTTTCGTGAATTGGCTCATGGTTAACAAAACTTGGAACATCAGTTCTAGAGTGTGGAGCGTCCTGATCAACAGGCTGCTGTTGAGAAGCATCACTGGTTTTCTCATCAAGTGATGAAGAGGTTCTTTTAGGTTCACTCATATTTGTTTATTTTACTAGAAGATGAATGAATGTGTGTGTACAACAAAGATGTTTACAAGAAATAGAAAAGCAGAATCAGAAAAATTGTAAACGAGCGATGAAAAAGATAAACAAAATACAACAGCGATGAAAAAGATAAAGACCCTAGTATTTATATATTTATTCACAAATTACAAAATTTTCAACTCAGTGTTAATTTCTTAGTTTTATTTCTAATTTTTTGTATTCTTTCTTTTTCTGAAAGTGCATAGATATAATACATAGAAACAAAACAATGCAATGCAATAATAACAAAGCCTACTACTAGTACAATCATTGAAATTAATGAAAGCAAATTTTACCTACTGAAACAATTTATAGTGAAGAGTTTGCATAAAAAGAAAAGAAAAGAAAAGGCAAGAGAAGAAAAATTATCAGACAGACTCTGAATAAATTTTTCCGATGTGCAATTGTGCTCACAAGTTGTGATTTATTGTGTTACGAATGGTGATCAACAGACAATAGAAAAGTAGTTTGAGCATTTAGTGAAATTGAATAACGGATGGGATGTTTGTAACTAAGTAGAGGCAACAAGGAACAATTGGATGAAAAAGTGTTCTGAGTCTTTTTTTTTTTTTCAATTTCTCTTTCAGTCTCTTTTTTCTTTTGAAATTTTGTTCTGCACCTTTAATTGCGAAAAAAGAAAAGCTGTATAAAGCCGTTTTTATTTTATTTGTGTGTGTGGCTGTAAACGGGTAAGGCAATTATGCATAATGTGTAATGTTTATTTTAGTAGTAAAATTTATTTTCAATATACGAGAATATATCTCTATATAACATATACGTAATAGTGATGTGTGCTTTTTTTTTTTCTTTTCTTTGACATTTAGCTCAGCGGTGAAAAAGACAGGTGAAGATCTTGTTAGTTTGCTAGTATAGTAAAAGTTACACTATGTGGCAATAGCCAACTCAAGAACCAGAGAAGGCCATATGGGATGGACAAGTGTAGGTAGATTGATTGGCTTTGCAATAGTATTGTACAACTACAACTACAACCACAGTATTGTTTAAAAATGCTTGTTTTTTTTCTTCTTTTCTTTTTTTGAGGTGAAAAAGCTTGGTTTAGGGTGTTAACTATGGACGGGTATGGAGTTAGTGGAGGAAAAACTCTACAATTATAAAACTGTAATAGTAAATAGTTTATTGTTTTCATTTTACAATATGGATTCATAGTAGATGCAAAATTGCTCGTTGCTGGGTGTTCGTTGAACTCCGGAGAAAAAATTTATTCAATTCAGTTTCAGGCTGAACTTGTTGTTTTTGTCGCTTCCACTCTTTAGTTAATTAATTTAATTAATTTGATTAATTAGACAGCGTGCGGACATGCGTATGCAAATGCGAATGTGAATGCGTCTCAGCCGTATGTCGCAGGGATCCCTGCTATTTTTGTAAACATATGAGCTGGCTGTGGGCTCACTCACGGTATTCTCAATTGAAACTGCTGAGTTTAATCAATCAATATTAGTATTACATTGAGATACAGCTATTCCATTGGCTGTATGTGATCTGTGATGGTGGTGGTGCTGCTTGCTGTCTTGATCACTTGTCACACTGACACTGATTTCTTTCAATTGGCTGATTTTTTTATTTTCCCCTGCAGGCCCTGCCCAAACCAGAGAGAGACAGTCTTGGAGAAAAGCCGACCCACTCGCTTTATTAGTTGTTACCTATCACCCGTACTGCGCCTCATCCGCGCACAATAAAATTAGAACACCACAACGCAGCGCACCAAAAATGTTTCAAGCAAATATCTTTCTCTCTCTCACTTTTAATTTTTCGCTGTTTCTCACTCTCAGTAAAGAATTTTGTCGGAGATTAGCTCCTTTGCGGGGGTGGAAAAGAAAAAGAAAAGGACCTAAAAGTGTGAGGCATTCCTCCGTTTTTAGTGCATGCATACTAATTTACTAAATTTTATTGCTGGTGAGTGAGTGAGTGTTCCTGCCTGCACTTGACGGCGTCGCCTGCGTAAAATTAAGTGAATAATAGGTACGTGGGTGGGTGGGTGAGTTTGCAGTGTAACCGTACCCGCCCATTTCACCACTACACACTGCTCTTAACGTTACGTTGTTTTATTTCACATGCTGAGCGATTGTGTCAGTTGGTCTTGAATACACACACTATGATGATTATAGTTACTAAATTGCATATGCAAACTCATGTACACCAGAAACGTTTAAAAAAAAACACCACATACACAAAAACAAAAAACATTTTTTAGACACCTTTAGTTCAGTTTTTTTTTTTAATTTTTTTCAAATTTTTTTTTTCGCCCTCACCGCCTTGTTTATTAATTAGTCGCTGCAGACTGCAGAATGCAGGTTGTACACACTACACACTACTGGCAATTAGCTTGGCAATAGTCGCTCAGTTGGTCAGCAGACTTATTGATTTGCCTTGTCTTGTCTTACTTTGTCTTAATTAACGTTATTTAAGGTTTTCGCCAATCGCCGTTTGGTCCTGCGGCACTTCAGCCAATAAGAGTTGAGACCTTCTTAGAAGTAACTTTGTGAATAAAAAGAATAATGCCTTTATTTTTATTCGCTGTATTTCAACTACGGATATCATCCGCTGCTTGTGCAGACGTCATTTCAACTGCGAAAAAGGGTCCAACTCCACTATTTCCCAATTGTCCGAATAATATGCTCACTGACACACAGTACAGTACAGTATAGGGAAAACTGACATTGAACACTATTAAGTCTTTTTTTTCAAAAATTTCCCACCAGGGTCTCCATGGACCTCTTTGTAATGCAATTGGCTATTGTTTGCAACAATCAACAAATTTGTTTGTATACAAGATGAACAATAAGTATTATGTAGCGATATAAATGGTTTACTTATTTATTTATTTACTTATTTGATTACTTATTTCCAAATGTTCAACTCGGTGCCGTTTTTGTTCTTTTTTTTGCTCACATCAGTGAAACCCTTTTTCTTCTCCTTATTTGTCACTTTTGCGCACGCTCAGATTCTTGAGCAACTGACTCTACTCCAGTCTGTAACTTAACAGTTTAAAATATCTCGGATACACTGGTGCAACAAACATCTCATAAAAAAGGGATCTAGAAAGGGTTTGCTTAATTTGTATCTTTAACACATGCTTGCGCCTATATTAAATGCTCAACTCTTTCTTGTTATTTTTCTATTAGCAAGACATGGATAACAACAACAAGTTGTGTTGATATAACTAACATCAACTGTAGCTTGTTAACGCTCTACCAATGCCATCCTTAAAGACCTTCTTGCTTCTTCTTTTGCTCTTCAGTCGAAACACACTCTAACCCATTTCATCACCAAATCGAGGGCCCATTTTAACCAGCACAGCCAGAGAATTAAACACTGAAAGATTACTTTTTACTCAGGGCAGTGTACCGCCATTTTTTTTGTGATTTTTCTATCTTTGATATCACCGTTTCGAGTGTCTCATATCAACAAGACAGAATGCCACCATGTACTCTACGTGAATGAATAAGTGTGATGTACCTGCTATATTCTAATAGTTAAATGTTTTTTCAGTACCACTATCACTGAAAAATCGTGTTTCACTAATTGATTCGACTAGCACTACTTTTCAATCAACGCTGCTAACTAATCCGCAAAATGTCCTCATCATTTAGTGAGTTGAAATCGTCGTTGAAGAGCAGTTTGACAGAGATTGAAAAATCGTCAAATGATACGTTACAACAGGACCAGATTATAGAGCTTGTTTCTTTGAAATTTTGCAAAGCTCTTTTCAGAAAACTAACAGCAGATAAGCTTAATGACGCGCCACCTGATTTCAACAGTGACATCTCACCGCTCATTTCTACCCTTGTCAAATTCCTAGCGTACGAGAAATCAGCACCACTAGTTTTACTCATACTGATGAACTTGCACAAGACTTTTAATAACCAATTCGAACAAGAGCTTGTGGAATCACTCAACGATATAATCTTAGTCGCAGATAACTCTCTAGATAATATCAAATTGTTCAAAATTCTAACCGAACTTTTCCCAGTCGAACTCAACACATGTTCTGAAATATTTTGCAAAAATCAGGATTTTATAAACTTGCTATCAAAAGAAATAACAAAACTTTTCAACACTTCAGTAACTGCAGCCCACGACAGATTCTTGTACATTTTAAAATTATTCTCTGCAGCATGTTTAGACGAGACATGTAGAGGACCTATAGCATCACAGTACAATGTTTTACTGATTAGAGTCTTGAAGTTTCAGTATTCAGACTCGAATTTGCTTGTCCAATCACTTGCAGCAATGGTTGTCATTAAAATTTGGAGTTTATTGCCCAAAGAAGTGTTTGAGAAAAATAAGCAAATTTTAACACTCGAGCACTTGTCTGAAATCTTAATCAATGGTCTTATCTCAAATCAAGCTAATGACCAACAACTGGTTGTATCAATAGAGGGACTCGCATTCTTGTCTTTGAATATCTCCGTCAAGAAAACTTTGAGAAAAGATGATAATTTTATAGGTCAATTGGTGAATCAGTTAAACTCCAAAGACAGTACAATAGTGTACGGTATACTCTGCATTCTATCAAACTTGACAATGTATAATAAATTGCTGACTCAGGATCAAAAATCAATCAAAGCATTACAAAATTATGCAGACACAGCTGCTGGTAAATCTACACCTCAGGCAGAGTCAAGCGATGACGACTCGCTGGTTGAAAAATTTGTTGAAAACTTACTGAGTTCGTATGAAATTGTTGCTAAATTAGCAACATTGACCAAATCAGACCTGTATGTTAAATCTAAGGGAATTAAACAACAAGTGATCAAATTCTTAAACAACTCATCTCATCTTTCGAAACACAGAGCAAAAATTGTTTCTCAAGGTGGACTGAACATCTTGCTAAGCTACCTAGTCAACACATCCCAAAACCACATCGACTATACGACTCGCCAAAAGATCACTGTTAAAACTCCAATTGAAGATCCAGCAACTAGGGCAACTGCCATCTCTGCGTTGTCCAAGATACTCACCTCTTGCGATCCAACCAAACTCTTCCCTGAATCTCCTTTGGAGATGGTGACACCAACTTTGTTCCTTATTGAAGCGCTTATCGAGTACGATAATTCTGTGAATGGTTCCGGACTCGAATCACCGTTAGCTGGTGCAGGTGAGATTTCAGGTGAATTTGCATTCAACTGCTTAATCGCTTTGATTAATATTACTTCGGTGAATAGCTTAGAAGTTAGAAATTTGGTGGTTAAACTAGGCTGGAGCGTAATTGTTGATTTGCTAATCAGCGACAACACCATGATTCAAAGATCGGTGTTGGAATTACTCTCAAATTTGGTTTTGTCTCCACTATGCTCAGAAAAATTCTTCAACTGGAAGTTGGAAACTGATGCAAATTTCAGAAATTTCAAATTACTTGTCCAGTTGATGAACTTGAACGATTTCCAGTCCCAGATTGCAGTGTTGAACCTTTTCGCAAATTCAAGTGAATTTGAACTTGTTTCTCAATTACTCGGCAAGTCTGAATTTTTCCTAACACGCTTGACTGAAGTGATGATACAACACAAGGCCAAAGACGAGATTCTGATTAGATGTTTCTACATCTTGCTGAATATCACACAAGTGTCTAACGCTGATTTGTTGAAACAATTCGAGAAAAAGCTTGATTTGAAGAGTGTGATTAGCGAGGCAGTTACTAGTATATCAGACACTGAAACTAAACAGATGGGTCTGAAATTGTGTGAGTCATTGTAAATTGGTCTATGATGTATTCTAATATCTATTAATTTTAAAAAGTCCATATATATACAAAAGTAGTCAAATACGTATACCTTACAAATCCATGCATTCAGTCGTCTAAAAGTTCAAAATCCAAATTTTTATTGATACCCTCCCAAATAATTTCATCAATCTCATTAATCTCATCCTGTGAAAGCTGCACAGAGTCGTAATAGTAATCTGCCGGTTTATACTCTGCAATCGCTTTTTCTCCAGTCTCTTTTAACCACTTTAACCTACGTTTTAGATTCTCGTTTTCACAGATAACACGCTTATCACGTTTCGCAAAACACTCAAGGTTAATTGCATTCTCACCACATATAGAATCATAAATTGTGTCCCAGATCCAAAACTCGATATCTATCCCCGTACATGCAAAGACATCGCCAAAGTTCCTGATTGTGTTATTCAATGGATCAGTAAACAAATCCCGCTCAATAAACTTCCAAGGATCAAGTTTCGGATTATGTATGTGGTAGAATAAAGGTATCTCGGTAGACAACTGAGAGAATGGGACATCGCCGTAGGTGTAGTCATAAGCGTAAACGTAATCTTTCTGCAACTTGTCAATATTCTGTCTGTTTGCATGCACAGTTTTCCTCAAATTCTCATAGTTCTGCACAGGATCAAATTGGACAATCGTACTATCAGCAAAATAATTAACCTCCTTCACAAACGTACCATACAATTTATCGGGTTTCCGGTATACTTGGAAAAACGGTTTTTTAAGTCTTAGTGCAGCAAGAACGAGAGTCTCTTTATCACCTTCACCTGCACCACCTTGTGACAAAAGCGGATGGTAACCTGTGGGACCATTCCAGTTGTAATATAGTGATAATAACAGCGAGTTGAAATGAACATTTTTGTTGATCAGGATTTCACCTGCTTCGGTTGACCAATCGGGCAATGTGCCTTTCCTGTCATGATAGTTTACGTCATTTTCCACTTCGATCAAAGAGCTTTTCAACGTGTATAAATCAGGTGGAGTGTACAGATCGTTCAAGTGTCTGATTGGCAAGTTGCCAACATTGATACCCACAACGTCATATAAATACGGCGAAGTGGTACGTCTCCAAAAATCGGGCCATGTTATTAGTTTATACCTATTGAACAAGTCTGATGTGAATAAATGATCTGGGTTCCTCACTGCAAAATTGTCCGAGTCCAAGTACATGACATTCTCAAACGAAGAAGCTATAATAGCAATAGACTTGATTTGGTAACCTTTCAAATCTCCTAACATTTTCCAAGATTCAGCACCAAATACAGTTGAAAGTTTGACACATTTAGTATTGTATTGATTCGGCAAAATGTCATTGCATAACTCTTCATCGTCATCGTTATCATCGGGTATAATTAATTCCAACGGTAAAGTCGAGCCTGATTTTCTTAATGATTTAATAGAAAGAAAAGCGTACCAAGTATACCAACCTCCACCAATCATGACGTAACCATTTCCTTTATGAAACTCTAACTTTTCAGCATCAGGTAGAGAATTTATGATATTTTTATGCTTTATTTTCAAATCTTGCAAAAATTCATCGTCGAAATGTAAGTATTCCAGTAAACTTGTCTCAGATATGACATCATACGGGAGTTCAGAGAAGATGATATCCCAAATCACTGGTTTCCCATGCTGCGTTGTAATTCTCTCGGGATGGGGAAACAGGAGTGTATTGTTCTGCAAGATTTTGAAAAATTTACTAAACACTTGTTGAAAATCGGGATTTCCCTCATACAAAGGTGTCAAATCACCAGACTCACTATGTGGGATTTCTATTGGTGTATAACTTATGTTTGAAGTTCTATTTAACTCCTGTTGCAGTAGCTCTTCTCTATCAAATGCAAGTTTTCTATTCTCATCATTGATCCAGTGTCTAAATGTATCAAGAGTGACTGGGTCCTTCTTAGCGTCTGTGTTGAAGTAAATTTCTCGAAACTGCTTAGCCAAAAAGTAACTGCTTATACTTGATTTTGTACTTTCCAAAATTTCAATTTCTTCCGGATTACCCAAGCTATGTATTTCATCCGAAATAATAACAATGTACGAGATCACAAGCAGTGAAAGAGTGACGAGTATCAGTTTTTTGCTCCTGTCCAAAAAAGCGGGCAGTCTCATTTAGATAGCGGACTGTACTGTATACTTTCTGTGATCTTGACACCAAGCTCCAGTTTCAGTTCCCAATCCTTATTATATCAGTGATCAAAACGGTGAAAAATATCATTCATCAACGTAAAGATCAAATTTAAATAATTTCTCCTTTCTATTTCTGGTATTCCGAACGGCTCGAAAAATAGACCGGAGAATTTTTGCACGGTTGATAAAAAATTGGATACATATCAAAGGAACAAATAGTCTTATTGCTTATCACAAGAGTCTACTTCTTTGCAATACACACACTACATTTCAAGAGACTACTGTTCAACATGTCTTTGAATGATCAGCTTGGTGGTAGTGGTAGTGGTAGACGGCTGCCAGAGTCACCGTCCATATCTCATACCGTGCGCAGTTTAGTGGATAAAGCTAATTATGCGTTTAACCGGATTTTAGAGGTTTACTTACGACTTTCAGTGACAAAGAAGATCTGCTTTACCGCATTGACAATTTTGCTTTTAGTTACTGAGTTACTGATAGTTATTTACCATCAAGTGATTCTTCAAAAAGCAGCTGCATTTTCAGACAAATGGTACGAGCTAGGGTTCTTGGGATATGCGATAACGTTCTTACTTGTATTTTCAGTGTCTTTCCCGCCATTAATCGGTTTTAGTTTTCTTTGTCTATTTACAGGAATGGCATATGGAATGAAAGGTTGGTTTGTATTGACAATTGCCATGGTTAGCGGATCTGCAAGCTCATTTGTAATCTGCAAAAGATTTTTAAAGAATTTCTCAAAAAGATTATTCAACTCGAACGACAAGTTGAAAATATTTGCAACAGTCTTAAATGATCCAGATGCCAGTTTCCATAAGAATTTAATGGTGATGAGTTTAATAAGACTTTCACCATTACCATACTCAATTTCAAATGGAGCATTTGCAGCAATACCAGGATTACACGTGAATGTGTTCACGTGCGCGAGTATTATTACGAGTCCTAAATTGTTTATTTCTTTGTTTGTTGGATCACAATTGAAGAAAGTTGGTCAGGAGAAGAGCACATCGCAGAAGATTGTTGATGTGTTGAGTATTGCCATTGCGCTAGGAACGTTTTCTTTGGTCTCTTACATATTGTACAATAGAATGAAGCACAGGCTAGAACTACTGGAAAATGGCAGAGGAGGAGCTGGAGCTGGATCCAGAGCTGGAACTGGTGGGATGGGGAACAGTATTGAAGGTGACGACGAAAACGACCTGCTTCTGCACCACACCGAACAAGAGGTTGATAGCGACTTGGACAGCACGCATAGAGAGAATGATACAGAGACAAGCACAATTGATGACGAAGATGAATACGACCGGTTTGTCGATGGAGAGAGCTTAAACGAGGAGAACTGGGTGTGAGCAAATAGGCATTTTATTGAGACAAGACATGTATAGATATGTATGTATCAGGGAAATGGTTATTCAAAGCAATAACAAACTGACTAGCTAGTAATTTAACTGCCAAATGATAATAAACGTTTAAAAGAAGAAGACATCATCGAAATCTGATGTAGAGATGTACTCCAAAACAAATTTAAGACGCACATTTCCCAAAATGGAAAGTGGCTATTTTTAGAACAATTTCATGCGCCACATTTTAAACACATTCCAAAGTGAAGAAAAACAATGTAAAAAAAAATAACATGCGCCACATAATTCTATCTTTAATCTCTTTGTGTGTGGCTGTGCCGATAATAGGAGCGACACGGCAGAAAGAAAAAAAAGAAAGAAAAAAAAGACGAGGAAAAAAAAGGAAATTTTTCACAAGCGCACACGTACATACAATGAGTGAGTGAGTGAGTATCGGTGACAAACAGAACATTATTTATTATCTGTCTGATTCTGAAAAGAGGGATCAAGTGGTTGACATTGAAGGATAATTTGTGTCATGTTTATTAGTTTGTTATCAAACATCTTTCATTAGATCTTTAGCATATAGAGAGTGTATTCGTTCGCTGTATACCAAAAGTTTACTAACGATTCAGTTTTATCTCTGTTAACGGCTATTCGATACAGATTGACCATCCATTATAACTGTCAACCTCTTTTGTCTTGATCTGTATTCCCATTGACTTGATCGCTAGATACAGGTGATCTATATAATATTATCCTTTTTCTCAGTTTCAGACTATCGTTCTTTTTAGTCCTCCACTCAACTAGTCACTCCTTTTTGCTCCGCTCCACGATATATTCTACCCAATCACGCATCATTGCATATTGATCCCACTTGATTTACTTCTTTCTTTAAAACCTCAAACTTCAACTGCAAAACTTCAATTTCATCAGTCTCCCACAACGCATTCTTGTTTTTTTATAGATCAATCATCAGATGAACAGTGATAATATTCAACTCAATCTGGACTCTTTGCCTCAATTCTTGAGAAGCCCTGTTCCTCAAGTCAAATTCAATTCCGCTTTTCCTCCACTCACTACAAAGGCTAAACCTAAGAGTGTTATGGAAAGAGCCGGTTTTGAAGTTTACAAACCACCTTCTCAAAATAAATTATCTTATAAACATAACAAATCTTTTCCAAACTTGAAAAACGGCAGAAATTTTACAACACCAAATCAGTATAATGGTTCCATTAAAAACTCGTCAGATCCTCAAATAAATACAAACTCGTCAAAAAAAAGATTTTTTTCTGGTTCAAATATAAGCAACCCAAATAACAAAAATGATTTCTCCGACATAAATGATTTAAGTTTTAATTTAAAGCAAACTCACCTGGGTGACGATCGTCAAAAATCTCTAGCGTCAAATTCCAATTCAACACAATCATCAAACTTGAATTATATTCCACAAAACGAAATTCCTGCACCTGCTGCTACGGTGGACGATGATTACTCTCACACCAACTCAAAAAATCAATCCAGATTCTCAAATGCTTCTTTCCATTTCCACAATAATAATCATAGTAACAACACCACTTCTGATGGAAACAATATTTCTTTGAAAACTGCCGTTCCTTTACTACCAGATATCGAGATCACAACTCCAATTATGCAACAGAACGATTTCCCTTCGACTTCTTCACTTAATGCTTCACTCACTTCTTCTCCTTCTGCTCCCTTACCAAAAATCCCTCAAATCTCTGAACCACAATTTGAAAAAAATAGTAGTAATAAACTTTATGATGACAAACAAGGTGTTAATTATCAAAATTCAAATTCTTCAATTGACGCATTTGATAGCCGGTTTCAACCAACTAGTGTTAGTCATAATAATAGTGAAGTTTTAACTTATACAACAACACAAGAAACCGATTCAGAAGATGAAGATTCTTTACTACAATTATTATCAATGAAAAAAGAGCTGTCTCCTGTTCCATTAAGTGAAGCACATTTTGTAAATTCATCATCATCAGTTGATCAATTATTACGTGTTCCAAATGCTTCTTACCTAGGTCTACCATCAGACGGTAAAAATATCAATAATGAACATGATTTTAGAGGTAGTCGAACCTCGTCAATCTATCATTCTCCTGATGTTCAAGTGTTTAGTACAATGCATACAGATGATTTCAAAATTTACAATACACCTTCTCCACAACCAACAGCATCTTTATCATCACCAACTGCAACTGCATCAAGTAATAATACATCAAATAATCAAAATCAAAGAATTAGAAGTTTGAATATTAGTTCCAACATTCAAGATATGTCAACTATTCAAGAAGATACAGAACATGAAGACAGTCATTTGATTCCAAACCCATTGGAATTCCAACCAACAATTGAGACCCCGCCATTACCAAGTTCGAATATTTTTGGTATTGAAGGAATGACCAAAATGAAGCTGAATGTATTGGAATCTCCATTGAAAAGATCAGAAAAATCACAACAAAGAGAGAATAACAATCATTCTGGAAACTCTTCACCATCTTTACGTAATGATGAGGCGTCATTAGACACCAGATCTCAATCAACAAAGAATTTAAACAATTCAATTATGAGCCAATCTATTCATTCAAATAAAGATGATAATTTGAGTCAATATGCTAATGATCAATTTGATAATAATCAAACTGAATCACTACCACAATACAATGAAACGCCCAAATTCCCACCAGGTCAAGGACCTTGTCGTTCTTGTAAACTTGATATTGAACCTAATCAAAAATCAATTTGGTCAAAAGATCAGCAACTTACAGGTCAGTGGCACCGTAAATGTTTCTTATGTTCAACATGTTCCAAACCTTTTTCAAAAGGTCAATCTTGTTATGTCTATAATGACCTACCATACTGCTCTACTCACTTTCATGAAGTTAATGGATCACTGTGTACAACTTGTCAAACTGGTATAGAAGGTGAATGTTTAGAAAACGAAATCAATGAACTGTTCCATCCTCATTGCTTGACTTGTGAATATTGTGGGAAATTAGTTAGCGGCGAGTATTTCATATACAAAGGAAGAATAGCTTGTGACGCTGATGCAGACAAGTTGGCTGAGACTTATGCCATGGAAGATAATATAGATGGCACAGTGAATGATGACAAGATCACCAGAAGACGTACCAGATTGATGTACCTTTAGGCTTAAGGGTGCGTATGACTAGTCAAGAATCAATGCATTGCGTTTAGTATTAAAAGGGTATGACAATTTCATTTGTAATTTTATAGATTTTTTTTTTCTCATTATTTTTTTATTAGGTCTCTGGGTTTGAGACCTATGACACCATTTTGTATAATTATCAAAACTTTTCTATTTGTGTATTACTAAAATTTTGCTAGTTTTGTTGAAGTCGTTTTTATTACTCAATTAAAAAAAAAAGTCTATAAATAATAACCTGTCCATTACCGAAGATACCCTACTCTTTCAAAATAACCTGTATTCTGTATTTTCAACACACCGCCGTCCAAATCAAAAAAATTCAACTACAATCCAGCTTGCTTGCATGCGAAGGAAACTCCAACACTACATCCACACCCTCACCTAGTCTATTGTGCATCGATATGAATCCGCAGTTGAACTCAGTCATGACTTGGCACAATGGTAAACCCATTCCAAAACCGTGAATTTGATCTTTCATATCCTCGCTTTCCACACCGCTGTCTGGAGATTCGCAGGTTGTGAAATGGAACTGGAATATCTTGGGCAGAATTGCTGGGTCCAATCCACCTGCTTGATCTGAGATTGTAATTTTCGTCATCTTCTTAAGATCAGCCCCCGTTCTATCGCTTTGTTCGATTCTTATACTAATTGGTATTTGTTCCGTCAATGATGGAACAGCTGCGTTTTTCAATAATTCGAAAATTATGTGACTGACATGTTGTGGGATGCAATGGATCTTCAAATCTAGCCCTTTGTCATTCACAATGTTCACTTTGGGCGATGGATAGTCATTCAAATGTAAAATATTCTCTGTATACTTTACGGAACTCTTCATCAAATCGAGTGCTGAAACAGTGGACACCAAAGGTTTTGTACTTAGGTAGTTTGCAAGCTGATAAGTCGACTGTAACCTGGCAAGATGGTATGTTGATAAGAATTTGTGAATTGTTGGTGTATAGTTTTGCGAAAACCATTGTTGATCATCACTGGTAAGTAACAAAGAAATAGTTTGCAACTCATCCGATCTCTTGAAAAGTTCATCGCTAACCAGATTCTTAAATTTGTACTCGGATAAGCTTAGAACTTGATTGTTTTGTAAATGGTCATATGAAGTCTTATAATTATTAGCCAAGTTGATATAATATTGGCTTATTGTTTTGTTTGAAGAAAATGGGTGTGTTTCATGCTGAGAAAGTAAATCAATTTGATCTTTGTAAATAGCAAGAAGCTTATCAACCAATTTTTCTCTTTGAGCCAAATTATGTTGATTTGGACCCGATTTTAAAAAAGACAACGAGAATGGAAACCCAAACTTTCTTATACTAATACTTGTCATTGCTATTCAGTTTCTCATTGATTGTCAAGATTGGAATCTAAATGCAAAAAATTACTTAGTCTGCAAATCATTAATCAAGTTGAACCAACTGCTCAAAAATCACATCTGAAGAACTCAACCCGTTTGATCGAAGCTGATGGTGTCAAAATGACATTACATCTTCATTAAAGTACTTACACTTACAATCAATCAGACACAGCACCAACCAAATATCGGCCTGTATTCGCATTCCGAAACGGTCAAACAAACAACCAATCTATTTGGTCCTTTTTCCCGCGGAGTCAAATTGGGAAACTCTTCCGGGGTAACAATAATAAAAAAAATAATAATAATTGAGCCGCACGTCGATCGACTCTCATCAGTACTGGCCAAATGTGAAATATTCATCGTTATCTGCTTCATCATTGTGGGGGTGATGGTGCGTTTGAGTTTGAGTATCCACCTGTTCAGTAGAATCATCATCTTCGTAATATGAAAAGCCCATGGTAGGAGCACCATAAACAGGATCATTAGAATCAGAGGTAAACGTGGCAACACCACTGTTGCCTTCGATGGACTCTGAATTTCCTGAATTGTCAGAACCGTTTTCATTATCTTGAGTCGATTCTTTTGTGATAGGTGTCTCTGATTCCACTGCATTATTATCAAACTGAACTGTATTGAATGATCCATTGGCTTCATAAAAACTACTACAAATCTCGTCATCCATTGTACCGTTTATGTACCTATTGTAATCGATTGGGGAGGTTTTAGATATAGTTGGGGAAGGATTTTCGTAGTCTTGTTGTGTATTATTGAACACTGTCACATCTCTAATCATATGAGCATGCGCATAACTTCGAGTGTTCAATTTTGTATTTAACGATGTTGAACTGGCGGAGTTGATGCTATCTTTTCTTCCGAAATCAAAGCTTCTTCTTGATAAATTTTTGTGCAGCTTGTACGGAGATGTTGGCATTGATGATATAGTTTGACGATGATGCGAGGCCCTATATGGTATCCCCATAGCTTGATTCACCAAAGCAGGATCTGCATATACAGATGGTGAAGTATCTATACTGTTAATTTGAAAACGTGAATTTTTTTGCGGAGTGCCACCATTACCCGTACTGTTTATACGTAAATTTGGGTATGAGCTTTTGTGTTTGAATTGATCTTCATAAAAAATAGCTGTATTAATAGTCTCTGAACGACGGCGTTGATGCACTTTCTTCTTTTGCTGTTTTTTCCCATAAATATGTCCGCCACTGCTGTTGGGAGCTTTGAGCAACATGTTTGCTAATTTACTTTTCTCTTTTGGTATTAAACTAATTGATAAATTATTGAAATTAGTATTGGACGCTGAAATCATTCTAGATCGAATTCTTGTAATACACCTATCCAGGGAAAATTCTAATGAGCAATGGTTTTTAATAATTGAAATCTTAGGCCATGTAGCTCTGGCACCTCTTACGATAGCATCAAGTAGAAATTCGGGACTTGGATTGGCTAAGAGCTTGTTTAATTCTGTGAATCTTATATCCGGCAATATAGTAATATCTCCGGAATATGGTTGCGAAATGACCGATTTCAACTTTGTACACGCATTAGTGGCTATACCAAGTTCACTTAAAACCTCTAAATAGTGGATCGCTTCTGTTGAGACTAATCCATAAACTTGATTTAAAAATTGTTTCAATTTGGCGCTGTATTCATTTTCGATTTCTCCACCAACACATTGAATTGACATTTTCAAAAATGGAGTTACATGAGGATTAACTTGACATGCAATAACATGATTAACATTGAACATCTCTGATAATCTTTTAATTGGCAAATCACCATGAACTGAGCCATCTACAAATTTGACCATGGGATTCGACCATTGTTCTATAATTCCAGTTTTAAAATTCTTTTCATAAATAGTAGAAGATGCAAAAACACCTGGTAAGGAACAACTTGCACAAACTGCAGACCATATTAAGACATTTGGCGAAGTTAAATAATTTAACAAGCTAGGTTGTTCATGAACAGATGCCGATGAGACGGTAATATTCAATATTCTTCCTGTTCTGTTATAAGCCTCTCTAAAAGTTAACTCACCCAATAATTCTCTCATTGTATTTTGCAAATGTATGCTATCAAACCAAGTTCCATATTTTAGTAACCTTTCAAGACAAGACAAAAAAGTTTCTGGCTTATCGTCTTTCTGAAAAACTTCAAACCTTTTCTTATAGAAAGTTTCAAATAAATCTGCTAGTTCAGAAGACGTTCTACTACAAACCAGAGCACTCAAAATAGAGCCTGAACTAGAACCTGAAATGATTTTGGGTAGTAAGTCCAGTTCAAGTAAAGTTGAAAAGACGCCGATTTCGAGCATTCCAAAACAACCGCCTCCACTCATAGTTATTGCTACTCTGCCATAATTACGTCTTGTTTGAATAAGCATTCCAAGAACATAATTATCAGGTAGTGAAACGTTACCGCTAGCAAATTCGTTCAAGCACAATTCACACTCTTCGATATATTCTTCAATTAAAGTCTTTGTACCTACTGAAGAATGTCTGTACAAGTTTATATTATCCATATTAGCCATATTTCTCGACCAAGTTGTTCTGATCATGTATAATAATTTTTTGTAATTCTTAGAGAGTCTAGCTTCTCTCATTTCATTCAATCTAACCTGAACTAATTGATAGTCATAAAGATTCGTTTCAAGCTCTTGCTTCCAGCTGTTATTGTTCAATAGTTTGTCTAGTAGTACACTTGTTTCAAACCATTCTTCATAGCTTGTTGCCGCTTTTTGCTGTGCAACTAATTTGTTAATTTGAGCGCTTTTTTCGTCAGGCGGTCCAATACAGTGTCTGATCACTGGTGTATCTCCTAAAACGTTTAGTAAACTTTTTCCAATTTGGTATATTGCCGAGTATAATTTGTTTGACAAGTTATTTGCCTCATCACCTTCAACAAAGTCTTGGGTTTGGAATTTTTGCTGGTTTCCCTTTCTCTGGCGCACAGCTATCAACCGTTCTGTTATATGGTCTAGGGGGTTAGTCTTGAACTGTACAAAGTCATATGAAGTTTCCTTTCCTTCATTCATGACAAATAGGAGAAGGTTGTGATTTTGGTTAATTCAGAGTAGTATCAAAGTAACTTTCCATCAAAAATTACACTTTCAACAGTCAAATTTTCCTTTTTTTTAATGTAGACTCTCCCTCTTTATTTCTCTTATTTATCATTATATTATATCACTATTATGCTACTCTAACGTCATTTTCTCCTCCTCTTGCTCACCCGCATCTAATTGTAAAACCGGGCTGTGTAATAGCATTATATTATAATTTGACGTGCACAGCCTTTTCTTTTTTCACTTGATCAATATCGAGCTGGATGATGGAGTACCACTAAAGCAAATACTTTTACGGTAAAGTTGCGTTCACAGAATATAAACAGTAACCTCTATTAAGAATAAAAACACATGAACAGCAAAAAACAAAAAGAAGAACAAGTACAAAAATACAAAAGTGCAAAAAATGCAAAATGACAGCGTTGAAAACACAAGATTTACATATTATAATGAATAAAAGTTTAAACAACAAGTGAAAAAAATTATGGGCAGATGAATCCACCATCGACCACCATAGCTGAACCTGTTGTGTAATTGGAAGCATCTGTTGCCAAGTACAAGTAAGCACCAGCTAATTCTCTAGCAATACCTTGTCTTCCCATTGGAATCAAACGAACCCAAGTGTTCAAGATAGCTGGGTCCAGGTTGTCTGATAAACCGGTATCCATGTAACCAGGACATATACAGTTGACTCTAGCACCAAACAGAGAAAATTCAACACCTAAAGATTTGGCCATTTGAATACAACCGGCTTTAGCAGCGTTATATGGCATTTGGAAGTTTGGAACATTAACAATCAAACCAGACATGGAAGCAGTGATGATCAGTGAACCTGAACCTTGTTTTCTGAAAACTTTACCGACATTTTTGGCACAGTAGTAAACACCGTTCAAATCAACGTCAATCACTTTATGCCAGCTCTTATCATCGTCGTTCTCGTCATTTAAAATGGTTCCTGACTCCCAGATAACACCAGCGTTAGCAACGAAAACATCAATAGTTCCAAATTCTTCCACTGTTTGGTTAGTCACTTCGGCAACGTTTTTAGAAGAAGCAACATTGACTTTGAAGTACTTGGTCTTTGTACCGTATTTAGCTGTTAATGATTCACAGGCAGCTGTTGCGTCTTCGTAATCCCAAATAATTAATGCATCACAACCGGCATCACAGTATGCTTCAGCTGCGTTGTAACCGATACCGTTCAAATTAGCCGCACCTGTAATAACACAGATTTTACCTTTTAAAGAAAACAAATCAAAGATGCTTCTTTCTTTCAAGTGGAGAGGTGGTGGTTTAGGCAATGGAGTAGGATCATTATGGAAGATGATTGAAGTGTTGTCTAAAACTTTTTCTGGTCCAGTCATTTTGTTGGTGTATGATATAAGGTAATTAAGATTATTGATAAATAATAAAAGTATAACTAACTCATAGTGAAAATGAAAATGAAAATGAAATGAATAGTTAAATCAAATAACCAAATGCTCGACTGGATATAAGGTAGCTTAAATACTTTTCAAGTCCATCAGATGTTGAGTTGGCCAAAAATGAAAAAATAAAAAAAGAAAAGAAAAAGAAAAGAGATGTTCCGGTCTTGTCATGTCTTGTCACTGCATACAGCGTTAATTGAGTAAAATCAGAGATCTCGCGGAGGGACTGACAAGAAAAAAAAAGGAATTCCGCTTTTTATCACACCCCCACCTTCTATACAACACAGCCTTGAATATGTATTTTGAATTTCGAAAAAAAATGGCAACATTACACAGCCCTTTTTCCATGTATTCATCCATTTTTGTTTTTGTTGTCGGAGTTCAGGGGCCTGCGGAGGAACACACTTGACGGATTTTTTTTAGTCATTTTCAGATTTGTGCATATCATCTGCATACAGGAGATGATTAGACAAAGATTTACTTATCATTATCAGAGAACAGAACCTAAATTTTTTTTTTACACCTTCTATATCGCAAATCATCGTGTCAACTAAAAATCAAAAAAATCAAACTAAGAATACAAAAGTCAAGAAAAAAGCTAAAAAAGTAACATGTACAAATAAGAAAAAAACAGTTTTTACAGAAACCTGGCTAGTAGTGACAAATTAGTGTGTAACTCCATATTAGCACTGTCAAGTCTATTTTCTCAAGAGTTGGTCAATCTTGTCCTCTAAACTTTGCAATCTTTCATCTTTCTCCAGGTTGGATTTTATCAACTTGTCAACAGTGGTTTCTAAAGTTGTGACTAATGATCTCAAGTTGTCCACTGTTGCCTTCAATCCTCCTGCTGCTGCACCTGCTGCTGCTGGCTTGGCAGTAGTAGTAGTAGTGGTGGTTGTGGTGGTAGAATCAGAAGTATCTTTCACAGGTTTTGCAACTTCAAGATCTGATGCCTTGATGGTTGGTTCGACATCTTTTGGTGTGTCTGCAGCTTTAGCAGGCTCAGCAGAAATCTTGTCTTTAGTAACTTCAGTTGGCTTTTCAGCAACTGTCTCAACTTTAGATGGTGTCTTTTCCTCTTTAGTTTTCTCAACTGGTTCTGATTTTGAAGCACTTTCTTTCTCCTTTAATGCCACTGTCTGTTTAGGTTCAACAACAGCCCACTCGTCATCGTCGCCAGCATCAACCTCTTGCGTATCATCATCCGACAATGTACTAACTTTATCCAGCAACTCGTTTGTAGTTTTGGCATTTAGCAATTCGTCAACTTTTTGAGGTTTAGGGATCACTACAGGTTCAGAAATAGTGTCAGCTTGTTTAGGCTCTGGCACTGATTCTTTCTTTGTTTGAGAAGGTTCTGTTTTTTTCTCCTCAACAGCAGGTTCAGATGCAGATTCGCTAGTAGTAATTGGTTGAGATGCCTTTTTAGCTGGTGATAAAGATGGAGTTCCAGCACCTTCGAATAATTCAGCCATAGACACTAAAATTGGACCTTCAACAGTTTTGGAACCCGAGAAAAATTCTTCGCTTGTCAATGCAGGAACACCTGATGGAGCATCAGGATAGATATCTTCTTGGAACATTTCTGATCTTCTTGGAACAATAAATGAAACTGGTTCGATAGAATTGTCATTCAATAACTTGTAAGCTCTGTTAACTTCATTTTCCTTCATATTAACGAATCTTTTAGGTAAGAATGCCAACCCACGTTGTGGTGCTGTTGATTGGTATTCGGAGAGTTCGTACAGTTCATCATTCTCAAATTCAAAATATCTAATATTACCATCACCTTTACCAGCGATAAACAATAAAGATGTAGATTCGTCGTAAAATGGCATTAATATACCGGAAGATGAATCAACAGTGTAAAAGCCACCAATGTTTCCCTCTTCTAAAGCATCTGCTTTCCAAACTGCCAATTGTCTTTCAGAAAATCTATCAAACCCAGTAGTGGCAATTCTATCGGTATTTCCTAACCAACAAACTCTGCAAGCTTTAGCACCGGTATGGCTCGCACCTTCACTCAATAATTTACCACTTGTAACATCCCAAACTCTCAATTTCTTATCTCTTGAAGCTGTGACAATCTTAGAACCGTTATAGTTAAAGGCAAAAGATGTGACTAAATCCTTGTGCTGTAAAGTAACCTCACATTTCATTGTGTCCAAGTTCCAGATCTTAACAGAGTAGTCAAAAGAGGAAGATGCTAAAACATTCTCAGCCACAGGATGATATTTAACATGACCAACTTTACGACTATGACCAGATAAAACGGCAACAGGTTGCACGTCTACGATATTTTCTGGGTCGGCTTTGATCAATGTGTAATCTTCAGGAATTTCCCACAACAAGATCTTACCATCATCACCAACAGATGCTAACTTTCTGTCGTTGAATGGATTGAAATCAGTGTCTAAAACAGCACCACCAGTATGACCTCTAAACATTGGGACTTTATCTGGTGCTTTACCAACTTCATTCAATGGGATAACAATGAACGAACCAATACCATTGGAATTTAACGATAGGTATTTTCCGTTACATTGAATAATGTTACTGTCAAAAGCGTTCATAGTAGCTTTCAAGTTCTCGTAACAGAGTTCTTTTTTAAAAGCTTGTCCAAAGACATGTCTGTACTTTGATTGTCTAACAAATCTCCCGCTGTAAAATTTGGAAAAAGAAATTATAAAAGAAACGATTCAAATGATCAATCCAGAGACTCCATAAGAGTCACAGATATAAGAAAGTTATCATTTGAACACATATAGATTTACTAACTGTATTAGTATACTGGTTATTGACTTTGCGTTCTTCTTGATAGTGCTCAGAACACTGCTTCTTCAGTAAAACATACCTCATAATGTGAATTTCTCGTTTACCTCTTAAGACAAATCTCAATTGTTGATACTAGAGCCAAAATTGAAGATTACAAAAACACACTTATTGTCGTATCGCATTTAAGATAAGTTGGACACGATAGTTTGGTTGAATCATAAATAAAGATACCATCAACATGATATTCAACTACACATTCCCCGATACCACGTTATTACTAAAACGGCAATTTGTTTCTGTCGTAAATTGTAAACGTGTCAATTGTAAAATGTTTTGCGTCGATTTGAATTTCTTTGCGTCGATCGACGTGCAGACGCCAAATCGCGATCGGATCAATCGAATCGCTTAGTGAAAGGAAAAGAGTGCAGAAAAAAAAAGTGCTTTCTTTGCCTTGTTTAAAGATGGAGGGAGGGTTTTAGTGAAATTCTTTTTACCCCTTTCTTTAGGGTGTTTGCCTGTTTGTCAAGATCTGTTTGAGATTATATATGAAACCTATAGTATAACTTAGCTCACTCAGTTACCTTGTTTTGGGTTTGTTTTTGTCGGTTTGTTGGTCCAAAGTGTAAACATACAAGACGAAGTTCACAGCCCTAACTAAACTAAGTGATCACGTCTGTCTTGTCTTTTTTTTCAGACATTTTCTTCCAGTATTATCCTTCAGTAATATTTTGCTTTTTAAAAGGTGTTACTTATATAGACTTTCCTGGTCCTTTAAAATTTTATAGATTTGATTTGATTTTTGTTTTAAAAAGTAGGGTTCAAATCGTTATACTGCTTTAGAGAGTGCCAAATATATATATCCTTCAACTTAAAATGAGCACAGAGGAAAGCAGATCAAAGGAAATATACAAAAAAATTATCGAATCCCATAAGTTCCCAAATGATGACAGCGTACAGCAACCCATTTTCCAAGAGTGTTATGATTGGTACCAAAACATACCGTCTGTAATTCATTATTACTGTCATTCTGAAGTAATGGCATACAACGTCTGTCATATTCTAGTTGTCACAAGCTCATTTGGAAGTAGCCCCATCTTAGACGAACTACAACTGAAAACTAGAACTTTACTTTCAACATGTTCAAAATGTATACAAGGTTTCCACAATGCGAGAGCAAGAGTCAGAATGGATTTCAATTTACAAAGAAATCTTCAATATACACAAACTAAAAAAGTCATGGACTTGATTTTTGAATGGGAGGCCAATTCTCTTGTTGAGTCTATCAAAAATACACAAACTGATGATCCAGATAAAATATTTCAGCTCCCCTTGGTCAAAAATGCCATTTTGGAATGTCAATTATGTCCAGCCCTATTAAGATGTAACTATGGACTTAAGATTCTTTTCACTAATTTTTTAGAACTTGCAGACAAACTATCTATCCCGTTAGAACCCAAAGTACCTTTATTTCCAGGATTATTATATCTTTTATTTGAAGGAACAACTTTTGAAAGAAATTGGGCGCTTAAGTTTTTACAAAATGACGAAAATTTTGAAGCACAAGTTGGTGAAAAAAAATTACCTAAATACGATTCCATGGCATTCACAGATCTTTTCATAGAAGAATACGAGTTGCATTTGTTCAATATTCAGAATCCTGAATTTTTCTCATCAGAAACATGTATAAAGTTTTGGACAAGTATGGTTCCTATCCTAAAATTTTCTTCCGGTAATGCAATCAAAAACAGAATCAATTTTCCAGAGTGTTCAAACAAATTTAAAGCTGCTGTGACATTCAATGTGGTGCCGCTATTAGAGGTATTCAGTAATCAAATGTTATCGTTTTTGGATAAACCACTTCCGTATCTCTTGAGAGCTTTCAATATCTTACTAACTCAACTTGAATCTGAGTTTTGGACTTTAGTTGAACCTCATACTTACTTAAACTTTTTCGATGTCATCTTCAATAACCCTCATTACATAAAACATGCAGATTTGTTGGCTACTGCTCATGCATTGGATGACTTTTCAGAAACTGCACATATAGCTGATTTAGTCTCATGGGTTCTCACTTTGCGTAAAACGCTGAAGCCCTCTCAGAAAGTTAAAGCTGCTTGCATCTCTTACAAATTTTTCATGGATAGACTTAGTGAAAAGAATCACGGTGTTATATTTGCATTTACCGGACTTTCAATCATGAACGATACACTCCAGTTAACTGAAAGTTTAAGAAATCAAAGTTTAACCATTGAAATATATTCAAAAGCAGATGCCAGAGCTCTTGTTGGTTTGAAATCAATTCTTTTAATTGATGCTGCTATAAAACCCGAACTCAAAGAGCCCTCATTAAAATTGATAGAAACCACTTTAGCATTTGATATTAAAGCATTAGCGCAGTCGAGTTACTGTTTAAGCAAAAGAGAATCTTCGCTTAACTTACAATTCAACAAAGATATTTGGATTTTACTTGAAAAGAAAATCCTCAATAATGACGTTGATTTTGCTTCAACGATTTTTAAAGGATTGACAAATTTAACCTCTGTTTTTTCCATCGATATCACTTTAATGAAAACAAAAGTGAAAAATGACAAAACATACAATGAAGATATGCTTAGAGATTTAGTTTCTGCTTCAAGTAAGCATAACAAGAACGTCTCTGATATGGTATCTGTGGTTGATACTATTTATAGTAAATTGGCTGAATTATTTGATAACTACAAGATGAAACTAATCTTAGTCGATGACCATGCTTCATTGGGATTATGGTCTTGTATCATGTCACCTGAAAAAACACTTTATGAGGCCGCTATGGGTTTATTAAATGAAGGTTTTGATGTTGATGGACGTTTCGAAGCTTTTAAAGCTTTATTACAACTGAATCTTGGAGTTTCAATTAAATCTTTTTCATCCGCTTTGAATGAAGTTATGATTTTAAAACAGTACCCATCTTCCAAAAGATGTGTCAAAGTTTTAATGGATTTTAATACCTGTTTATTTGATCCGATTAATGGTTTGTTGATTAATCAAAATGATATGTCAATGCGAAACAGAAGTATTCTTGCAAAATTTTGGTGTCATTGTTGGTCATTTATGATGATGATCTATGAATCTATTATGGAATGGTCTTCAGATTATGAGTTGATGAAAGCAAATATTCAAAACAGAGAGCATGCGGAAAAAATTTCAACAGATCTAATGGAGTTCACTAGAGATGTTTTAGACTTATCGCACATGATGTTAGCTGGCTACAAGATGTTGGTTGACTGTATTCAACCTCCTGGAATCTCTGACGAGCAAAAAAAAGACATTCAACAAAGTCTTTTCCATCCTATCTTTACAAGTTTTGATCCCCTTATCAAATGGTTAAGACTCAGTGATCCAGCTTTGTTGACGTCATGTGTTAACTTAACAGTTAGTATCCTCGATTTGGTGATTGAGCTAAAGTTGAACTTTTCAGAAAACTCTTTGATTATATTGACCAAACTTTGTGCTAAAGCAAGAAGATTTAATAACAAGCTTTCTGAAGAACAAAGAGGAGAAATATTGGTCAGAGCCAGAAAGTTTGACGACTCTTTGGTAGATAAAGTTGTTGCTGAAGCTGAAGATTATAGAAAGAAACAACAGCAGCAGCAGTTATTACAACAACAAATGGAACAATCAGCACAGTCAAGAGCATCATCAGAAGCATCATCAAGACAAGTTACACCTGTTAGTTTCACCCATAAACCACATCAAATTCATTCACAACAACCTTCTATAACTAGTTTTATGAACACACCATTAACTCGTGAAAGTAAAGTTGTTAACAAACGTTTATCAGCTTTAGAGGAACAAAGAATGAAGTTGGCCGAAAAGAGAAAAGTACAAGAGCCTGCTAAAGAACCTGCTGCACCAAGACCACCCGGTTTCAATAAAAACAAAAAGAAAACTGATGGAGTTGAATCACAGGATGAGGCCTCTGACAGTGATTCAGACACTGAATCGCTATTTTTCACCAAGGATGATGTTGTTAAAAAGATGAAAAAGAGTAAGTCTGCTTTACAGTCACTAAATCATAAAGTTGGAGCTCAACTTTACAAGCCTAAGCCAACCGTCAGTGCTGAAATGCTAAAGAAGAAAGCTGAAGAATTAATGAGATTGAGATTGAATGTTGATATGAGTCCTTTGTATCATAAAGTTCTAAGCTGGTCATATAAAAATACAAGCGAATTTCCAAGTGATAAAGATGATCAAAAGTATACCATGATTAAAGATTCATTTTCCAGTGTTGAAGAGTACCAGAAGACTTTTGAGCCATTATTACTGTTGGAATGTTGGCAATCTATTCAAAGGGCCAAACAGCTCGATCAAGAAACACCTTTCAGAATGACTGTTGGTTCTAGAGCTGCAACTGATAGATTTTTTGATGTTTTTGCATCTGTGAAGAGAGAAATTGTTTCGGAAAAGAGGCTTTTCGGTGATAGTGATTTATTGGTATTAATGTTTGTTGATAACCTCGATGAAAACGGAAAAGCACCAACAAAGTCTCAAGTTGCACAAAGCACTGCATGCTGTTTTGCAAAAGTTCGTGCTATTAAAAACAACTCCAATGGCTATGCTGATATAACACTGAGAGTTGCTACAAATACTCCAATGACAAACTTTTTAACTCCCTCCACTGAATTAGTTGGTCTTCGTGTTATTCAAATGACTACCATTGAAAGAGAGTTTTCATCATTGAAAGGTCTTCAATATTATGACATGGTTGATGATATAGTGAAAGCTATACCTGCGTCTCCTGTTTCTCTGGATCCTTCTACTATTGAAAATATTAAGAAATTGTACGACGTTAATCCTTCACAAGCGTCAGCTATTGCAGGTGCGGTCCATAATGAAGGTTTTTCGTTAATCCAAGGTCCTCCTGGTACTGGTAAGACTAAAACAATTTTAGGTATTATTGGCTATGTTTTAACCTCTTTATCTGAATCATCTGCGACTCCAATTAGTATAGGAAATACATCAAGTAACTCAAAGTCTTTATCAAAAGAATCGTCTGCACCAAAGAGGAAGATATTGATTTGTGCTCCTTCAAATGCTGCTGTTGATGAGTTGGTTTTAAGATTGATGGGTGGTATCAAAAATTCAGAAGGTGAGAATTTCAAGCCTAATGTAGTTAGATTGGGAAGATCAGATGCAGTTAATGCGCAAGTCAAAGAGACTATTTTAGAAGAACTCGTTGAAGCTCAGTTATCGGCCATCAAGAATGTTGCTGAAGATACCACAATCAAAGAAGAGCACAGAAAATGTATTGAAGAAAGAAACAAATTGAGAGAGACTCTTTCATCTGGTAAACTATCAGAGGATGAGATTGCAGCTACAGAATTGAGATTACAAGAAGTTTTACAAAAACGTAAAGAGTTGGGAAGAAGATTGGATCAAGCGAGAGAAGATCAAGCTGTTAGTTACCGTACAAGGGAAATTGAAAGAAGAAATATTCAGTTCAAAATTTTGAATTCTGCTCAAGTGGTTTGTTCAACATTATCGGGGTCTGCTCATGATGTTTTAGGCAGTATGTCTATGACTTTCGATACTGTTGTTATTGATGAAGCTGCTCAATGTATTGAATTGAGTGCTATCATTCCTTTAAGATACGGTTGCAAAAAATGTATTATGGTTGGTGATCCAAATCAATTGCCACCAACAGTTCTTTCACAAAAAGCAGCCCAGTATAACTATGAGCAAAGTTTGTTTGTGAGAATGCAAAACAAGTATAAAAATTCTGTTTACATGTTGAATGTGCAATATCGTATGCATCCTGAGATTTCTGTCTTTCCGTCAAAAGAGTTTTACGATTCCAAATTGTTGGATGGACCAAACATGGAAACGATCAATGCAAAGCCATGGCATAAATATGAGTTATTCAAGCCTTATAATTTTTATAATATCGAAGGTACGCAAGAAAAAAATCAACGGACTTTATCATTATACAATGTTCAAGAAGCTAAGGTTGCTTTGGAACTAATAACTTCTCTTTTTGATGCCTTCAAAGACAAAGACTGGACTGGAGCAATCGCAATTATTTCTCCATATAAAGAACAAGTGAAAGTCTTAAGAAACACATTCACTAATGCTTTTGGGTTCCAAATTACTAAAGAAATTGACTTCAATACCATTGATGGTTTCCAAGGTCAGGAAAAGGAAGTTGTTCTATTCTCTTGTGTCAGAGCTAGTGAGAGTAATGGTGTTGGTTTCTTGGCTGATGTTAGAAGAATGAACGTTGCGTTGACAAGAGCCAGATCCTCTTTATGGATTTTAGGATCTAAGGATGCTTTAGTTAAAAATAAAACATGGAAGGATTTAATAAGTGATGCTTATGCAAGAGGTTTGGTGTCAAATGCATCTATTGGCTTTACAAAACGTCCATTAAAATCACCTACATGGAGCGAATTTGGTGGACCCCCAGTACAAAAACAATATGTGGGTATGGATAATGCTGGGGAAAACAATAGTTCTTCAAATATTATGAATAATGATGACGATGATGGTGATGAGAAGAAGAAAAGAAAAAACTTGGAAAAGTTGGAAGCTAAAAAGAAAAGAAAGTTGGAAAAGAAGTTGGAAAAGAAACTTAAAAAACAATCTATTGATTTGACGGAAGATCGCTCTAACGATTCAACACTGAATACACCTTCACAAGCTACAAGTGAGTCGGTATCAAAACGAGTTCCAGACGGTAGTAGCATAACGTCTACAAATGCTTCCATTTCCAGCAAGCCTACATCTGGTAACAAAGAGGATAATATAAAGAAAATGGATTCATTGAATGAGCCTAAAAGTATTGGACAGACAGGTCAGCAATTCAAGAAACAAAATCTACTGAATAATAGACTTGGATACGGCAGTAAAAGTTTTGGTTCAACTAGTTCCATGAAAAGTGATACTCAGGCTTTGACCCAGAATTCATCTGCCGAACAACCAAGAATGCCACCAACTGCTAACTTCCCGAAAAAGCCTGAAAGATCAGGAACATTGACGCCACCCAAGATATTACAACAGCAACAGAACCACAACAATTTGCAAGCTTTGGGTACCACTCAGAATATAACCGCAGCACCAAAAAATAGATTTCCAAATAAACAATTGGGCGTTGCTGGAGAAGCTAGAGCTGCAAATGCTAATACCGTATCAAGGGGACCAAGTTTGAGCGCTATACGTCCATCCCATTCAGGTGTTGTTCCTGCACCGCAAGGTGGTTGGAAATCATCTAACACCATTGAGCATGGTGGTGTTGAAATGGTTAAAATCAGTAAGCCTAAATCCAGATTTGCATCTTTAAAAGCAGGTCGTAGAGGTAAACTTGGCGGAAAGTGAAAACAAAAATCATAACATTAACAAAAAGTTGAATAATGAATGATAGCTAATGACACATTTTTATAGACTCTAATTTTTCACTATCTAATTTTCAAACTAATGAAACAATTTTGCATATATACAGTCAACTTATACGCATATGTAGTAAAAAGAAAAGTGTAGATAGACGAAGTTGAAAAGAGTATAAGAAAGAAAAAAAACAAAAACAAAAAATCAAACCGAAATCTGGTTTTCTGTAAAAGCAAACATAAGTAGCTAATCGTTTTTCTCTCTCTTTTTCAGATTCTCCTTTTTTTGCACATCATGGTATTTAGCCAAGCTGTTAGGATTGCCAACTTTAGAGCTCATACTCTCTGTGAGGTCGGTGATCGCTGATTCCACTGTTTTCATCAATGTAGAAGCACTTTTAATTTCGTTATGCGAAGAAGGGCTGCCAGATATGTTCATGGTGGAAATACTTGGTTTAGAGAAAGTAGGCTTGATTGGGAACGGGGAGGTTGAGGCATGTAACTCTGGGTGTTGTTGTCTTTGCTGTTGTTTTTGTAGTGTGTCAGTAGACGATTTCTGAGAGAGAACATCATGGTTGGTGTCAATTTCGAGCACGGGACTTTTACCTTCAGCTTGTTCGCTCAAAGCTGAGGTTGTTGAACTTTCGATAAGAGAGATTGTGGTTTGAATAGCGTGTATTTCATCGGCAATTATCGTCTGGATGAATTTCAATTTGAGTGATTCTGTCTGTTTGAGCCTTTCATTCAGGTACTCTTTGACTGTTACTAATTTCTCACTCAAAATTTTAGTGTCTAAGTGACCAGATCCAATTAAATTTTTCAAGCTCACTTCGAGATCGTTTAGTTTTTCAAAAATGTCAGATAGATAAACAAGACTTTCTTTCATATTCATCTCTCTCAAACTGGAAAGATTGACATAATCTTTCAAGGCATCCAATTGTAGGTCAAGTTGGTCTGATATCGACTTTGACTGTGACAGATTTTGTACTATATGTTCATTGAACAGAATCTGTTTCTCTTCAAACTCTGTAGCTTCCAACTGATTCAACGACTCGAGATAAGGGTTCAATTTAATATCTAGCAAAGATTTTGATTCTTTGAGTTGGTGTTCAACTAAGATTTTTTTTTTCTTCAAGTTAGCCAAGGCTGACTCTAAATTTTCAATCTCGGTATTTATCTTTTCTGATTCTTGCAACAATGTTTTATAATTAATTCCATCTGGAGTTTGGGACTCGAGATAAGTAATCTTTTGTAACAACTTACTCTTTTTAGCTTCAGTTTTCTTGAAACTTTCAATCAAGACGGACTTGTTCGATATCTCAGTTGTGTATAGTTCTCTCATGGCTTGGTAAACCTGGTTCAAGTCGCTAAACGACTGCAATAGCTTCTTTCTGACATTGGTCAATTTGCTGCTGTTCGATTCTAAGTAACGTTGGTGCTTTTCAGTGAGATGCTGAAGACGATTCAGCAATACAAGTTCGTGGTTCCGCAAGAAATGAAGCGGATCCTGAGTCAGATCCAAAGAAGGTATTATTGGTCTCTCTTGGAAGATAGCAGATTGAGACCCAGATAGGCTGTTGTTTAGAGATAATTTTTGTAACAGAGAGTTTGTATCACTATCGTTATACGAAGAGTTCATCATTGAGAGGTCTGGCCATAGATCTGCTTGCGAGATTTCCACTGGAGAGTTCGATCTTGATGGTGGAGTGGTAATGTACATGTGATCATCTCTATTGGTGGTAATTGTATCTGTATAACCGTTCTCCATAGAAGGACCCAACTCGTATCTCTGTTGAAATTCTTCATGTGAGCCCTGCTGTGATAAAGTGTGGGGCAAAGATCCCGTTAACAGAGACGACTCTCTCGAGTCTGACTTCTTGGTCACGGCCTGTTGAATTTGTTCGTTGCTGTAAACTAACAAATCATCTTGTGAATCGTTGTTTTTGTGATACGGTAAGTTGTTCAGCTGATTATCTGATTACAACATGTTAGTATCTATAAAGACGCAAAATGGACATCTTGAGCATCGTTATCAATATCATCATTATTATACGTACTTGTGTTCACATTGGTTTTCCGTTTGGCAAAAGAGGACTCAAACTTGACACTCATCTCTAAACGTTGATCGACTGCATAGATATAAATTAAAATACTGAATTTATTGGCCCTTGATAGTCACAATACTCTTCAACAGTCAAACAAAGTCCACTTTAAGCTTGTCTTGAAGCTTAATTCTCTTATTGATTTTATTTCTGCGGCGGTCTCGTGACTTGCTCTGGTGAAGCTAAAGGACACTGAGAGAGTGGAACGGTTTATTACTGGCGTTGTAGTGGATGATTATACATTACTGTGCTATTTTAAGCAAGGTTTAGTGATAATTAAAGTTATGGAATACACACAGAAAGATTTGGGACCCGGAAAGAGACACCATTTGTAGGTATCGACAAATTACTTGTGGGCAGATATGTAATGGTAGAGGTAGTTGGGGTTCTCTGTCGCTATATAGTCTGATTCTTCCCAGCTACTAGAACCGAATTAGATTTTGTCGTCTAGCGACAGTTGGCTGGCAACGTCGGTGTTTGCAATAATCTTTTTAAACTCCTCAAAGCTGAGCTTACCATCTCCATCTTCATCGCTATTTATGATAGTTCTGTCCACCAACTGCTGTAATTGCACGTCTGTCAAAGAATCAGCCACCATCATTCGCAAAACCAAAAACAACTCTCCGTTGGAGATGTAACCATCATTATCTATATCGTAAACTTTAAACAAAAATCTCAACTTGTCGTCAACAGATCCACTAGAGGAAAAGATGGAAAGTCCCGTCACAAACTCCTTAAAATCAATGTCCCCGCCTCTGTTTGTATCAAAAATATCAATCACCCTCTTAGCAAGTGGATTTTGGCCTATACCAGGTATAGACAAGAACTCGTCCTTGTCGATGGCACCGGAGTTGTCTGTATCCAACTTCATGAACCGTTTGGCCAATCTGTCAATCTCCTCCGAACCAACTATAAGAAAGAAGAAAGTAAGAGTGTGATCTCTTGTTGTGTTGCACAGTTACACAGAATACCATGTTAGTATATTGATAGATGATGAATATGGTTGGTATACTACATTACACCACAGGTGAGACATGATAATAGCACTTACAATTGGTTCCTTCAGAGAGGTCCTCTAACAATCCTGACGGAATATTACCCATGATTTGTGTACGCAAGAGCAGTTGTAAGTAGTCGTTAAATGACAATACGCAAACAGCCTTTGGTATATAGTATATTATATATCTATCTTCTTATCCATCCATCTTCTTATCCATCCATCTTCTTATCCAATTATCTTCTTATCAACTTCATTGAATCTCTTCTCTTATAATTTCGTCTCTCAGAATAGCATAGCACCGCCTGTTTTTGTTATGGCTGTTTTGTGTCCTGTTTTGCACCAGTTACACTTTGTATTTGTTTTACTTTATTTTATTTTATTTATCATATTTTATCATGCTTGATTATTTCTGGTTATCAACGTACTAATATACAAGTCATCACAGACTGCTTATGTCTCTGTCTGTAGCGTAACCTCTTGCCACACCGCTGATACCCTCCTCGATCTCAGCACCAACGCTCGAATCAACTCCCTCGAGTTCGTCCATCTCTCTTGTTTTGAAGTCACTGCCCAACCCTGACCATTCTCTCTGTTGCAAGTACATTGCAGAGGTGCTTACTGTGTTTTTAATCGACAAAGCGTTCGAAAACTGCTTCACTAGTTGGGTGCCAGTTCCAGCAGTAGAAGCTTCTCCGTTCTCTTCACTCTTGTTCTTCAACATTTGCATCTCTCCCAACTCTATTTCCAAGTGTCTCAACTGTCTGAGAGGTTTGGACACCGTCAGTTTGCCCGTCACCGGGTTGAACTGTGGTGCAAACTCGTCCTCTTGCTCACCGTCGGTGTCCTGAGCACTCTCTTTGTCTTCCTCCCTCTCTTCTTTCTCGTTCTCCTGTTCCTCCTCCTCCTCCTCGGACTTGTAACCTTCTTCATTCATCACCTCTTGGAAATCTGTAATCCACTTACCTGTCCAAGTGACTTGGAAATTCAAGGCCATTTGCAACTCATACGGCGTGATGATGGGCTTGTAGTAATCGCCAAACGAGTCTATTATTATCCCTGACTGGCCACATCCCAAGACACACCACACATCTATATTTTCAAAATTAGCCAATTTCGCAACGTTAGGCTTACCAACGACAAACATGTAATGTTTCTTACCTGCATTCTTGACCCATTTTACAACTTTGTTCAACAATTTCTTTGTGTTAGATAGCGATAAGGTGTTCACCAAGATACCCACTGTACCTGCGTTTCTAGCCATATGCATAAATCTATAACGTCTCATCAACGAAGGGAACGGACCACTGTTGATCTTGTCACTTATAGGGTCGTATGTGGATATTTCGCCGAATTTCGTAGACAACAGCAAGAGTCTTGGATCAGCAGGGGTGTTGATATGGAATAAAGAGTACTCCTGCGTCAGGTTATCATACCCTTCCTCTTGTTCAACATTATCCAGATCAGTCTCTTGCAATCCACAAAGGATACGTGATGCTGCTTTGATCGTCGATCCGTTGTAATTGTTTGCATATCTGTCCACTATGAGTGCAGACTCCCCACACTTGTTGAAATCGACATCTGCAAATGCTATATTAGGGTACTCTTTTAATAAAGTTGAGTATAACTCATGCAAGTGGAAACTGTACGTTGTATCTGCCATCAACATCACCTTGGAGTCCTTGGAAGAGTAATGTTGCTTGAAAGTATTCACTACGGCATCATGGTCCAAGTAAGGCTTACCGAAAACGTACACTGCCGGTAGCTTTTCAATCGGATTCAAACAAGCATCACCAAAATGAACTACAACGTCCGCAGATACATGTTCAGCAGCAACTTCGTCAATACAACAAGCTGAGTACGACGTGTCTGCTAAGATCCAGACTTTCTGTTCATCCTCCACATGATGCTCTTTGTTGTTCTTGTTTTTTTTACAATCACCTCCACACGAACCGGTACATGGTGCTACAGATTCAATATCATGTGTCTTGCTAGCACATGATGCAGATGCATGGTGAGTGAAATCAACCTCCAAATCATCCCTTGCAATTTCTTTCTCCTCATTTTCACTCTTTTCGGTTCCCTCTATCTTGCCGTGCTTCACACTATCATGGTACTCTTGGTTCAACTTCTTTAACTGGTCTTGTAGTATCTCCACAACAATCGCCGAATCACACACTAGATTGTCTGGAAACTGCAGTGTGATTTTCCGGAACAACAACTGTCCCTTCTCACGTCTGTTCAAGCACTTGGCTAGCTTCTCCAAGCCGTAATAACTCTTGATAGACTCACGTAGCTTGTCGTTGTCTTCCACACTTTGCGACTTATCGGAGAAGAGCTGTGGAGGAAAATGAGCTCTTTTACTAGCATCGTTCTGCTGCTCAACCTGAGCAAACTGAAACGCTTCTTCTGTCTGAGCAGTGGACAGAGCCGGTGCAACTATAGTCTCCATCCTTGTTATATGTATCAACTATTGCTATGCTATGCTATGTTATACTATCGTCAAGATAGATCATCACAGTACTCTTGTACTTGTACTTACCCCAATGTTATCCATTATATTTTAAAAAATGGCTCCATTTTAAATTCTTTTTTTTTTTCTGAAATTTTTTTTTCTTTTTTTGCACTTACATAATTTTCACCATCTGAACATCTGCAGCGTTTCTGTGAACGACTTTGATAGAGGCAATGAAACGGTGGGTGGACTGAAGTTGGTAATAAAGCAGTTGATGAGTTGTTGAACGTGGTGTAGGATCAGCTTAGATGAGTCTTTTTGGTGGTGGTATCATCAGAAGAAACCTTTTGAGAAATTATAGTATTTCGAGAAACTTATCCAGCATGACAAGCAGAATTGAGCTAGGGCATACGGCAGATTACCATGTTCATCTTAGACAAGGTGACATGATGAAAGTGGTGACGCCGGCAGTGAGAGAGGGTGGTGTCTCTGTGGCTTATATCATGCCAAACTTGGTTCCTCCAATCACCGACATTGAGAGAGTCATTCAGTATAAGAAAGAGTTGCAGGAGTTGTCGCCAAAGACCACATTCTTGATGACTTTCTACTTATGTAAAGAATTGACTCCAGAATTGATTTACAAAGCCGCCGAACTGGGCGCTATCCAGGGTGTCAAGTGCTACCCAGCAGGTGTGACCACCAACTCCAAAGACGGTGTCGATCCCAACGATTTTTCACAATTTTACCCAATTTTTGAAGCCATGGAAAAGAGCAATTTAGTGTTAAACTTGCATGGTGAAAAGCCATCTGTTTCGCATACTCATGACTCAGAGTCAGAAGAAGATATCCATGTTTTGAATGCAGAACCTAAGTTCTTACCAGCGTTGTTCAAACTTCATAAAGATTTCCCAAACTTGAAAATAGTGTTGGAACATTGTACTACTAAAGCTGCTATTGAAGCAATGGACGAGATCAACAAGGACTTACCACAGGGACAAGCTCCTAAAGTTGTCGCTTCCATCACAGCACACCACTTGTCGTTGACCGTTGACGATTGGGCAGGCAATCCGATCAATTTCTGCAAACCCGTTGCGAAATTGCCAGAAGATAAGAGAGCTTTAGTCCAGGCTGCCACTTCAGGCAAGCCGTACTTCATTTTCGGCTCAGATTCTGCTCCTCATGAACTGCACAAGAAGTCCACTCACGTTGGCGTCTGTGCTGGTGTTTATACCCAGCCATACGCCATCCCATACCTTGCTGAAGTCTTCCAGCAGTACGGTAAATTGGACAAGTTGAAAGATTTTGTGTCAACTTTTGGTAACAATTTTTACGAGATTGATGAGTCGAAGCTTGTTTCCAAAGACAAATGTTTCATTGTGCAAAAAGATTTAAAAGTGCCTGAAAAATTGGTTGTCAATGACATTGTTATTGCACCATTCAAGCCTGGCTCCACTTTAAGTTGGTCTGTCGAATGGCAAGAAGAAGCATGAAGAAGCGTTTTCTCTTTTTCAATCATTAAATTATTTATTTCGTTTACTTATTTATTTAGTTACTTAGTTATCTATTCAAGCTCTAAAGTAAATCTTGTAACAACAATAAAAGAACAAGTTGTGCGTACCCCTTGCAACTCACTCAGACATTTCCTAAAACAATCATAAACTTCAAATGGGGATCGTGTCCCTCTGGGAATGACCCGTCTTCGTCAAAGACACACATACTGTTACTCTTCCAACCCCAGCTCTGCGATTTGTGGAAATCGTTAGGCACAGATAAAAAGGACGTTATAGTTGGTTTTTCTCTTCTTGATGGAGTGAAGATGATGAAATAGACTCTGATTGCGTCTCTGTGATCCTCATAAGATAACAGCGACTTCATGTTGTGAGTATTGCTGTTGCTGTTGCTGTTACTGTTGCTATCACGGGTCTGACTATCATATCTGTTTTCTGAATTAGAGTTCCTCTTGATATTCGATGGTCTTCCAGGAGTGCCATTTTGTCCCATCGATGGGCCATAACCACCAGTTGTAGAAAACGGTCTGGATCTAAGTGACAGGTTGTTCATCATCACAACTGAGTCGTCACTGACATTATCTTTGGCGTCGTCTTGGTCGCCATGTGAAGTTGCCTGATTATGAAGAATTGAAGAGTTTATCGAATCTGAATCTACCACAATACTACTTGTTGATAAATTAGCTCGATTATTAGCACCATTTGTTGGTGAATATGAATTATTGTCACTTTCAAAAAAAGTCGAATGACTTTCAATATGATTACTCTTCAATCCTGACTGATAATTGATATTATTTGCATACAAATCCTGATTCATATAACCATGTTTAAATGAAGGATTTGAAGAACTGTTGGCTCTATGTAGATAAACCCCAATTTGGAAAGTATTTTTGGAAGGAATTTTGTTTTTTTGTAAATATAAATTCCAATATGAGCCAGCATACCAAAAAGTCTTACCATATACACGTTTATCAGTCACTAAATCAGAGACATTTGCAAAAGCAATTGAAAATCTAAATGGTGGAATCTTAGTCCAATGATATAATCGTTCAGGTTTATTCGGCAGGTTATCTTGAGTGGATTTACCATTTTCTGAATTCAAAGTAGGTTGAATAGTTGAACTTAATGATTCTAATAAGATTGAATCAATTTCAGAAGGTAAACCTGCCAGTGTGACGTCTTTGATTGGAATCTTGAACCAATCTAAATTGTCAGGTGGTGTTGGACTTAAAATCGTTTCACCTAATATTGGATTATCCTTGGCAGTCAACACTATTCTTTGTAAATGGATAGCATGCCATAATGCTTTATACAACACTTGTGGATCAATATATGGTTTACCTGTCAAGTCTTTTAAATTTTCAAGTTCATGTAATTTATCAGGGGGCATGTGACAATAATGAATCTTGGTTTCCAGTACTTTTTTCAACAAATCTAAATTTTCCAACTCTTGTTTGAAGGACTCTGGATCAGAAACTTGTAAATTGTCACAATACAGCGACTCCAGCCTTCTTTCAATTAATCGTATTATGAAAATACAACGATCCCATTCGGTTGGAACAAAAAAATAATTCTCTCCAACAACTTCAGCTATGAATGAGCAAGGTATATTATCCCATTTCTCAACTCCAGCCTCCCAACCTTCAGAACAGAGTATACCTTTACCATTTTGTATAATTCTTTCGCTTGCTAATCCATAATTGTTTGAAGTGGCGAATTTCATATTTTCTGAGATGTTTTCCATCGACATATTTTTGATAACTTGTTCGGTTGCAGAGCAAACAATCAAAGGGATTGCCAAATATTGGCCAACTGCAATCATACTATAAGGTATTTTACTCTCTTCTTTTGTATTTCTTGCTCCGTAAAGGCTTGCAATGGCGAGTACAAAACTAGACTGGGTTATATAAATGTCATCAAATTCCAAGACAAATGTGTTGTTGTTTGAAGAAGCTTGCTTTTTTGTTATTGAATTGGAGGTTTCATTGCTTGTTGAATTCACCTCATCATCTTCTTCTTCGTCATCGTCGTCTGAATCGTGGCGTTTTTGTGTAGAATTCCATTTGAATAACAGATGAAAATACTCACTTTTCACTAAAAACAACTTGTGTAAATTATACTGGGTTCCAAAGGCCTCAATGGTCACATCAGAGTAGCAACCTTCTAAAAATGCTTTTTTAAAAATATACTCAGAGGAGCTTTCACATTTACAACAGCCATATGGGCAAACAGTGAGTTCAGTATCTGAACTAAAATTTAAATTTGAGCTTGCACTTTTCGAAAAAAAACCTGCATCATTTGTGTTTTTGCAATCAAAAGACAGTTCATTGGATGAGTGTAAGTGACTGTTAATTGAAGACTGCATATTGGCGGAATATAAATATTAAAATCTCTCCTGTGGCGTCTACTGAATTAACTGTTACTAGACTCGATATGTGATTAAGGTAAGTTAAACTACTGGCTCATTCTTAAACGAGACAATGAAAAGTAAACACAAGAAATTTATCAATTGTAAGTATATCTGTTAATGCAAACAATCAATTCTCGACAGAATACTTTGTTCAAATTATTTTGAATTATAATCAAGCAAGCGGTTCTAGTCTGTGGAGAAACAAAACAGGCTCACTATTCGTCTGTTTGCTTTCAACAGCACAAAAAGCAAAAAATAGTTTCAACTAGTGTTGATATAGAGTTTAGTAAACTTGTAATTGTATCAATAAATTACTGACTTGCAATACCATCTAATAACGATTAAATCCGTAATGATAACAAGAAATTGAGTAATCAATCATTTTGTTACACATCAAATGTCAGATTAAGAGAAAGAAAAAAGAAATTTAAACTTTATGTAATTGCTTATGTACTAAATGTAAATAAAGAAAGCCTTCCACGACAATGAGTTTGTTGTTGGTGATGATAGCTATGTTGGTGAATAGTTGCTGTGATTTATGGTGAGAGATGAAAGGATTGGTATGAAATAGATACAATAGAATGGGGTTTCTACTGATATGTTGTTTAAGTTGTAACAGAATTCCCAATCTTCAAAAAGATTGATTTTTACTGTTTTTGAAGTTATTCGAGAATATTGCACGTAACCTTTTCTGAAATTTCTAACCACCTACAGCTTACATGCAAATATTGCATCAAAATATAAACTTTTTTTTTTACCTTGTTTTAGAATGTTGTTGTTTTATATAAAAACATAGTAATAAACTTATCTGCCTTTGAGAAAGAACAGAGCGATTCCAACTACTACTAAGAATAAGTGAAGCATTTTCAACGAATGTATAATGTATTTTGATTACTTTGATACAGACTTTTCCCATAATAAATGTGAGTCAATTTAGTTTGAAGAGCTACAATTTGGAATTACAAATCAACTAGCATGGTCTTGCTCGATTATCACATGAAATTTGTATATTGTTACACCCATATACTAAAATGCAAACGTGGGGCATTATGGATGACCTATACATATCCTGCTTTACTTCCACTCTTGAAGCATCACAATCTATTTACTCCTTGTTGCTAGACAACTCGCTTATAAATCTACTTATTCCTCCTCCTCCTCGTTAAACTCTTGGAACAATTCGTTTATCTTTTTCACAATTTCCTTGTCGCTGTCTGTTTCCGCACTAAGATCGTATTCATTATCACTGATGCTTTGCATCCAAAATAGATTTTTAGCTCCAGAGCTTAAAAACGTCAACATGTACACTCTGCCACTTTTACAAGATTTCACTTTTTTCCACGTCACATCACCTGCAATCACCAACAATTCTTCAGATTCAACACCGCCTGCCGTGTTCTCCCTTGGCCCCCACACAAACGAGTAAAAACCTTCACCTTCGTCACTCTGCTTTATGGTGATTTCACCCTTTATTGGACTCGGAGTATAAATATCATCTTGTTCGTTGTAGTCAACTCTTCCAGCTTTAAACTTTAAAGGAGCAGTCAATGCCATTGTATATGTATGTGTATGTATGTGTATATGGTGAAGCGTCAACTACTGGAGGATTAATCAATGAGTACCTTAGAGACTTTAAATCCTAAACAGTCAAACACCATTAAATAATGATACTGTAATTTAATAAAATCATTATAATCATAATCTTATTATTCCATTATCATATCACATAGTGGCAAATTTACTGAAAAAAAACCCATGAGAGAAGTGTATAAAAAGATTACATAATAAATTACATCAGATATGAAGTTGTAAAAATTTAAGCTATTTCCTTTTTAGGAAATCATTAAAAAAAACAGACGATCGACGGGTCGATTTTAAAAATTGATTTTTTTTCAATATTTACTTGAAATCGACCCGTCGATCGACGTACTTTTTCTTCAAAGACAGAAAAGAGAAAAATTGAATTTAAAAGAGCCAAGCCACACAGTCAGTCAGTCAGTCTCGAACTACTTACTAACTGGATAAGATGATCTATTTGGACCAACATTAGAATTATACTACTAATACTCTTGACTGATATGTATAACAGCTGAAAAGAAAAAAGTTGTGTGGTCAAGGATATAGCTGTTTCTACAATTGCACGTTTGATAACAACAAGGTAACATTATTATGACAACTCAGTTCCCACCACAAGATATACAACCAATTATACAAGAGATTGCCGAATTACTGCTTGCGAGAAATCAGACGGTCTCTGTGAGTGAGGGTGCTTGTGGAGGATTATTGAGTGCGTATCTAATTTCTATCCCTGGAGCTTCAAGATTTTTTGATGGTGGTCGTTTGATTTATAGTTTGAAATCACGTTTGAAATTGAGCGGTTGGGATAAAAATCAAATTAGAGATTATATGGGTTCGAGCGAAGCTGTTGCGCTGCGACTAGCGAGAAATTTAAGAATTGAATTTGGTTCAAATTATGTGCTTTCAGAGACAGGATTTGCTGGACCTTCAACAGTTTTACAAGACGATAATCAAAGCTTGCATAGTGTGAATCTCGATGACACATCTAAAGTTGGTACCGTTTTTTTTGGTATTTCAGGTCCTGGTGGTGACGTTTCATGTGTCGTTAAAACCGGTAGTGAGGATCGTTCGGAAAATATGCAACTTTTCGCTAAACGTGGATTGGAGTTTCTTTTGAAAGTGTTGAAAGAACGTCAAAGTCAGTAAAACGATAGAAAAAAAAAGGAGGATTTTTCATTGACTGAGATTGAATGGCAATTAACATGAATCAAAAGACAACCATAGTAAGAAGATTATTACACTCAAGCAAGCAACTTTATACACTATGCAAAAACGACGTGTTACATAATCCACAATAGTTTGTAATTCATTTTAAACGAGAGGTTGTGAGATTTTGTGGATTCTATAATTGAGTCCACCTGCATGCTTCAACAGCCATAGATTCATCCAATTTATTTCAAAAACACACAGAAGTCTCGGCTACTGGCTACTGCTAAAAGTGGCAGTACAATCTCTTCAAAGATCCGGTGTACCACGGTCTAGATTTAGTTAGCTGGTACTTTCAAACAATAAACTTCTGCAAGATCACTGGATCTAGTGTCTGCTGCTTTTTTTTTTTTTATCCTTTTGCTTCTACTTCCTGTTTTAGACTGCTGCATATACCTGGTTTTACCGCTAGCGAGCAATAAAAAAACTAACTTCAAGCGTGACAGCCTTTCTTCATTTCACACCACTTTTGTTCATTTTTTTGACACCCTAGCGTGTTACTGCAGACTGATGCAACAGCAGAGGCAACAGCAAATTTTATATGCAGATTGTTATTAACTTGTGCTTGGAGATCAGCCATTCTCAGATATGATATGGGGCTGAATTTGTAGTTACAATAATAGTTTTTGGGTTGCTTTTGGTTAAGGTTTGAACCATCTTTGTGCAGTGTTGAATTAGTGCATAGGAAAACAATTAGACAATTAGCAAAAGCAACAATAGATTTATATTAGTACTTTCAAGTAATTTTTCGCTAATTGTGGTGGATGCATATACTATTGAGATTAATCAATTCTTGGTATTCTATTTGCATAGATACATACACTCTATTTTCGATTGTTACCCAATTGTAACTAGCTCCATTTTTTTACGAAACGACAAAGAATTCAATTAATTGTACTTATCTGTAAGAAAGACAATAAAAATACAGAAATGAGAGAAATACAGAAGTACATACTACAGACACTCCGCATTTGGTTAGTTGAAACTACAGTGTTTTTGATAATATTGTGATTATAAAGAGGTTGTTTAAAATTGGAATAACGTATAGCCGGACCAAACACTCAGAGTTGCCGTATTCAAATAATTGCACACACCTTATTCTAGTTTAGTACAAGCTTATTCCAATTTTCAAAAACTCGTGCAAGGCACAAAGTACGTATGCATACGACTAAAAGTGAAATAGTTAATTAAAGGTGAAATCTGTATATATATCTGTATGTATGTAATCTATAAATTGTATGCGGAAAGTCAATCAACCACTTTCCAGAGTAACAAATACATACGTACCAAATATACATGTGCATGCATCTGCTTGTGGTGCGCAAGCGCAAGTTTTACAAAATGAACAATAGTCATGGCTAAATTAGAGCTGTTTTCTCACTAGCCACTCACTCAATTTGTTCACAGGCAAACTGAAACTGGTTTGCTAGTATACCAAGATAGCAATCTAGTATTTGGTAATTGTACTATTCTAAAACTAATTCACACTAGTTGAGCACTAATGTTTCAAAACAACAAACAGCCTTTATTTCAGGTTACCAAGATAGGTTAAACGCCATATTACTTAAATGTTTTTCAAGGCGTTGTGCGTTGGGATGCGTACAATAGTAAACCACTAGCAACAGGCTGTGCAGTATTAGTTTCTCTTAGTATGTGTATAATGCATTCAATTTCAAGTTTTCAAATACTCATTACATGGCCAAGTAATTAGCCAATATCAAGAAATGAGATACTTTATCTGATCTTAATGTATGAAAAAAGAAAACCGAGATCTACGATTGAACTGTGATTTTTCACTTCCTTCCCTATAAAGTCTTCTCTTGCTTTTTCTTTCTTTACTCAGATTTAGGGAAGATTTTCAATTTTTTACTTGTTCTACAAGGGCGATCATTCTAGTTTGGATGTGCGCGTGCCTTGAAAAGCAAAATTGGCCTTTGAGCGACTTGCCAGTAATCAGATTGTTTGAACGAGTCAATCTCAAATATAGGCCACACATCTCTATTGTGCGACTTTCTCTATGAGAACAAACAAACATGCGCTTGCTGGAAACAGCCAATTTCAGCGCTTTTCTCTATTTGTTGCTATTTTTTCACACCTTTTTTTTTCTTTCCAACCTAATGCTCAAAATATACATTATACTGTATTAAACTAAAACTAACCTTATTATGTAAACTTCATCTATGTATGACTCTATTAGCCGTTTTAGTTGGACGCTAATTTGAAATTACCCGCAAACAATAAGAATTTTTATAATTGTAATGAAATTTCAGTTGCGCAAAAAGAGACAATAAGGCAATTTCGCGAAATTTGCTAATTTCCCAGTAGTGAAATTCGAAGAGCGCTTATTTACCGAAGTGGCAATTTAGTCTCGCCTAACGTGATGGACACACCACAAATGCGCGACGGAGCAAGAGAGAGAGCAGCTGCTGCATGTTGAGTTAGCTGCTTTGTTTAAGCATTGTACTAATTTCAGATTGAGTTGAATTAAACTCGAATTAACCTGAGATGAAAAAAAAAAGATTAATTGAGGCTGTTTAGTAGGTGGGTGCAGTAGTTCTTGTTCAAGAACGTGTTTGTGCGTCTCTACATAGTTAGATCTGGACCTTCGGTTTTTCTTGTGTTTTTTTTATCGGTTACATTGCAACAGTGTAAAACCCGGCAAAGATGTACCACTGGAAATTCATCCAGCCGTACTGCAGTTTCTGACTCTTGATCTGAGGTTTATTACAAGTAGAACAAAATAAAAAAGACTCAGATCCTCAGAATGGCTTTAAAGAGAAAATACTGAAAATCGTAAAACAAAATAATTGTTAGTATAAGACTCGAGATCTAACAGTATTTCTTGGCTTGTAGATGGAAAAAACGTGCTTTTATTAAAACTAGCACAGAATAAATCTGTGGGGAAATGAATCTTCAACATTAATCTTGGCAGCTTTATTCTTCAGAGCTTATTCTTGTTATTCAATTAGGTTAGAGATACACTTTTAATTAGTTGAAATACAAGTTTACCGCGGTTTGCATAATCAATATACATTAGAGTCACTGAAGCATCGTTTATATTTTGCATTGTAGAAATCATTTAAAGGAGCGCAAAATGACTATGAAAAAGACAAGCATCTCACTCCCCTCCACGTCAAGAATTGTTTTTCTCGCTTGCTAACAATAGCGGTAGTTCACTTGCACTGCATTAGCACTTGCATTAACACCGCAGAATTACACTTGAAATTACATATAGCCGCACATATGTACATGCATATAAGCGCATTTGCGCACTTGTGCATATCCATACCTAACTCCTAGCCGGTTATTGCTCATGCGCCATGTGAAATTTGAGTTCTGAGTTCTGTATTACAATGTGTTGAAACACAGAAGTTCTGTCGGCAGTTGCATAAAATAACATGTAGACTCTATTCAGCAGGTGATTTTTTCGAACTATACACGATTTTTTCTTTGCTTTTTTGCTCTAAAGATGAATAAATCTGTTCATATTTGAGTAAACTAATTTAAAATTGGCGGTGTAATACTAGTTCTTGCCAATTTACCACACCAAATTTGCTATTACCGAGTCATTTCTTTGCTTTATGCTTGTCTTGGGTGAAAAGGTTAAAAAAAAATCTCCTAAATTTCTTCAGTCGAGACTCAAAACCCGGAACCTATAACTGAATTTTGAGACTGATATTGTTTTGCGACAATAAAGAGAAATCTTTCAAGTTTACTCTAAAGCCATAGCTGCTACACATTATTTTTCAGTCGACTCAGTATAGATGCTCCAACACAGCACGTTTCGAGTTTCATTTCCCGCCTTTTGTGTGTAGTAATTGGCTCAGGTTCAATTAAGCTTTTGTTTTTCACCCAAAGTTTGTTTGATCAATTGCTCAGATACAACCGTGGTCTCACCTAATATGAAGAATATTTCATAATACACTCTTGTCCATCGGCATCTTGAAAAACTCTATTAAATTGTTGTAAAAATAGAAAAAACTTTACAATGAAAATAGTTTCTGTAATCGAGTATGCCGAGTTGAAAAAAACTTCTTTTACCAATAGATCTTTTAAACAATAAATGAAATATAACTGCATAGCAAATAGTGTTGGAGAGTAACTTCAATTGTCTACTCTTTTTTTAAGTACACAAGGGTACCGGCTACCAGCTAGAAAAAAAAAGAGCCAAAAATTTTAAAGTTAAAGTAATTCAGATGGCAGAAATATTTCAATCCAAAGCGTGAACCAAAACACGCTGCTGGTAGCAATAAAAAGTTATTGCAGTGTCAAATCTCACTTACACCCTCCTTTAAATTCAATGTGAACAATAGATGGCAATCTTTTCAAGATTGTGTTTTGACAGAGTTTATTTACAGTGTGCAATTTAAACCTTCTTTTACAGCAATGTTAGTTCCCAAAATAGTGATTAAACCGCACAGTACTTCAAATTAATTGTTTACTAAATGCACTGGATTTGAATTGTTCATGAGTTTATTACTGAACTAACCAACCGGATTTTGCTTTCAGACTGCTTGTGCATCTTGTAAATATATGCATAAGCTTTGCGTTTAATTATCAAAACATGTATACTGTAAACGAACTACCGATAGTTAGCTGTTTGGATACTATTCACCCCTACAAGTTAGAAAGAAAAGTAACATGGCTGTACTCTTAATATACAAAATCAGCAACAAACACCTCAAACAATAGATACGATTTGCGTTTTTTTGACAAACAGAGAAGGTTTAAACACTCAGATACAGAAAGCTCTTGCATGCATCCACCTAATTAAGATCGCATCAAAAAAATTTCTTAGTACGATTAGCAGTGAAAAACAAATGAGCAGCAAAAAACATACAATTGGTTGTCTCTTTAGCCAAGAAAGAATGGTGAAAAAGCAACCTCCTTAACAGCACTCGATTAACACAACCTAATTTTGTAATCTGCATAACTTGCATTAAATTACGGACATTTTTTTGTTGTTGAAGCGCCAGTCACAAAAAAAAGAGAAAAAACCACAGTAAGCGATAAAGATTTATAGTTTCTTTCCGCAAATACAGCAGCATGTAACTTAAGAATGGATTCTTTTCAGACTTCTGAGTTTGAACTGCAATTTTTTCTTCTCCACTTCGGTGTAGTCAGTAAAAATTAGTCTTGTATCTTATTAGTACTAGACTCTCAAAACTTTCACCAATAGTGACTGAAATGAACTAAAAACCGTAAATGCGCTAATATGCACCTCATGCATATTTCATCTAAATAGGAAAGACACGCCGCTCAATCTAATTTCTGCAGTCTTGCAGCAAATCCAAATTTGGAATGTTTTTTCTGGCATGCGCGGCGCTTATTTGGCAAAAAAAGTTTAACATGCATGAAGAGTGTAATTTCAACATTTAACAAAAGAAAAATTCACACCAGCCACACCGCACACAAGATGAAATTTTGGTGATGAAAAAAAAATAAAAAATAAAAATCAATCATGTGTTGAAAAGCGTGAAACGTATAATTTTGAATGCTTCTTTTAAGTTTACTAACTTTGAAGTTGGTGGGTGCTCGGTGATTGTTACAATTCTAAGTTCCATAAACTGTGGCAGTTTGCTTACTTGCTCGCTAATACTGACTACATGATTCATTCACTGCATGCGTTTGTGTTTTTTACGACTAGCATGATAATACCTATTATTCGTGGTTGAGGGTGCTCTGGCTCTGGCTAGATATTTGAGCTGAATTTCGAATCAGAAGTTAAAGCTGCAAGGTTGAATTGAGTTGGCCATTAGTTGCCACGCTTTGCTGGATGGTTTTACGTTACTATGCTTTCTATTGTCATTCTTCTACATGGTGTTGTAACCGTGTTTTTTTTTCAAGTGTGTGTGTGAAAACTCACAACATGAACAAACACTGCAACCATCTAACGTTCAAACTTAGCTCTGCATTGAAAGTTTAATAATGTCTTTGTGCAATTAAGGTGTCTTGCCTAGAATCCGTTTATCGGTTTTTTTTGTTAGATTTACTAAGAGAGTATTTATACTACTTCGTTCCCGTTATATGAACCTATATTACTACCATGTACCGAGAAGGTTGCCTTATTTCAATTTTTTTTTTTTTTAAAAATAACTCTTGAAAGTGTTTTATAAACTCAACTTCATTTTGGATCAAACAACGTATTTCAAATAGTTACCAAAAATGAGGGTTGGTTATCTTCTCTCGCTTATAACTACCTTGTCAATATACTTGATTCCCACTAACGCCATTATCATTTTTGGTCAAGGGAAATCATACGGTATTGTTCAAGGATGTGAATCTTTAAACAATTTGACTCCCGGAATGAGGGTTAGAGCATATGATTATGGCCTTATTCAACAGTTATTCGCCAACCTTGAAGATGTCTACTATACTCAATATGGTTATAACCCAGGTCTTCTTGGTGTGGGTGCATTCACTATTCAACCTACTACTACCGGTACTGCTTCTACATTTGGTTTTGAACACAGACAAGGCTTCTTTGATTTCAATTCCATTACTTCTGACTTTGGAATGCGTTATGACTACACTGACACAATCTTGGAATTTACTGGTTATTTCCATGCTGAAACAAGTGGTTTATACCTTTTCGAAATGCCTGTTGTTAATCAGGCTGCCGTTGTTTATCTTGGTGCCCCAACATTAATGGGTTGTTGTGGATCTCCACAGTTTTCACAAGGAACCACATTTGGTTCATCAAACTATTTGCTAGCTGCCATCACCATTGGTTTAGAATGGACAGTAAGTATCAATTTTTTTTCTCGCGTTACTAAATATCTGAAACTCGAATTATGACCCATACTAACAATATCTTTTCTTTTGTTTATTTTAATATTTTAGAGTGCTAATTCTCTTATCTGGCTTGACGAGGGTTATTATCCTATCAGAGCTGTTACTGCTAATAACTATGGTGATGCTGTTTTCAAGTTCAACGTCAACACTCCGGATGGACAGCTGGTTGATGCCGGTGACTTTATGTACACTGTTCCACAAACTGGCAATTCAAGAGATTGTGGTGTTGCCGTCACAAGATCTAATGACGATTCATACACATTGAAAACTTGGTCTTCTTCCACAGGTTCCCTAGACTGTATCAGTTACTCTTCTTCTTCAACCTCTACTAGAACAACTACTACCAGAACCATAATTGGCACCTCTACGAGTACCAACTATCTCATAGGAGGCATTATCGCAATAGGTACTACTACATTTGCATACACATCTTATGCTACAACAGTGATTACTGCCAGCTCAACAAGTTATGCTCGTAGAGATTGTACCTCTTACTTCCCTGCACCAACCTTTATTTCAACTACCAGTTATTCGGGTACTGAAACTATCTCTGGTGCTCCTAAATATACCTCTAGTGTTACGTCAGTTTCAGGAAATCAATACACACAAACATTCTGGCTTCAAACAATCACTACTCCATGGCCAACAGAAACTATTTCTACAGCCTGGACAGGATATGGTACCAGTACCCAATTGCCTTCAACATCTTCTGTTGTCACCACTAGTAGAGCTACTTTGAATTCAAACTCTCAAACAGTTTATGTGACATCTTCCTTTTCAGAATGGGTTCTTACTGTTCATTATGGTGCTAGCTTGACTTCATCATCTCCATCATCTTCACCATCTTCCTCACCATCATCTTCACCATCTTCCTCACCATCATCTTCACCATCTTCCTCACCATCATCTTCACCATCATCTTCACCATCTTCCTCACCATCATCTTCACCATCATCTTCACCATCTTCCTCACCATCATCTTCACCATCTTCCTCACCATCATCTTCACCATCTTCCTCACCATCATCTTCACCATCTTCCTCACCATCATCACTCTTATCCTCATCAAGTTCTTTAACTGAATCAACTGAATTAACTGGTGCTTCAACTGGTGCCTCAACTGGTTCATCCAGTGCCTCAACTGGTGCCTCAACTGAATCAACTGGTTCAACTGGTGTCTCAACTGGTGCTCCATCTAGTGCTTCGACTGAATCAACTGGTTCAACTGGTGTCTCAACTGGTGCTTCAACTGGTTCATCCAGTGCCTCAACTGGTGCCTCAACTGGTGCCTCAACTGAATCAACTGGTGCCTCAACTGAATCAACTGGTGTCTCAACTGGTGTCTCAACTGGTGCTCCATCTAGTGCTTCGACTGAATCAACTGGTTCAACTGGTGTCTCAACTGGTGCTTCAACTGGTGCTTCAACTGGTTCAACTGGTGTCTCAACTGGTGCTCCATCTAGTGCTTCGACTGAATCAACTGGTTCAACTGGTGTCTCAACTGGTGCTTCAACTGGTTCATCCAGTGCCTCAACTGGTGCCTCAACTGGTGCCTCAACTGAATCAACTGGTGCCTCAACTGAATCAACTGGTGTCTCAACTGGTGCTTCAACTGGTGTCTCAACTGGTGCTTCAACTGGTTCATCCAGTGCTCCATCTAGTGCTTCAACTGAATCAACTGGTGCCTCAACTGGTGCTTCAACTGGTGTCTCAACTGGTGCTTCAATTGGTGTCTCAACTGGTGTCTCAACTGGTGTCTCAACTGGTGCCTCAACTGAATCAACTGGTGTCTCAACTGGTGCTTCAACTGGTGTCTCAACTGGTGCTTCAACTGGTTCAACTGGTGTCTCAACTGGTGCTTCAACTGGTGCTTCAACTGGTGTCTCAACTGGTGCTTCAACTGGTGCTTCAACTGGTTCAACTGGTTCAACTGGTGTCTCAACTGGTGTCTCAACTGAATCAACTGGTGCCTCAACTGAATCAACTGGTGCTTCAACTGGTTCAACTGGTGCCTCAACTGGTTCATCCAGTGCTTCAACTGGTGCTTCAACTGGTGCTTCAACTGGTGCTTCAACTGGTGTCTCAACTGAATCAACTGGTTCAACTGGTGTCTCAACTGGTGCCTCAACTGAATCAACTGGTGCCTCAACTGAACCAACTGGTGTCTCAACTGGTGCTTCAACTGGTGTCTCAACTGGTGCTTCAGCTGGTGTCTCAACTGGTGCTTCAACTGGTTCATCCAGTGCTCCATCTAGTGCCTCAACTGGTGCTTCAACTGGTGCCTCAACTGGTGCTTCAACTGGTGTCTCAACTGGTGCTTCAATTGGTGTCTCAACTGGTGTCTCAACTGGTGTCTCAACTGGTGCCTCAACTGGTGCCTCAACTGAATCAACTGGTGTCTCAACTGGTGCTTCAACTGGTGTCTCAACTGGTGCTTCAACTGGTTCAACTGGTGTCTCAACTGGTGCTTCAACTGGTTCATCCAGTGCTCCATCTAGTGTCTCAACTGGTGCTTCAACTGGTTCATCCAGTGCTCCATCTAGTGCCTCAACTGGTGCCTCAACTGAATCAACTGGTGCCTCAACTGAATCAACTGGTGTCTCAACTGGTGCTTCAACTGGTGTCTCAACTGGTGCTTCAACTGCTTCAACTGGTGTCTCAACTGGTGCTTCAACTGGTTCATCCAGTGCTCCATCTAGTGCTTCAACTGAATCAACTGGTTCAACTGGTGTCTCAACTGGTGCTTCAACTGGTGTCTCAACTGGTGCTTCAACTGGTTCATCCAGTGCTCCATCTAGTGCTTCAACTGAATCAACTGGTTCAACTGGTGTCTCAACTGGTGCTTCAACTGGTTCATCCAGTGCTTCAACTGGTGCTTCAACTGGTGCCTCAACTGAATCAACTGTTTCAACTGGTGCTTCAACTGGTGTCTCAACTGGTGCCTCAACTGAATCAACTGGTGCTTCAACTGGTGTCTCAACTGGTGCCTCAACTGAATCAACTGGTGCCTCAACTGAATCAACTGGTGTCTCAACTGGTGCTTCAACTGGTTCATCCAGTGCTCCATCTAGTGTCTCAACTGGTGTCTCAACTGGTTCATCCAGTGCTCCATCTAGTGCCTCAACTGGTGCCTCAACTGAATCAACTGGTGTCTCAACTGGTGCTTCAACTGGTGTCTCAACTGGTGCTTCAACTGGTTCAACTGGTGTCTCAACTGGTGCTTCAACTGGTGCTTCAACTGGTGTCTCAACTGGTGCTTCAACTGGTGTCTCAACTGGTGCTCCATCTAGTGCTTCGACTGAATCAACTGGTTCAACTGGTGTCTCAACTGGTGTCTCAACTGGTTCATCCAGTGCTCCATCTAGTGCCTCAACTGGTGCCTCAACTGAATCAACTGGTGTCTCAACTGGTGCTTCAACTGGTGTCTCAACTGGTGCTTCAACTGGTTCAACTGGTGTCTCAACTGGTGCTTCAACTGGTGCTTCAACTGGTGTCTCAACTGGTGCTTCAACTGGTGTCTCAACTGGTGCTCCATCTAGTGCTTCGACTGAATCAACTGGTTCAACTGGTGTCTCAACTGGTGCTTCAACTGGTTCATCCAGTGCCTCAACTGGTGCCTCAACTGAATCAACTGGTGCTTCAACTGGTGCTTCATCTACCGAAACTGGATCAACTGGTTCATCATCTGTCGCGGGTGCATCATACGCAACCACCTTGACCCTACCATGGACTGAGACTTACGGTACCACCTACAGCACTGATGTTGTCATTAGCTCCGGTTCCTCAGCTTACACCATTCCAGGTTTAGTTATCCAAACTCCATCTACTGAAACTGGTTCAACTGGTTCAGGCTCAACTGGTGCTCCATCATACGCAACCACCTTCACCTTACCATGGACTGAGACCTACGGTACTACCTACTCCACTGATGTTGTTGTTAGCTCCGGTTCCTCAGCTTACACCATTCCAGGTTTAGTTATCCAAACTCCATCTACTGAAAGTGGTTCAACTGGTTCAGGCTCAACTGGTGCTCCATCATACGCAACCACCTTGAGCTTACCATGGACTGAGACCTACGGTACTACCTACTCCACTGATGTTGTTGTTAGCTCCGGTTCCTCAGCTTACACCATCCCAGGTTTAGTTATCCAAACTCCATCTACTGAAAGTGGTTCAACTGGTGCTCCATCATACGCAACCACCTTGACCCTACCATGGACTGAGACTTACGGTACCACCTACTCCACTGATGTTGTCATTAGCTCCGGTTCCTCAGCTTACACCATCCCAGGTTTGGTTATCCAAACTCCATCTACTGAAAGTGGTTCAACTGGTGCTCCATCATACGCAACCACCTTCACCTTACCATGGACTGAGACCTACGGTACTACCTACTCCACTGATGTTGTTGTTAGCTCCGGTTCCTCAGCTTACACCATTCCAGGTTTAGTTATCCAAACTCCATCTACTGAAAGTGGTTCAACTGGTTCAGGCTCAACTGGTGCTCCATCATACGCAACCACCTTGACTCTACCATGGACTGAGACTTACGGTACCACCTACAGCACTGATGTTGTCATTAGCTCCGGTTCCTCAGCTTACACCATTCCAGGTTTAGTTATCCAAACTCCATCTACTGAAACTGGTTCAACTGGTTCATCATCTGTCGCGGGTGCATCATACGCAACCACCTTCACCTTACCATGGACTGAGACCTACGGTACTACCTACTCCACTGATGTTGTTGTTAGCTCCGGTTCCTCAGCTTACACCATTCCAGGTTTAGTTATCCAAACTCCATCTACTGAAAGTGGTTCAACTGGTTCAGGCTCAACTGGTGCTCCATCATACGCAACCACCTTGAGCTTACCATGGACTGAGACTTACGGTACCACCTACTCCACTGATGTTGTCATTAGCTCCGGTTCCTCAGCTTACACCATTCCAGGTTTAGTTATCCAAACTCCATCTACTGAAAGTGGTTCAACTGGTGCTCCATCATACGCAACCACCTTCACCTTACCATGGACTGAGACCTACGGTACCACCTACTCCACTGATGTTGTTGTTAGCTCCGGTTCCTCAGCTTACACCATTCCAGGTTTAGTTATCCAAACTCCATCTACTGAAAGTGGTTCAACTGGTTCAGGCTCAACTGGTGCTCCATCATACGCAACCACCTTGAGCTTACCATGGACTGAGACTTACGGTACCACCTACAGCACTGATGTTGTCATTAGCTCCGGTTCCTCAGCTTACAGCATCCCAGGTTTAGTTATCCAAACTCCATCTACTGAAAGTGGTTCAACTGGTGCTCCATCATACGCAACCACCTTGACCCTACCATGGACTGAGACTTACGGTACCTCCTACTCCACTGATGTTGTCATTAGCTCCGGTTCCTCAGCTTACACCATCCCAGGTTTGGTTATCCAAACTCCATCTACTGAAAGTGGTTCAACTGGTGCTCCATCATACGCAACCACCTTCACCTTACCATGGACTGAGACTTACGGTACTACCTACAGCACTGATGTTGTCATTAGCTCCGGTTCCTCAGCTTACACCATTCCAGGTTTAGTTATCCAAACTCCATCTACTGAAAGTGGTTCAACTGGTGCTCCATCATACGCAACCACCTTCACCTTACCATGGACTGAGACCTACGGTACTACCTACTCCACTGATGTTGTTGTTAGCTCCGGTTCCTCAGCTTACACCATTCCAGGTTTAGTTATCCAAACTCCATCTACTGAAAGTGGTTCAACTGGTTCAGGCTCAACTGGTGCTCCATCATACGCAACCACCTTGAGCTTACCATGGACTGAGACTTACGGTACCACCTACAGCACTGATGTTGTCATTAGCTCCGGTTCCTCAGCTTACACCATTCCAGGTTTAGTTATCCAAACTCCATCTACTGAAACTGGTTCAACTGGTTCATCATCTGTCGCGGGTGCATCATACGCAACCACCTTCACCTTACCATGGACTGAGACCTACGGTACTACCTACTCCACTGATGTTGTTGTTAGCTCCGGTTCCTCAGCTTACACCATTCCAGGTTTAGTTATCCAAACTCCATCTACTGAAACTGGTTCAACTGGTTCAGGCTCAACTGGTGCTCCATCATACGCAACCACCTTGAGCTTACCATGGACTGAGACTTACGGTACCACCTACTCCACTGATGTTGTCATTAGCTCCGGTTCCTCAGCTTACACCATTCCAGGTTTAGTTATCCAAACTCCATCTACTGAAAGTGGTTCAACTGGTGCTCCATCATACGCAACCACCTTGACCCTACCATGGACTGAGACTTACGGTACCACCTACTCCACTGATGTTGTTGTTAGCTCCGGTTCCTCAGCTTACACCATTCCAGGTTTAGTTATCCAAACTCCATCTACTGAAAGTGGTTCAACTGGTTCAGGCTCAACTGGTGCTCCATCATACGCAACCACCTTGAGCTTACCATGGACTGAGACTTACGGTACCACCTACAGCACTGATGTTGTCATTAGCTCCGGTTCCTCAGCTTACACCATCCCAGGTTTAGTTATCCAAACTCCATCTACTGAAAGTGGTTCAACTGGTGCTCCATCATACGCAACCACCTTGACTCTACCATGGACTGAGACTTACGGTACCACCTACTCCACTGATGTTGTCATTAGCTCCGGTTCCTCAGCTTACACCATTCCAGGTTTAGTTATCCAAACTCCATCTACTGAAAGTGGTTCAACTGGTTCATCATCTGTCGCGGGTGCATCATACGCAACCACCTTCACCTTACCATGGACTGAGACCTACGGTACTACCTACTCCACTGATGTTGTTGTTAGCTCCGGTTCCTCAGCTTACACCATTCCAGGTTTAGTTATCCAAACTCCATCTACTGAAAGTGGTTCAACTGGTTCAGGCTCAACTGGTGCTCCATCATACGCAACCACCTTGAGCTTACCATGGACTGAGACTTACGGTACCACCTACAGCACTGATGTTGTCATTAGCTCCGGTTCCTCAGCTTACACCATCCCAGGTTTAGTTATCCAAACTCCATCTACTGAAAGTGGTTCAACTGGTGCTCCATCATACGCAACCACCTTGACTCTACCATGGACTGAGACTTACGGTACCACCTACTCCACTGATGTTGTCATTAGCTCCGGTTCCTCAGCTTACACCATTCCAGGTTTAGTTATCCAAACTCCATCTACTGAAAGTGGTTCAACTGGTTCATCATCTGTCGCGGGTGCATCATACGCAACCACCTTCACCTTACCATGGACTGAGACCTACGGTACTACCTACTCCACTGATGTTGTTGTTAGCTCCGGTTCCTCAGCTTACACCATTCCAGGTTTAGTTATCCAAACTCCATCTACTGAAAGTGGTTCAACTGGTTCAGGCTCAACTGGTGCTCCATCATACGCAACCACCTTGAGCTTACCATGGACTGAGACTTACGGTACCACCTACAGCACTGATGTTGTCATTAGCTCCGGTTCCTCAGCTTACACCATCCCAGGTTTAGTTATCCAAACTCCATCTACTGAAAGTGGTTCAACTGGTGCTCCATCATACGCAACCACCTTGACCCTACCATGGACTGAGACTTACGGTACTACCTACTCCACTGATGTTGTTGTTTCCTCTGGTACTTCAGCTTACACCATCCCAGGTTTAGTTATCCAAACTCCATCTACTGAAAATGGTTCAACTGGTCCAACAAGTAGTTTATCAAGTCCAACAGCTTCATCCACTATATCATTCTTACCTGAGATTACTGGTGTTGTTAATGAGAATGAACCACGTTTTGTTATTTCTTTCCCACTAGATGTTATTGAGATCAATTCCTTCAGTTTGGTGAACACTAATGAATACCAGAACTATGTTCCTGAAAGTGCTTTTGTTGAATTTGCTGACAATGGTGTTTCTACTGCAATTAGTGAAGGTGTGAATGTTGTTATTAACAACAGAGACTTTGAATTAAGTTACTCAGGATCCACATCTAATTTCGACTTTGCATACTTGTATGTCGATGGTCTAAAAGAGAATGGTGTTGATGATGTTTATGTTGGAGAATTCGCTTTGACTATTCCAGAGGATACCAATTCCGCCAATAGAGTTAAGAGAGAAGATTTAGTTTATTACTTGACAGCTACGGTTACCATTGGTGAGCCAAGTGCCACCGGTATTTCTTCTGGTGGCTCAACAGCAACAGGTATTTCTACAGATGCTTCAGCAGGTGCAACAGGTGTTACCACAGGTGTTACCACAGGTGCAGCATCAAGTGTTGTTAAAACTTTAACTGATAGTTCCACTATTGTTTCAACAGTTACATCTTGCTCAGATGGTCATTGTGTTGAAACTACAGTCCCAGGTGGTGATTCTGAAAGCGTCTCCAGATCGGGTGTTGTTACTTTGACTGGTACTTCCACTGTTGAATCTACTATTACTTTGACTACAACTCACTGTTCAGATAACAAATGTTCAGCTAGTGAAACTGTTTCAGTCTCTAGTGGTGTTGTTACATTTACCACAACTTACTGTCCAGAAAGTGAGACTCCAATTCCAGGTGCTGATGCAACCAAGACTGATTCACCATCTAATGTTGTTACTCTTACTGGAACTTCGACTGTTGAGTCAACACTCACCTTAACTACAACTCATTGCTCTGATAATAAATGTTCAGCATCTGAAGTTGAATCTGTTGTTACTAATGAAGTCGTTTACACCACTACATACTGTCCAGAATCTACTAAAGCTGCTGAAACTCCAGCCAATGGAGCAGTTGAAACCGGTGCACCAAAGAAGGATAACCAAGTTACTGAAACTAAAGGAGGTAATGAAGTTGTTGTTGAAACTGGATCACCAAAACCAGGTAATGGTGTTGCATCAGTTACTAAACCAATTGCTCCTCCTGCTGTCACTGGTGAAGGTAATGGTGCCACAACAGCAACAACAACAGCATCTGTTGTTGGTGGTAAAGATGAAAACAAACCAGGTGTTTCTGTTGGTGCCTCTGCTGGTTCTCCAGAAGGTGCAGTGACATTATCTACTTTGACAGTTTCTACAAAAACACCAGAATCTGGCGCTTCAGCTCCAGCAGGTGGTGTTTCTCCATCTTCAACATCTGCTTCTACAGCTACATCAGTTCCAACTGCTTCAGTTGCTGAAGGTGCCGCTGTTAAACTATCAGGTGTTTCATCCATTTTCAGTCTATTTATGATTACATTATGTTTATGGATTTAAATCTTTTAAAAAGATACTTGATTTCATTATAATTCTTTTTTTTGACTTCGAAAAAGAGAAATTGAATTTTATTCAATTTATTTTGATTTTGTGCATTAGTTTTCATTTGAAAAGAGATAAAATTAGCAGTATCTTTGATTTCATTGATATTAAGTTTACAATCAGGAATTGTATTCTAGCTCATTTTTGCTTTTGTGTTTTACTTGGGTGATTTTTTTACTATATTCAGTTAATGTTTTATGTTTATAATTAGTATATATTTCCATCAACTTCGATGGCTTTTAATATAAGTTTTATTTTATTTATGAAAAAGAGAAGCACTATCAGTAAAATATGTTTCTTGTTCTAAAAAGGGCTTTTTCTTTTGCTTTGAAAGACAATTATTAAAAATGAGCATATAATTAAAACAAAAATGGTATTTAGACATAGGCCTCCTGAACGCGACACGGAAAGTGTTGTTTTAATGAGTTGTAGCACAGCCGCAGTATAGTTTTGTATTTTTACTATTTTCCAAGGCAATGAGGCGGCTTGGAAACTAGTGAAGGAAAATCTCTATTGAGGATCAAAAAATTAATTTTCTAGACTTGTTGTTATTTGACATTTTCGTATATGACATTTTTCATTGGATGCTTGCATTTTGTAAAATCAGTGATTTTTGTTGAAAAACAAGAAGAAGAGCCGAAACACTGGAAAATGTCCCAGGAAGTAGTTAGTCAGTACCAATGCATTAGTGAACGCACTATTTTGAGTTTTGCAAAAAAAAAAGGAAGATAGTGCAAGCTATTAAAGATACGCATTGGAAGGGTACCGCGAACCGATACATTAAATGTCTTGTTAGTCTTAATTTGGAACAAAAGGTATCACGCAAATGCACTGATTTTAATTTCTGTGATATGTGGTGTGTAGTTCAGTTTCCACACGAATCTCGATAGGTTTTAACCATCAGAAAGCAAACTGAAAAACTACCCGAATAGTAACCGAAAAACTGCAATCTTTTGTTTTGATTTTTGATTTTGAAAGTGTAATCCAGTGCTAAGTTACTACGCTAATCAATCTGCAGAGTAAAATTAACGAAATAAAGAGTTGAGGTAAGTAATATTTTCGGAACTTTGCAAGAGGATGTAATTAAGACTAAAATTTGAGGTAAAGAGTTACATGGCGCAACCAACAAAAAAAAAAAACACAGATTTCAGTTTTTAACCCAACTAAACTCATCCTCTCTTTTCTTTTTTTTTTTGTTTTTGATTTATTATTTTTTTTTTCACTGAAGCAAAATCAACATAAAAAAACCAGCACTGCTTTAACTTGAATAGCCGAGTAAACTCTTTGTATTGAGGACCAAAAAGGCTAGCCAGATCTAGTCCTGATACTGATTTAAATAGCAGCGAGTGACAAGCAAAGAGGCTTGAGTTTGTCTAATTGCCTTTCCCACCATACCATTGATTAAAATTAATCGTCAGCAACAAAAGAACAAAATTGAAGAACGACTTAACCGTTTTTACTACCGTGTTGTTAGTGTATTTGAACACCAACAACAAGTAAACCAATTTTTGAATGTTTATCAGACTGTACAAGCCAAATGTCAGTTTGCACTTTGTTGCCGAGATTCATCCCGAAACGCCTAGCCAGGCTGTGCTAATCAAAGAGCGCAATTTTTGCTTGTTGTTGTGGCGGTGTTGATGGCTGAACCAGTCGGGCCTTTACTACAGATGAAATTACAATAAATTGGGGCCGAATGGCGGTGCTAAAAGCGATGGCAGTGGCAGTGGCAGTGCGATCTGTAAGTATAGTGCACCGGGGGGTAAAACTAAAAAAAGCACCGCCACGCAGGTTGCGCAACGCATTGCTGATCATAAGGTCTGATGCTAGACAGGCTGCGCGCGCACGGGGCTAATTGTCAAAGACAAGTATGTACACCAGCCACACCAGCCACAAGGGTAAAACATAGTAGATAGACCTGACAAGTGAATATAATATACCCTTTCTTACATATGTAGTAACATACATGAAACATAGATGAATTGGTTGAATTTGATGAAAGGGATGAAAGGGATGAATTGGAAGGGAAGAAAGAGTGTAGTGCAGTTGGGTGTAACATCAGCCGAGATCTGGGAAAATTTCAGCCTATGCACTCTTCAACTAAAATTATACTTTGAATTTGAATTGTGAGGTCAGGTCAATAAGTTGTGCTAGGCCAGTTGAAATTGATTTGCGCTGACTCCAGATGGTAAACAGGAAGGTTTACGTCCAGCAGGTGATTGGTTTTTATCGACTTAGTTTCTTGTCACTTTTCGTAAACTCAACTGTGTGAATCTGTCACATTTGTATATATGTGTACACGAATTTCTTACCAAAGGTTAAACCATTAAAAAAAGAATATCGTTTTATTTTTTCATTACTTTGATTATATACAACATACATTTTAATGACTTGATTTTTCAACGTTTGGTAAATCAACCAAAGCACTCTTGATAGCTTCGACACCTTTAACTAAATCTTCTTTTGAGATGACTAAAGGTGGAGCCAATCTGATGATATGTTCATGAGTAGGTTTAGCCAAGACACCATAATTTTTCATTAATAAACATAAATCCCATGCTGTTTTACCATTAGTCTTTGTATCATCAATAACAATTGCGCATAATAAACCTTTACCTCTAACTTCACTAATAACACCATTTGAATTTTCTTTCAATTCATTTAATTTTGATTGTAAAAATTCACCCAATTCTTGAGCTCTTTCAACCAAATTTTCATCTTTAACAACTTGTAAAGCTTCAATTGCAACTCTTGAAGCTAATGGATTACCACCATAAGTTGAACCATGAGAACCAGGATCTAAAGTGTGCATGATTTCTTTTGAAGATAAAACAGCAGAAACTGGCAAAACACCACCTGAAATTGCTTTACCTAACAAAACCATATCTGGTTTATCTTCTCTTGGTAAATAATGTTCCCAACATAATAATTTACCAGTTCTTGCAATACCAGTTTGAATTTCATCTGCAATTAATAAAACATTATATTTTTTACATAATGCTTTAACTTTAGCAAAATAATCAATTGGAGGAATAACAATACCAGCTTCACCTTGAATTGGTTCAATCAAGATAGCTGCAATTTTATCACCTGCATTTTTAAAAGCTAATTCAACATCTTCAATATTACCATATCTTAATAATTGATTTTTTGTACCTGGAATAACTGGACCAATATTATTTAAAAATGGACCAAAATTAGTTCTAGCTTCAGGATCAGTTGACATTGAAACAATTGCTAAAGATCTACCATGGAAATTATTTTCACAACTTAAAATAATTGATTCATTTGGTGGAATATTTTTTTTCATATAACCCCATCTTCTAGCAATTTTTAAAGCAGATTCAACAGCTTCCATACCAGTATTCATTGGTAACATTGATTCATAACCAAAATATTCAGTTAAATATTTAGCATAAGTTGCAAAAATATCAGAAGAAAAAGCTCTTGAAGATAATGTCAATTTTTGTGCTTGTTCAGTTAAAGCATTTATAATTCTAGGATGACAATGACCTTGATTAACAGCAGAATAAGCAGATAAGAAATCTAAATATTCATTTCCTTCAGGATCCCACACTTTAGCACCTTTGGCTTTTGCAAAGACAACAGGTAATGGATGGTAATTATGAGCAGCATATTCATGCTCATATTCTTGAGTCTTTTGAGTGGATAAATTGAATTCAGGCACTGGAGAAGAAGACATTTTTGAAAGATATTGAATTACAAGATTAGTTTTTACTTATTAAAAAGTATAAAATGAGATTTTCAAAAAAATAGTAGAAATAATAGAAACAAACTACATGATAAGATAAAAACTAATAACTTAATCAAAGGAGAATGATTGAACAATTTATATGTTTATTAAAATTTTAAATGCATGATGATGAAATTTTCAAAATGTGTTGATAATTTTAAAAAGTATAAAATTTTAGTAAATAGTTGAAAAATACACATCCACACACACTCAAATACATCAACTAATGGTAATTAAATCGCAATCAACTGCTTATAGATGATGATAAAAAAATTACATACAAATTTTTAAAATGATTTAAAGTTTTTTTATTCTTTAAAATTAAGCGCTTGATTTTTTTATAAGTTTACATCAAAACTTGGTTACATAATTAATATGGAGTAAATTAGAATTTAAAAATTTAACCGAATTTAGAAAGCAATAGCGAAAATATATAATTTTTAAGAAAGTTGCACTGCAGTGCCCTTATTTAATTTATTTTGCGTGCGCGCATTTTAAATTTTAAGGCATTAAAAAACAAAAAAAAAAATAAACATAAATTAAAAAAGTTAAAGCCCAACGCGGGGCTTGAACCCGCAACCTTGTGATTAAGAGTCACACGCTCTACCGATTGAGCTAGCCAGGCTGTTGTTATTGTTGTAAGGAATCTACGCGCCGCTCAGAGCCAAGCCGCACAAGAATCTGGAAAAATCAAGAATTTACAAGAAAGTTCTCGAAATGGAAAAAGGGTACATTTACAAATAGAATCTGCATTTGAAAGAAGTTGTTAATAGAAATTAGACACGTCAACGATTATAGAGAATCATACGAAATATGAGTCAATTCCCACTTAGTTTGCAGCAATAGTTTTAGTTAGTTTTTCGAGTATCTTAGTTATTTAATTTTGTGGTATAAATAGACCTGAAATTCCCGTCTTCAGGAATGGATAGTTTATTTAGTTTATTTAGTTTATTTTATATTATTATATAGATATCAGACAAGTTTGTATAGATCAGTTTAGTATTGAATAAGAACCAGTTTACCACGTTTGATCATTGTTTGGTATTAGCTTAAGGAAGTAAGCTAGAAATAACGAAATAAGTCCAGATTAAAGTTATTTGAGACAGTGTAACACTGAGATCCAAGAGTATAGGTTAGGGATAGTAGACGAACCGCAGAATCCCTTTCAGTTGGTAGCACCGGATTTAGTTTATTGGTTGTTCAGTGTTCAAGATGTCAATGGAAACAGATGATCGTGAAACTTACTTCCCAGCAGTTTCTCATAGGGAAGGAACAGACGTGTTTGAAAGAGAACCAAGTGTGAAGATGCTAGCACGTTTCAGAGGTGAAGGTAAAAGACGTGATCTTGCTAGAAAAGCATTAGCATTTATCAGAAGTGTCGAAGCTCGGTTTCGTAGAATCGAACAGTATTCTCACGTCACACTTTCAGATAATTACAAGGTACTTGCAATGACTGCTCTATTGGACGGCAAGGCTATGGAATGGTACTACAATTATGAAGCATCCAGACCAGATTTAACCTATGCTGAACTATTAGATGCTTTGAGACGCAAGTACATTCCAATCAATCAAGATTTAAATCTCGTTGATAAAATTAGAGGTGTTCGTCAGAATGATCGCTCTGCGTTCGCATACACTGAAGAAATTTTGCGCTACTATGAAGAAATGTTAGAACCATTCAAGGAGGCTAGAGAAGTCTGCAGAATTCTTAAGAAGAATGCTAATCCAGATATCTTCCTTAGATTGGACTTAGAAGGCGTTGAATATACAGACCCACATGATTTAGTCGCTAGAATGTTGGAATTAGACGAAGTTTACAGGGAACAGGGCATTTACAATAAGGGCTCTTACACCACCAGCACTTCCTCGCAAACCCGTTCTTTTAACAATAGTCGTGCTTTTGGTACTAATCAACCACGTCGTGATGCTGAAGGTGATATCGAAATGGTGTTGGCTGAAAACCATAAGAAGGGCAAAGGCAAAGGCAAAGGCAAGGGCAAAGGCAAAGGAAAAGGCAAGAATACAGGTTGTTACGAGTGTGGCGAATTTGGCCATTACAGAGCTCAGTGCCCAAAGTTAGCGAAAACAGAGAATCCCAGTCGTCAATAGAGAAATTCAGGACTCTGTGAACCAAGGAAGTAGTCAAGAATCTTCTACAGATTATTTGTTTTGTGATTTTTGTTTGTGGTCTCCGTCGACTTCGACGTTAGACTTTTTAAATTTGAATTTTTGTGTTAATGATACTCATGTTGCTGCTAAGATGGTTTTAGACTCAGGTGCGTGTGCTAATGTACTGTCTGAAGATTTTATTTTGAGAAACAATTTAGAAGAGTTGGTGAGAAAAACTACTCTTATCAATGTTAGAGATGTGAACGGTAAGATTACTCAGGTTAATCGTGGTGTGAATGCGTTGGTCAAGTTTACGCTGGATGAAGTGGAACTTAGCGCTCAGTTAGATTTCTTTGTTGTTAAAGGTTTAGCTCATGACGGTTTGTTAGGTAATGGTTTCGTCAGGGAATATAGAGAGCTAATTGGTAAAGATCAGAGATTCCGTCCTAGTGCAGAGGAAAAGGAAGATAAAGAAAATATGAACAGAAAGCAAGTGATGATGTTCGAACAAGGTAAAGAGACGGTCAATGCTCATCAGGTTGACCAGGTTGATAATAACACATGTCTGGTTGGAACTTGCAAATTGAGCTCAGCAAGAAGATTCCAAAGACATATCGAGGATGATGATTTGTGTTATTTGTTGTCAGTTGAATCGGTCGATGCGATAGATTCAACTGATGGTTGTCAAGATGTGGATGCTAAACAGGTGTTGAAAGAGTTTGAGGATGTGGTGACAGAGGAACAGCCAAATCAGCTGCCACCTAAGAGAGAAATCACGCACCAGATTAAGATCTATCCAGGTGCAATTCCTACTGCTCGTCCTCAGTATCGTTTAGGTCCTCAGGAAAAGATAGAACTTGCTAAACAGGTTGATGAGTTGCTAAAACAGAAGTTTATTAGAGAATCCAAATCAGCGTATAATGCCCCAGTGTTGTTTGTTAAGAAAAAGGATGGTAAGATGAGAATGTGTATCGACTATCGGGCGTTGAATAATATAACTATAAAAAACAAGTTTCCTATCCCGAGAATTGATGACACGTTGGACCAGATTGGTGGTGCTAAAATATTTTCGAAGTTGGATTTGATGTCTGGTTATCATCAAGTCAGGATGGCTGACGAGGACATTGAGAAAACAGCTTTTAGTACTGATACAAATCATTACGAGTATCTGGTTATGCCATTTGGTTTGACGAATGCTCCTGCAACGTTTCAAACGATGATGAATAAGGTTTTGGCTGAGTATATTGGTAAGTTTGTTGTGGTGTTCTTAGATGATGTTTTGATTTATTCTTCAAACAGAGAAGAACATAAGAAACATGTTAGGTTGATATTGGAGAAGTTGAGAGAAAATAAGTTGATCGCGAAAAAGTCAAAGTGCGAATTCTTCTTGGAAAAGCTGTCATTTTTAGGTCATGTCATTTCAAAAGACGGTATCTCAACCGATCCTATGAAGATTGAGAAGGTTAAGAATTGGGAAACTCCAAAGACGGTTAAGGATGTTCAGTCGTTTTTAGGACTAGCTGGTTATTACAGGAAGTTTGTTAAAGATTTCAGCAAGATTGTTTTGCCGCTACATAGGTTCGTCAACAAAGAAAGTGCTTGGACTCAAGAACAAGATGTTGCTTTTCAGACTATCAAGGACAAGTTGACTAGTGCTCCAGTGTTGATGACTCCTCGTTTTGGTAAGGAGTACAAGTTTAGATTAACTTGTGATGCTTCTAAGTACGCTATGGGTCATGTGTTTGAACAGTTGAGTGCTGATGGTAAGTTGCTTGGTGTTATTGCTTATGGTAGTCGTAAGTTTGAAGGTGCTGAAAAGAATTATCCAGTTAGAGAAAAAGAATTTCTTTCGGTTATTTATGCTTTGGATACGTGGCGACATTACTTGATGGGTAAAGAATTTATTGTTAGAAGTGATCATCATTCTTTGCAATATCTCAAACATATGAAATCGACTAACAATGAACGTCTTACTCGGTGGTTAGACAAAGCTTCACAATTCAACATGGTATTTGAACATTTTCCAGGTAAGAAAAATACCGCTGCAGATGCTTTATCTAGACGTCCTCAGGACATGAATGTTTTCGATATTTTGGTTGAAGATGTGGTGCCTGAAGAATCTCAAGTTTATACGAATATTAACGAAGAACTCACTCAAGCTATTATTTTAGGTTATTCCAAGGATGATTATTTTGCTCAGATTTATCAAGTTTTGAAAGACAAATTACCAGTTCCCAAGGAAATCAACAATCATATCACTCATTATTCATTGAATCCTCAGAATTTATTGTTATTTAAAGCTACAACAACAGCAGACTCAAGAATTTGTATTCCAAATGATATTAATATTAAGAAGAAGATTTTACATCAGTGTCATGATTTACCTACAGCAGGTCATTTTGGTGTTAAGAAAACAATTGAATTAGTCTCTAGATCATTTTATTGGCCAAAGATGAATAAATATATTGCACGTTACATTCAGACTTGTGATACTTGTCAGAGAACGAAAACTACAACACAACAAGAGGCAGGTTTGTTACATCCTTTAGAAATTCCAGTTGGACGGTGGACGCATCTTACAATGGATTTTGTTACTGGTATTCCTCCTACCTCAGATGGTTTTGATGCTATTATGGTTATCGTTGATAGGTTAACTAAACGTGCACATTTTGTTAAGTGTCATAAGACAGATACTTCTGCTGATATTGCTGCTTTGTATTTGAGAGAAATTTTTAGATTACATGGTGTTCCTAGACATATAACTTCAGACAAAGATGTTAAGTTTATGGCAACTTTTTGGCAAACGTTACATCATGGATTAGGTACTGAATTGTTATTTACTACTACGAATCACCCAGCTGCTGATGGTCAATCTGAACGTGTTGTTAAAATTGTTAATCAGTTGTTGAGATCGGTTTGTCAAGAATATTACAATGATTGGGACAAATATTTACCAATGATGGAATTTGCTTACAACTCTACGTTACAACGTTCAATCGATGATGTTCCTTTTAAAGTTGATTTAGGTTATATCCCAGATGGTCCTTCTTATCAATCGTTGTGGTCTGTGGAACGGTATTCACCTTTTGCTGAACAGTTGTTGAAGTCGTTGAAAAATATGCAATTACAGGTTCAAGACAGGTTGGTTGAAGCTCAGAGAGAACAAGAACGTTATCATAATGCTCATCGTTCTACGGAAACTTTTGAAGTTGGTGAATGGGTGTTGTTACATAAAGAAGCTCTTTTGAGAAAACAAAGTTATTACAAGATTGCTCCTGCTTATTTTGGTCCTTACAAGTTGGTTAGAAAGTTAGGTTCAAGTGGTAATGCTTTTGAGGTTGATTTGCCAGTGACTGAGAAGAAACATCGTACTATCAATGTGAAGTATTTTAGAAAGTATCATGAACGAGATGACAAGTATGCTAAAGTTCCAAGAACACTTAGAGAAGCTCAAGCTCGGTTACAAGATATTACAGCAATTGTTGGTTATGATATTGAAGACAAGATGGTTTCAGTTTTGTGGAAAGGTTGTGACCCTAAACATGCAACAGATATTCCTTACGATATGTTTGACCAGTTACCTCCAGAACGTCGTGAAATTTTACTTCAACAAGCTCAACATCTACCTATGAGAGCGGAGCCAGACCCAGAGGAAGGCTCAGAGGTACTCTAAATTTGAGGACAAATTTACTTGAAGTGGGGGAGAATGTAAGGAATCTACGCGCCGCTCAGAGCCAAGCCGCACAAGAATCTGGAAAAATCAAGAATTTACAAGAAAGTTCTCGAAATGGAAAAAGGGTACATTTACAAATAGAATCTGCATTTGAAAGAAGTTGTTAATAGAAATTAGACACGTCAACGATTATAGAGAATCATACGAAATATGAGTCAATTCCCACTTAGTTTGCAGCAATAGTTTTAGTTAGTTTTTCGAGTATCTTAGTTATTTAATTTTGTGGTATAAATAGACCTGAAATTCCCGTCTTCAGGAATGGATAGTTTATTTAGTTTATTTAGTTTATTTTATATTATTATATAGATATCAGACAAGTTTGTATAGATCAGTTTAGTATTGAATAAGAACCAGTTTACCACGTTTGATCATTGTTTGGTATTAGCTTAAGGAAGTAAGCTAGAAATAACGAAATAAGTCCAGATTAAAGTTATTTGAGACAGTGTAACACTGAGATCCAAGAGTATAGGTTAGGGATAGTAGACGAACCGCAGAATCCCTTTCAATTGTAAAAAATGCATTGGTTAAACTTATGAACCAGAAAAAGACGATAATGGTCGATCGACGCTTTTTTTGACTGACAATTATTATGGTCACAAAGAACTTTTTAAATGGTGTAAGGAGGTACATGATGTAATTAAGAGAATTGATAACAGGCTAATTTATTTACTTACTTATTAAAGTCTTACAAAGATAATGAATCATTTACAATCGATTAATCAAAATAGCGATACGTTAAAATAGTAGCTGTGATTTTAAAAGTCTTAATTTGAATCTGGTATAATTATAAATAGTAATATTACAAACAGTGAACTCTTGCTGGTGGAAACTATAGATAGAGTTCACTCAACTGCACATCTGCTATGAAGAACTACAGCTACATGAGGAACTCTCAGGTAATAATTAGCGGTTAACTAAGCGAGTAGTTATTTTTGTTTCAATCACTGAGGTAAAGGAAAATCCATTGCCCAATTATTAATCAGCAGTAGTGCAATTTACCAGCTTAGCCAGTTTTGTAAAAAAATCAACTTTGCCCAGCAAAGCATTCTTAGAATCAAAGTATGTTGTTCACAACCATTTAATGGTTTCTGTTCAACAGCAATTCGTCGAGGTGACTCATTCTTGAGTTCAAGTCACCCAAGTTGCTTTTCAAACTTCTCAATACTCTCTCTTCGTCTTCGTGGTAAATGATGTTGCCTGCATGTCCTAGCACATATGGCATTGTCACTATTGGCATCAGTATACCAGTCATAAAACCCAAAGAAATTGGATGTTGTCTTAGTAATGTATTAAAAACGGTCATATCGAGTAATATTATAATGGCAGTTCGTTTCAGCTTGTTTATTATACACAATCAACAAGAGAGAAGAAAAAATTTTAAAATCAGTAAAATGTAAAGAAATAATTGAGTACAATACACACTTTGTAAAGTTAAGTGGATCAAGTTTGGTATTTAAATTGCCCAAAGATAAAACGGAGAACACTGCATTTACCCCAGATACCATGTACTGAAAATCAAGACTCCACATACCAAAGCAAACACCGATTTTAGTCACCACTGTTGATTAGCAATCCCCGCAAACTGACTCAAAGTGCGTAAGCGCTCACATAAGTTCAAATTTTATAAGCAATATTATTTCACGTTTTTTCTGTTTGTTTGTACTTTATTTCTTTACTAAACTAACTAACGCTTATTATATTGATTAACTTATACATATTTCAATTAAATCACTATCGCACACAATTTTATATCATCAAGACACCACTTACTCGTTAAAAGATAACGTCTTCTTCAGTTTCGGCAACCAAGTTCTCATCTTGAGCCAAATGAGCAAGTCCTTCCTTTTCAGCAGCTTCTAACTTTTCAGCTTCAGCTTGAGCTATAGCACTTGCCTTTTTCAATGCATTTTCTGCATCAACTCTAGCATTCTCAATTTGTTTCTTTTCTTGCACTTTTTTCAATCTATAAAACTCTTCTCTATCCAACTCATCTAATTCTGAGTTGATATAAGCTATAGTGTTTTCTGTTCTTGGAATAATGACATGTTCAATTGCATTAACTCTTCTATTCGTCACTTTAATGACTTCATCTAATATAACAAAAGCAGTTTGTAAAGAAGCCAAATCGACTAATGTTTGAACAGATTTGGAGTAAACGTCTCTTGCTTTTTGAATTTGCTGACCACCTCTACCTAAACCAGTCATTTTAAAATCATTAATAGATTCATCAATATCAGGCTCAAATTGTGGTAAATAAACACCAGAAACGTTTTCTGATCTAGCTTTAACTTTAAATCTAGCTTTATTAACAGATTCTTGAACTTGATAACCAATACTACCACCAGTGGCATATGAAACTTCCGCTAATGAGAATGCAGCCGTTTGCATAACTCTACCCATTTTTCTCTTTGCGTCATCTATTCTTCTAGTAATCTCTCTGAATCTTTTAGTCAATGCTTCAGATTTTCTTTTTAACAACGAATGCCCTTGTTGAGCACCTTTAAGTTTACCCTTCATGACTGCTAGAGTCATACGAGTAGCAAAAACTTGTTCTCTATTTTAATTTACAAATCGATTGGTTGTTAGTATGATGAAATATTGACAAACCTAATTGGTAAAATGTTGAATTTACATACCTATTTGCTGCACCGGACATGATGTGTGTAACTTAGTAACCGGTATTTTATCAAAACTGTACAGTTATTTTCCCTTTCTTTGTTTTCAATGAACCCACTTATAATCCAATCAACCAAAAACCTATTGAAGAGCAAATAAACGTCTTTCACTTGTTGTATATACATCTTTTATGGTGAACCAGTTATGCCACTGCTAGTAAGTTCACTATCAGTCCTTTCTCTCACTGTGTCTCTCTGTGTTTCTCTTTCACAAATTGACTGCTCTTTCGCTTGCATCTTTCCTATTTAAGGCTGTGCTTGATTAAAAAAAGTGCATTAGATAATATGTTACATAATTGATATACATTATATAATTATTTACATAATCTCCGGGTAAATTTATTTATTCCATTTAAACTTTCACCTTTATCATGTTTTTGTCAACTTGATAATGGTTTAATCAAGTGTTAGTTTTAACTGTTGATTTAAGTAAAGTTACATCTTAATTTAAGTCAAATTGGAAGTAGATTGGTCAGTGTATTATCAAGGGAAAGTGGAGCACATTTTTTCAGCACATGGCCAATGAGTTCTTTGGATTTCATAACAGATGAAGACATACCATACGAGCATGCAATTTTGAAGAATCCACATGATATAGATGTTTGGCTATCTTATATCAGATTCAAACAAGAGCACGAGCACTCTATCGAGTCTCAACTTGCACTATTGAACAGATCTGTCTCTACCTTCAGCCGATCTTACAAATTGTGGATGATGTACTTGAGGTTACGGGCTGATTTCTTAGAGCGCAGCAGGTCGGTCAGACTAGATTCACATCAAATACAGACAATGATCAAGCTTTATGAAAAGGCTTTGTTAACATTGAGCAAGTTCCCAGTGTTGTGGCAGGAGTATCTGAAATTTTGTGTTAAGCATGTGAATGTTTTAAGTGTCACTTTTGTAAGAAAAAAATTCAATGAAGCATTGCTGAATTTGTCAGTTACCCAGCATTTGAGTATATGGAAGATATACCTAAACTTTGCCGATTTGATTGGAGACAAGACTTGCTTTTCAATTTATTATAGATACTTTCACTACGTTTTCACTTTGAATGAGCAAAACTACACAGTTCCAAAATTGGAGAATGACAGTAGCGAAGATACTCAGGTTGATCAATTTTTAAACTTGGATGAAATACTTTCAAAACTTGTAAATACAACAACCACTTCACAACAACTAGATCAACTACAACTAGTTTTCCAAAAATTGGCCACTAGCGCTAATTTTCTTGTTGAATCGTCTAATTCGGAACTTGACCTTTATATTCAATTTCTAGATTTATTAATAAGACTGCCCAAATTGGATAAATCTATAAACCTTGAACTGCACAACTTTAAAATTTTACAATTTTACCACAACATATTGTTGAAATTTCCTGATCAAGTGGGCAAATTCACAATCATGTTGGCAAAATATTGGATTTCATTGAAAGATTATATCAAGACTGTTGATTTTTTCGAAACTGGAATCAAGAATTCTAAAACTTTGAAAGATTTTACAATGATATATGATGCATATGTTGAATTTGAAGATTCAAGGATAACTAAATTGGCAAACAAAATTGACAAAGTTGAACAGTCTGACACGGTTGACTCATCATTACTAGCAGATCTAAATAATGAATTAGATATCTTAATGTCAAAATTTGAAAACTTGCTCCACAGACGAAAGTTCTTGATCAACGAAATTTTACTAAATCAAAATGTCAATAATGTTCAAGAATGGATGAATAAGATTGATCTCTACGATGAAGATTCAGATCTTGATAAAATAATCGAAGTCTACTCAAATGCTTTAACATCTGTTAATCCACAAAAAGTCTCAGATACGAATAAATCTTTGCTACCTCAGCTCTGGATTAATTATGCTACAATATATGAAAAACATCATGATTTGAAAACGGCCAGATCCATCTATAATACAGCTGTAAAAGTCAATTTCAAAGATCCTGAAGATCTAGTCAAGATCTGGCTGGAATGGGTCGAAATGGAAATAAGAAATAATGATTTAGATCAGGCATTGTTAGTCATTGAAACGGCTGTTCAAATACCAAAAGACTCTAAATTGAGTAATATCGAAAAAGTATCGTATCATGATCAAGAAATAAACCCTAAATTTCGAATATTCAAATCAGTTAAACTATGGAACCTGTACTTAGATCTTATTGAAAGTTCAGGAGACTTGCAGAAAACTTGCGAGGTGTACGATAAGGTGATTGACTTGAAAATAGCCACTCCATTAACCATTTTGAACTACGCTTCATTCTTACAAGAGAACAAGTACTTTGAACAGTCTTTCAGAATTTACGAACGTGGTGTATCACTTTTCAGATACCCTGTAGTTTTCGAAATTTGGGTACAGTACCTCGATAAAATTGTATCGTTGCAGTCTCAATTAAACATCAACATTGAAAGAATACGAGACTTGTTTGAACAATCATTAGTCTCGTGTCCTGATGAACTGAGCAAGAAAATTTACTTGAAATACGCCATTTTTGAAGAATTAAAAGGCTCTAAATCAAAATCTTTGAAAATTTACAATACAGCAATTGATAAATCAAACTCTGGGACTGAAAAAATCGAAATTTTCGAAATTTTGATTTCGAAAACTATCAAGTTCCAAAATTTGCAATCTGCAAGACAATTTTACGAGAAAGCACTCGAAGTGGTCTCTGTCAAGACTCCTGGATTTTTAGACAAGATACTTATGGGTTTCATCAATCTTGAACTACAACTGAAACAGTTGTCGAGATGCAGAGAAATATTCAAGTACGTTGGTGAAGTAGTAATGAAGTTCAACAAAAAGGAGCAGGACAGGTTGAAATTCTGGGATCTATGGAAACAGTTTGAGTTGGAAAACGGTAGTGAGGTCAAATTCAAAGAAATGCTAAGATACAAAAGACATCTTGAGAACATTTACAAAACAATCGATATTAACACTATCAACGGTACAACCAATGCATCAAATACAACACAAACTAATGATGCGCCTGTTGGATTCGTGGCATCAACAGATGGACCTAAAGTTTCCACGATAAATGCTGCTACTGAAAATGCTGATTCTGATAGTGTCAAGCCTCACGATATCGCAAATGATGATCAAATTGAATTAAGTATGTCTGATATAGAATAGACAATTTTTTTTTTTTTTCATTTTTTTTTTTTTTTTTTACTTGTTGAAATTTACGAATTCTATGACTTTATCTTAAATAAATAAATGAGTTTCTAACTTATGAGTACAAATTCCGAAAACAGAGACATTCTAACAACACCAAATGCTAATAATTTAACGGTGTATTTCAGCATCAACCCAATCTTGAGTACTCATATGACTCAATCTACTTAATGCTCTGGCAAAAGCAAATCTTTCTTCATCCAAATTACCAAACAAAGCAGCTTTTTTAGCAATTTTTTTATCAAATCCATGATGTTTGACTAAATCATCGTTTTCATAGATATCTTCAATTTCTTGTTCTTGCTTTTTAATTAAAGCAAAATTACCTTCTGCAATATCTTCAGGCTCGACAAAAATATCATTGAATGGAGCTGCTGCAGTGACAGCTAATTTGACATGATTATCATAAACTGCATCTAAAAAGGTAATAAATCTACGAACTTTATCTCTTGTATTAACACTCAAATATGGGATATCTGTGACAATGATTGCATTAAATGTTGTAGCTAATGTCAAATAGTCACCTGCAGCTAATGGTTGTCCACATAACTGTTCAAATGTAAATTGAGCCACGTATGGTGGTGAACATAACGGAACAATAAATTCTCTTCCCCAGATTTTCAAAGGAACATTTTCTTCCCTTTTGTGTCCTTGAGAAAAATAATCATACCAACTATTTATATGATCTTTTTGTTGTTGCTTTGAAGCAGGTGAATCAAATTTAACGCCTGGTTTAGGAGTATAATAAACAGATGAGATAGGTCTTGGAATCTTACGATAATCTGTTGGAGAATTCAAATAAATAACTTTTGTATGAGTTTTCAATAATTGAATACAAGGGATGAAAGATTCTCTTTGAATACCATTTATATAAAGATCATCAGGAGCTCTATTAGATGTGGCAAATAAAATCAAACCATGATCTGCTCTTAATACTAAAGTTATCAAACGACGTAGTAACATGGCATCTGCAACATCGGTAACTTGAAATTCATCAAAACATAAGATAGTTGAATTTTGAGCCAATTCCCATGCAAGTAATGGAACCACATCTATATCTTGTTTACCTCCATGTTGCATTTTTAACTGATGAGATCTTTTGTGTAAATTTTGCATAAATTGATGAAAATGTAATCTTCTTTTAGTTAAATGTGGTGGAATTGTATCATAAAATAAATCCATCAACATTGTTTTTCCACATCCAACATCACCATACAGATAGATTCCATGTGGAATAGCGGTAAGACTCAAATCTTTAGATTCATCAGTTTTAGAACTTTTCCCGAAAAAAGATCCAAAAAGTTTAGAGATTCCTGTTTTTGGAGTCAAATCAGCAACCTCAGGTTTTTTCACTTCAGGTGGCTTGTATTCTAGCAATTGAGCATAAAGACCTTCTAAGCTTGTCAAAATACCACGTTGATACTGATCGTCTCTCAATTTCCCATCTTTCACTAGACTATTGTATTTTTCCAACGGAGAAAACTTGGCTTTACTCGATTGATACCTTATCACCGTTAATGTGTTTAGCGATCTAAGAGTTGAATTTCTCGCTGAAACACCTATTGTTATAAACTGTTTCATCTCCAAGATACTTGAATATAATTATATGTAATTTTGATGAAACAATAAGTGTATACACTTTTAGTTAGTGGACTCACTCAGTTAAGTCTTTGATATACTAATAGATTAATAGCACTGTTATTACAGCGTTGAAACTTTTTCTTTCCGCCCCACCCCCGGACTCGTTTTTTCTCGGACTCGGATTTTTTTTTTCTATCCTTGATTTTAATTGATCGTCTGTCCCGTTGGGCGGAAAAAACAAGCTTTCAACTTCTTCCATTCATAATCAATTGATGTATCTTTTATTATTACTTCAAAATGATTACACCAAATAATCCAATATAAACTGAACATTTGAATCACAAAGCCAAACTAATCGACAACACTGCAATTTGACACAATCGACTCAAGCGCATACTTATAGGAGGAGCGGAAGCCCACAGCGAGAGTTACGGAGATCTGAGAAATTTTTCCAGTGTACCAACTCAATGGCTTGAAACCAGTGCTTTTAAATGAATAAATGCTTATCATTTTAAAAAAAGACTCAATGCTGAAACCTGTTGAAAATATCACTCACCCTTACGAGCTTTGATTCAGCTAAAAGAAGGAACTCATTAAAAGGGGAAACAAAAAGAAAGTCCCTTTTCAAATCAAAAGCGACAGTAAAAACAGACCAAAATAAATCGACGCGACTTTTTGCGTCGATTTAAATGTCGTGAGAGACTCAATCAGTTTTTTTTTTTTTTTTTTCTTTTTTTTTTTTTTAAGGCTTGAAAAATTTCAAATAGTATTTGTTATAAGCTGGTTTTTATAATCATTTAAGTCAAGATGTTGGTTAATGCTAACAGTTCTAACATACCTACAGACCCGTTTGAAACAGCATAATATAGATCTAGGAAGATAATTCAAACAAGATCATTTGTTTTTTTTGCATCTTTCAATAAGCTTATTAAAAAAAATGGATATTCATCGTTGTAGATTTGTTGACTACACTCCAGCAACTATAACAAGTTCATGTTTCTCACATCCCTCATGTTCAAGTAGCCAGTTGAGCCCTAAGAATTTGAGACTAGCAGTGGGGAGATCCGATGGGTCTATTGAAATTTGGAATCCACGTAACAGCAACTCCAAATGGTTATTAGAGACCACAATTGTTGGTGGTAAGGATCAGTCAATTGAGAATCTGATATGGGCCGTTGAGGAAAATGACGACTCTGTTGTTCCTAGACTTTTCAGTATTGGAGGTTCTACCTATTTGACAGAATGGGATATAAACACAAATTCGCCAGTTAAGAATCAAGATTGTAACGCAGGTATTATTTGGTCTTTAGCTATAAATCAAAGTCAGAATAAGATCGCGGTTGGTTGTGATGACGGATCTGTGGTAGTTATTGATATAAGTGGTGGTAAAGGTGTGATGGAACACGAGATGATCTTACAAAGACAACAATCAAGAGTCTTGAGTCTTTGCTGGATCGGCGATAATTTGATTTTTGGTGGATGTGCCGATGGTAGAATACGATGCTGGGATTATTCTGGAGAAAATAAAGGAAGATTGATTCAAACGTTGAGAGTCGATAAAGCTAAAACTGAAAGTACGTTGGTTTGGTCATTAGCTTCCATTCCTTCTTCAAATCAACTAGTTTCCGGTGATTCTACAGGATCAGTCAAATTTTGGGATTTAAAACATTTAGTCTTACAACAATCATTTAATGTCCATAATGCAGATGTATTATGCTTAACAGTTGATCACACAGGAACTAAACTTTTCACCGCTGGTGTGGATAGAAAAATATTCAACTTTAACTATGTTAAAGCAGGTAAAAACTCATCGAAATGGGTCAATTCATCAAACAGATTACTACATGGTAACGATATCAGAACAATTTCGTCATATCATTCTAAAAACTTGGATTTAGTAGTCAGTGGAGGTATCGAAAGGGTTTTAGTTGTTAACTCGTTAGAAAATTTCCAAAATGGGGTTGCCCAAACATTACCAATTAATCCATTTTACAAAAATATTATAGTTAACGAGGAGAAAAGATTATTGATTATGTGGCAAGAGGAGAAAATCAAAATTTGGAAATTTTTAGAGAATCAAACCAAAAAATTAGTTTGCAAATTAACTTTATCAGATAGTTTGAATATTACATCAGTTGCAATCTCAAACAATGGTAGATATTTAGCAGTTACAGGTCCATCAAAGAGTAAATTATTTGAATTGATTGAAGCTGATCAAGGATCAAGATTACAAGTTGTCAAAGTGACCTCTAATTTATTGGATAATTATCCTGGTAAGTACATTGAGTTTGCAGATCAATTGAACTTGATTCTGTTGGTCAATTTTGACAATGAAGTTATCAGTTTCAAATTCAATGTTAATGACGACGAGGATGACGAAGATGATTTATCAGAGTTTGATGATAACCAAAAGCCAATTGAATATGACATGAGTGGATCCGAATTGAATTTGCATACCAATTTTGAACATTTAGAGAGTTACACAACTTTGAAAATCAATAACCAAGGTACAATAGCAGCATTATCAAAATTGAACGGATTAATAGAGACAATCAATTTAGAAGATGGACAAGTGAAAAGGCTAGTTAAGTTGAACGAAATCCCAGCAGCGTTAAACTTCACTAGTAACAATACATTAGTAGTTACCACTGTTGATCACAAGTTGTACGAATTCAATATTGAAGATTTGGAGATGAATGGCGATTTACAAACTAGTTGGTCTAAATTGAATAGCGATCGTTTACCATCACAATTCATAACATTGACTGGGCAACCATATGGAATATTTGAAAACTCAAGCAAGTTTTGGATTCATGGTAATAATTGGATCTCATTTTTCAATACCGAAGAAAATTTGGCGGCCAGTAGTTCTGCTCAACAGCCGAATAAAAAGAGAAATAGAAACGGGTCCTTCAGTCAGAACAAGAATGCAGACAAATCTAATGACACCAATATAGAACAACAACAGGTGTCAAGCCAAAATATCGATTCTAACGGTAGTAAGGCTTATTGGTTTACTAACAATTATAAAAGCATACTATTTGTTGGTAGATTATCACAGAGTGAGTTGATTGTAGTTGAACGCCCAACTGAGGAAATGCCATCTACTCCAGCCTTTAAGATTTCAAAGATTAATGTATAGATAGTTATAATAATAGAAAGATTGAATGAGTATTAAATTTGTATGTAAGCCGCATTATTAAGGCGTTAAACGCTTCTCAAATAGCATAATGTAACATAATGTAACTGCAGTATGAGATTTTTTGTGAGATTTTTTAGGGACTTACTCTATCGCAAGTTGTATGGTTTCGAATAAAGCCATCATACGTTGAGAAGCAAATAAGGGTACTACAGATCGACAGAAAAGAAAAAAACACGGGCATAGGTGTGTGCACCCAAAAACTAGTGTTATTGGGTAGGAAATAACACATTTTTGCAAATTGTTTTGAGTCACTAAATAAGCTTTTAAAGTTATTTTTAACTTATGAGCGTTACCAGGAGTTGCTGGTGTTCCGATATCATCATAGATTTATATCACTGAGATAATGTTACTTTTGCAGGCTTTTAAGATTAAGTCGAATTTTTGCAATACAAAGCTGAAAAAGCCGAGAAGCATCACTCGGGGTTAGTTCTAGACTTTCTCCAAACAAGCTGAGAGAGAGAGATAACAAAAGCAATTTGAACGAGGAGTGAGAAAGGATTTGCAAGAAACCTGGAACACCGCTTATAGTGGAGGTTCCCGGTGCTGCCTGCATCGCTCGCAAATTGTGCTCATTTACTTTCCCCTACCTACCATCTCTCTCTCCTCCATATAACTTTGATTGGGGCAAACATCGAAATGAGAAGCTTACAATTATTATTGAAAAATTTCTACCAAACTAAATCAAGCTTTGCCGTTTTAAGTTTACTTGTTAATACTATAAGTGTGTACACGCTAACTGTTGCCAAAAGCGATAAAAAAGCAGTGTTGAGGACCGTGACTCAGCACTATTGGTTTGCCAATTAGTAGTTTTTTTAGTTGACCAAAATCAGTACACCCTACTTTTTTGCTTGTCGTTTGATAGTGGATGCACAGAATAGTCTTTGTCTTTGGTAGCAGTAGAGGTTGTGAGCGGCAGCTGTTGCTGGTTGGCACTGCCTGGAGTAAGTGCAAATGGCTGCCCAAGCACAGAAGACAGCCAAGAAAATCTCGAGTCAACAAATACAGCCCCACAGCCACATTATTAATTTTTAACAAAGAAAAAAACAAATACCAAAAAAGACCGCACAACCACATGCAGCATTTACTCAATTTCCAGGGACTTACCGGAGATTTGTGAGTTTTTGTTGGTTCTGACAGTGCAAATTGAATCAATGTGATGTGAAGCTAAAGTAATTTTGCTGTTGTTGTCTGATAAATACTTGATTGGCTGTTTGCAGCTTTGCAAGTTGGGTTCTACTACAGCTCTTCCCGTGAGTAGAGTCACTAATTTGATTGGACATGATAAAGCAAATACATGTATATAGCTATAGGCGGAGATATGTTTAAAAGCTCAGGTATTCAGATACTCAACAACTGATAGACAGACAAAGCAAAGCTAGCTACTTTGCTACCAAGCGCAAATCTTTTACCAACTCCACAGAAACCCTTACATGTTCTGGCTGGTGCCCCGATAAGACCCTTGGAAGCCAACCGCAACACCACACACGCGGCTGATGTCAGTGGGGGAACTTTGGCTGCCCAGCACACCCAGTCGCACGCTCTTTGACCCCATGGACCTGAGGGCTAGCTACCGCACCACTCTCTAGAAAACGTCCTTTTGGGCAGCAGTAGCGCAGCAGCAGCAGATGGAAAAGATTACAAAATTGCCCCATTCCCAATCAGGCAACTTCTGCATAGAAAATGCATGCAAGATTTAATATGAACAATAGCCTCAAAACCGCAATTTTCAGTTTAACAGCCTCCAAAACGTGTACTGACATGGCCAAATTCATACCATCAAGTGATCAATTTGGCAACTTGCATCTATTTTTATCCCGAAATCTTGCAAAAGAAACGCTCAGCTTAGAGAGAAGAAGTTGTACCGCCAACCGGTCGGATCTGCCTGGAGATTGTCTACTTTTCTACAATAGTTTTCAAATAGTTGCAAATAATATCTTTTCAATCTTTTTCAAAATTTTCCCTACTCTATCTAAAATCCAACAATTGTATAAAAGGACAGTCCATTCCAGCGGTCTATACAATCAGTAATCCATTCTTAAGCTGGTATAGCTGAGTTCCTTTAATTTTTCTTTTATTTTTTTCTTCCTTAGATCTGTAGAACAATTTTCACTTAATTCGCTCGCTTTTCGTTAATTATTATAAATTACAATGTTGTCCATTAAATCTCTATTACCAGCTTTTGTTGCCTTAACTGCAGTCAATGCTTCCCCAGTTGCTGATCCAGTTGCTTTTGCTGTTGCCAACGGTTTACCAGCCCCAGCAGACCCAGCTTCTTACCAATGTCACGCTTACTGTGGTAACTTAATTATCAATGCTAGAACTTGTACCCCAGATAACACCGATGGTAACTACGATGCTGACTGTTTATGTGCCCCAGACTCTTCATTCAACTCTTTAGTTGCTGACTGTTTAGACTGTGGTTGGTGTTTATGGTCCGATTACGGTAAGTTCTTACAAGCTCCATTAGCTTTATGTAACTTACCAACTGAACCAACCGGTACTGCATGTGCTCCAACTACTGCTGCACCAGAACCAGCTCCAGAAACTGCTGCACCAGAACCAGCTCCTCCAGCCGATGATGAAACTTCTGCTGCTCCAGCTCCAGCTCCAGAGACCACTGCTCCAGCTCCAGCTCCTCCAGCTGATGATGAAACTTCTGCTGCTCCAGCTCCAGCTCCAGAAACTTCTGCTGCCCCAGAAGAAAAAACCACCACTGCTTCAGATGCTCCAGTCACCTCTGCTCCAGCTTCAAAAGAAGGTCATGCTACCACCACCCACGTTTACTACGCTAACAGCACCACCACTGAAACCGTTTGTGATACTTGTAAACACAACTCAACCTCAAGTCACTCAATCTCAACTTACTCTGGTGCTGCCGCTCAAGTTGGTGTTGCCGGTTTAGCTGCTGTTGCCGGTGCTGCTGCTTTATTAATGTAAGTAAAATTGATTTTTACTTTATGAACTTTTTTGTTTTCTTCAGTCAGGGGTTTATTTTTCTACAGAGTTTGAAATTATAACTTAGAGTTTCTTTCTTAATTTCTTTTTCTTTTATATCTTACAAAACTTGTTTTTTTATACTCACTCCTGGTGAATTTAATTAAATTTTGTCAAAAAAAAAAAAAGTAAGAACGAATAATCTTTAAAAGGACTATGTAATTTATGATTTGAAAGAAAAACAAAACACATAAGTAATTCCCCTCAACTCAAACTTCAATAGGATCCATCTTTGGCACAACTCTTGCGCCTTGAAAGAAAATTCTCGCTGCTGAAGCAGCCCCAATCAAACATTTAACCATTGGTCTGTCCTTAACATCTAAGTTGTCTAATCCACCTGACCGTTCTTCAGCACTTGGACTGAAATCTTTATGTCCGTGAAACTCATCTTTGTACCTCTTGTAAATTTGTTCACTTAGTTTGTAGATATCAAAAGTCATAAAATATAACCCGTCCTGTTCATCAAAACAGTATTTACGGAAATATGACAAGTGTCTGACTATTTCCAACTTGCAACGATCTGTAATAGCATCAGGACCAATTCCTTTGAAAGTCACATAATAATCAGCCAACCCTTCAAGCAACAGCGACACAAAATAAGAACTACCCCAGTAAAATCTTTTATTCATATCTCCATAATCACGGTCAAATAGTGTCTTATTTCTATCAGTCGCAGCCTCTGCCAATTTAGTTGCTTTCTCAAGCCACTCCTCATTTTTATCATACTCATACATCAAGCAAATAGCCGTCAATGTATTTCCTGTGTTGTAACTCCATTTAGCGGTATCAATGGAATCTGATTTTGATCCAATACCATCCATGACAATGTTATCTCCCGAATCAACCATATGATTCCAAATAAAATCCAAACACATCTTGGCAAAATCGTACAATTGCTTTCTCCCTTGCTCTGATTGTTCATACTTTATCAATTTTAATGCACATGTTGCGCTAACACAGTTTGAAATTGTCGCCATATAAGACTTGTCAATGTGCCATCTCATACCTTTAACTTTCCAAGAGTGATGCTCAGCCACACCTGTCATTAAGAAACCCATGAGCTCTTTAGCAATATTCAAGATCTTCTCGTCTTTGGTACCTTCGTAACACGCAATAAACCCTCTTAGTAAATGCGCATCGTCATCATAGTAAATATCTCCATCTCCTGACTCATTACCACCGTGATAAAAAGCAGAGTAGCCTCCAGTTTTACGATTTTTGTATCTTAAAGCAGCCAGAATACAAGGTCTGATGATCGGTTGAGTTAGAGACGGATACGCAATACAGCTGTCACCAACCGCATGTAACGCAAAACCAACTGACCAACAGTTAAATTTCCCATCAAGAGCACCATTACACTTATCCCTTGTTCTGAAACTTCCATCTGATGGATCATAGTATCTTGTGAACATTGTGTGAACAATGTTGTAGCCTTCTAGGTTGTTATCAAACGACATTGCAGTTATTTTATTATATCTATACCAATTGTATCTGTTGTAATTGATGTCAAACTTTTGTTGTTATTCTAGCTACTCCAGATCAACGATTTAAAGTCAAGTTTAAATATAAAAGATGCTCTTTGCTCTTTGTCTCTTTTCAACTGCTCCAGATTGCTGTTTTATGTGAGCGGCTTATTTTAAACCAAGGCTGTGTAATATATTCTAGCATCTTGGAAGTCATCTAAAGAAAGACTCTGAAACAGCTGGTTCACACTTATCTGTCTATTTCAGACAGGTTAAAAAGCTCCATATACAAGGTCAATTAAACCGAAAACTACTAGATACTCATGTTGTTGCAAAAAATTGACAAGTTTAGAATCATTTTAGTAGATTTGAATCCCGAGTTGTGCAAAGCGTGGTCTCGGTACATCTCAGAGTTCAATCACCAAGACAATAAATACAGCATTGAGCAAAACTTGAAATGGTTCACAAATTGTCAAGTTGAACTTTCTGTGTTTAACGGAACGCTGGAGGCTTTGTCCCAGGATCCACAGTATACCGATCTACGACCTGCCATCCCATATAATGGACAGAAAGACTACTCGGACATTATCAAATCAGCGACATGCACCACGACCGTCTTGTCGCCAGGCAACTCGGTTGGTTATATGGGCGGAGGATGGGATAAGAGTCTAGCGGACTGGTTCAGGTCAGATCCTATCAGCGAGTCATGGCGGGACACCGAGCGGAAAGTGCAAGAAAACTTACTGCTCCAGTACCATGGTTACCTGACACCGACCAATGCGAATTTGATCGAGTTTGACAACGACTCATTTTATGAAAATTCTAAAGCGTGGAACTTGACTGGGGCGAACTCTATTTTACACATACCCACAATGCGAGTTCCAAGGAAGCTGTTTCAAGACTGGAGAACAAGCAATTCTGTGAAATTAGAAGTTGTCAGGTTTATCTTTGACTGCACTTGGGAAATCTTGAGTACTTTGAACAAGGCCAACTTGACTACACTTAAATATCGTACTAGCAAAGATATCCAAGGTACGCACAAACATAAGAGTAGGCACAGTTTGATAGATACGCTGTTGTTGACTGGATTAGGCACGGGATACGGTAACTTACCTTTTGATTTAGTAGCGAAACCAATGATATCAGCAATAACTATTTTCTTGAATAACGAGTTAAAAGAATTGGATAAAGCTGCATATTGTTTGAAATTTTTAAAAGAAGATTACAAGTCACTGATAAAGTTTAACAATCTCTCTGTTGGGCACAACCTTGACGGGAATATCCACTACGATCCATTAAAAAATCCTCTATATGAACTATATAGGTAGTAAATAAGTAGAAATGACATAGTAATGTTTTTGAACAACTAATGGCAAAAGAAAATAAATATGAATAAGGAAATTTAAAGACTCAAGTTGGAATGCACCTGTCTTTTTTGTGAATATGCTGAAAAACGGTGCAGTTATATTGCTTTATGCTCTGGAAGGTCTCTTTTTTTCGGGTATCGAAGATAATCTTAAAGATAATGCGGTTGTGAGTAAGATGGCACCAAAGATAAAACTCAAAAACATCGAGTCACTGGATGCATCTTTGTATATTTTCAAAACTTTATGCACGTATTGGGAATCCAAACCATCTCTGATATAGAATGTATTGTTAAGTAAAGTATCATAGATTTGTTTACCATTAATTTTTTTCTTTTTAATGAAGTAATGATACAACTCAGCCTGAACTCTAGTTTTGTAAACATTAAGAGCTATTCCAACACCACCCACGGCACCAACAGATCTAAATGAATAATTCATACCTGTCACAATTGCTTGATTCTTACTACCAACTACACCGACAACCATTATTAATAGTGAAACTAATAACATTCCGTAACCGAATCCGATAAGAGTGTATCCAAATGCAATGATAGCAATTTTGGAGTATTTGACATCGACTTCGTGCAAAGCTGGTTTTAAATGGAAGGTGGTTATTAATTGTAATAACAAACCAGTGAAAACAATCAAACATGATAAAATACACACGTTTATTGAGTGTCTCACAATTGAATGATTTTCCACTTTTTTGTCGTGTTTCAATAAATAACCTGAAGACATTGATCCAGCGGCAACACTAAAGACAACAAATCCATTGAAGCAACCGAGTTTAAAAGGACTGAAATCATGTACAACTTGTAAATAAACAGGTAGAATGAAATTGACTGCATAAGTTGCCATTGAACCGAATAATGAAACAAAACATGCAATTCTCAAGATACCTTTGAATGCAAATGGTGGAATGACAGGTTCAATAGACACATAACATTCAATATAAATAAAAGCCAATAGAAATACCACAACTAGACCTAAATATATCAACACATAAGATGAACTTTCAGTTGAAAAGATGAGTAATGTAAAAGTGATACAAGCCGATAATGCAATTGAACCAGGAATATCGACTCTTTTCAAATTACTCAGTTCCCATCTTTTTTCTAATCTTTCAGTTGCATTGTAAGTGAATTCATGCACGTTTCGACTTACAAGAAATGAAGCAATAAGCACTAATGGTAATTGAATAGCAAACATCCATCTCCAGCCTCTTTTTTCATCAAGACTTAGGAAAAAACCACCAATTATAGGACCTAAAAATTGGCCAGTACCAAAGATCACATTAGCATAACCTTGAAATATACCTCTCATTCTTAAGGGTATAACATCTGTAGCGATGATTGAACTCATTGCCGACATGGCACCACCACCAATACCTGCAAAAGCTCTAGCGACAGCAAATTGCGGCACAGTTGTGGATAAAGCACATGCTAAGCAACCAAAAGCGAACCAAAAATGGGCAATCAACAAGATAGTTTTACGACCATAAATTTCACTAATCTTACCAGACAACGGTTGGAAAACGGCATTTGTTAACAAATAACTTGTTGCAATCCAAGCGATATTTGAAGAGTCATTCATTTCTGACGCAATTCTGTTTGCCGTAGTTGAAACAATAGTTGAATCTGCTGCTGATAAAAAGGAACCTGTCCATAGAGAAATCAGAATTTGCGGTAGGTTGTTAGGCAATACCACCTCGACGTCGTTATTCGAGGTTGGTGATGGGTCAGGAACGGTCTGAAACGAGGCACCAACCATGCTTGAAACTTTGAGTTGTTGAGAGTTGTTGCTGTTCAACAACGGCGTCGATTCATTAGCTTGGGTGCGTGTTGTTGTTGTTGTACCTGGAATCACCGTTGATGTGATCTCATTCGGTGATGACTTTTTCTGATTAGCCATTGTTTACTAGACTGTCTTTGATCTCGATTCCCATAGAATAAAAACACAAAGTTAAAACGCAAAGTTAAAACAGCACTTGCTATGAGAAAGTAAACCAAGATAAAAACACCTGCAGATATGACAATTCGCAGAATATAAATCCAGCTGGTTCCCTAAGAAGTAACGAGTAACATGGATATCTTGTACACCAACCAATGAAATAACTTTAAAAGAATACAAATTCGCCAGTAGTCAGATAAAGTGAAGCTTTACCAGCAAAAGACATGTGTAAAACTGCAGAGTCAACTCAACTCAGCGCATCGGGTTTACTTTTTCTTTCAGTTTCACCGAAAATGGAGAAACTGAAAAAATCCGATGTTTCTCAATTAGGCAATTTCTTCACTATGTAAATCAAAGTGGTGATTTTTAATCTTGTACAGAGAAGTTGAGTTTGTTCCTGTATCACTATAAGCAATCACAGGGGCCAGTATATAGCATTAAAATGAGTGGGGTTGCAACAGAACAAGCAGCATTTTACCAAGAGATAGACACCTTTGTTGTCAACAAAATCAAAGTATCAACACTACTGTTTGACTTGCCCTTGAACTACCAAGATAAGAAAAAGAGTCAACATGCATTAATCAAAGTTGCTGTGAAAATCATCAATCATTATCCAAACAACTCTAATTCTGATGAGTTTGACCTCGTGAAAGATGTCGAAGCAAACAAGGAAAATTTGATCGTGTATCTGCAAGGTGGGCCTGGTTTCCAGACACCTATTCCAACCTCTGCTACTGATCCAGCTTTCTTGAAACCTTTGCTTGATAGAGGCTTCACTGTTGTGTTTTTAGACCAAAGAGGAACAGGGATGTCCACGCCGATCGATTCAACCACTTTCTCACCTGGGGGCCAACTGAAATCTGTTGAAGAGCAATTTGAGTACTTGAGTTGCTTTCGTGCAGATTCGATTGTTAACGACTGCGAGGAGATACGCAAATCGCTTATTCCAAACAACAAGTGGTCTTTACTAGGACAATCATATGGAGGGTTCTGCTCTGTAACTTATGCGTCGTTCTACCCTGAATCTCTCAAACAGGTACTATTGACCGGTGGATTGCCACCTATTAGCATTGATTCAGTCGATGAAGTTTACCGCGCAACATATGAGAAAACTTTGGAAAGAAATAAGATTTACTATGACAAGTATCCAAAGGACCACTTTAGAGTGAAATCCATAGTGAATTACTTGACAGAAAACAAAGTTGAGTTACCTAATAGAGGAACATTAAGTGTAGACAGATTTCGTCATTTGGGTCTAGTTTTTGGCGGCAAAGGTGCCACGACAGCTCTTCATACATTGATACTGACAATGGACACCGAATTGAAAATGCTAGGCAGATTCAGTTACGATACGCTAACAAAATTGACAAACTATCTAGGTTTCGAGACAAATATATTGTATTTTCTTTTCCAAGAAGCGATTTATCTAAACGGACCAGGGAAAGCATCGAATTGGTCTGCTCATAGAATGATGCCCGAGAGCGAGAGCTGGCGAAACGCTGATAATCTCGCTGATGAAGAGCAGTCTTTTTATTTTACAGGTGAGATGGTGTTCCCATCAATGGTGAATGACTACAAAGAGTTGTCTGGTTTGCAAGAATTAGCTGAACGGGTGCACAGTCACTCAAATTGGTCACAATTGTATAATCTAGAAAATCTATCAAAGATTAACTTTCAATCATTACCAATTGTCGCTGCAGTTTACTTGGACGACCAGTACGTTGACTTCCAACTAAGCATCCGCAATGAGAAACTATTTCAGTTCAAGAAATACGTCACTAGCGACCTGTTGCACAACGGGCTAAGAACCGACAGCGAGCATGTGTTGGACAAGCTCTTTGCATTGATAGAAAACGGCGATGTCATTTGATGAATCTTATATGTAAAGACCATACATCATACAAGTAATATACAAGTAATATACAAGTAATATACACTTAAACACTTACAAACACAAACTCACTAAACGGCGGCTCGGCTAATAAAAAAGTGCAGATAAATTTTCCGCTTTCTTTTTTTTTTCTGCCGATGCCGAGCACAGCCGTGAAGTACAATTATAAAAAAAAAAATAAACACTGCGTTTTTTTGCCTGTTGTTGCTTTTACCAAATGGTGCATAGCATAGCATGGCTTTGATGATTTAATGTTTTGATTAAGCAGTGTTTTTGATCTGTAGAGATACTGTTGATTGATTGATATGATAAAAAGGTGAATTCAAAGTGGTTTTCTTATTTTATTTACTTTGTGTTTGTTTTTAATATACACATAGATAACTAATTTAATTAAAGTACTATACAAGCTTTGAAAAGATTAGAATTTGGGTTTCAACAGCCCAGATTTCATTTCTTTTATTGCTGGATCTGTTTCTCTTTTGGTGGTACGGTACACTCGATTTATATGAAGAAATTCACAGATATATACCATAAGGGCTATGTACCCGGAACTTACTCGATTTATTCTTCAGCAGTGATTCAACAACAGTACAATCAGAAAAGGAGGTCACAGGAGGATGATAGTAGTACTAATGGGAACTACCTGCATGTGAATTACTCTTATAGTAGTAAGACTCCATTAGAGCAGATTCCGGAGTTAAAGACAAGATACGGGGTGATTTTGTTGCCGTCTCCTACAAATTCAGTCAACGATCCGTTAAATTGGTCAGGTAGAAAGAAATCATTACATTTTCTTCTCTTGATGTTACTGACCGGTTTTGCATCAGCGATTACAAATACAGCATCAGCACCTCAAGATTCTATACATGCAATAACAAATATCTCTTATGATGCTTTGAATAATTCTGCAGGGGTGCTTTTCGTGTTTTTAGCCTTTTCAACATGGCTGTATTTACCCTTTCCGACGCTTTTAGGCAGGAGAATAACATACATCTCATCTATAATACTAGGACTGGTTGGTTCGATTTTGTTTGCTAGAATAACTGGAATTGGAACCATGTACGGATCACAAATCTTGATTGCATTCACCGAAGGTGCAGTTCAGGCACAAGTTCCATTGAGTTTGGGATCTATTTTTTACAAGCATCAGTTGGGTGCAGTTATTACAATTTACGTCTTGTCAATTGCTTTAGGAACGTATCTGGGTCCATTAATTGCGAATTTTGTCAGTGCTGCTCATGATTTCAGATGGGTTGGTTGGTCACAGGCTATTGCTTCGGGTATTATTTTGGTCCTAGTGCTTTTCTTACTACAAGAAGATCAGTTTGAGTATGACAATTATAGAAGAAATACAAACAACCAGGAACAAGAAATTGATGATGATGATAATACTAACCACGATACAAATAGCTCCTATGCTTTTGAAGGTTACTACGAGGCTAAATTCCCATTACGCAAAAGATTAGCATTGATAACGTTGAATTCGAAATACCAAAATTCTTGGAAACTCATCTTGAAACAGTATTTCAAATTACTCGCAATGAACCTATACTGTTTTAAATTCCCAGCTGTATTATACTGTGGACTCTCATTTGGATACCAATGGTCCATTTTATCCTTTTACCTGACCACTCAAGACACAGAGTTGTACGACCCACCATTTTCGTACTCTTCGTCAAGAGTAGCATTGATGAATATACCAACTTTAATTGGATCGCTTGTTGGTTGTATCTATGCTGGTTCAGTGACAGACTACTTCATCTTGTTTATGGCGCGCCGGAATAACGGGATTGTTGAGTCAGAATACCGTCTTTATTTTTCGTTTCTTTCAGGAATAATCGGATCTGTTGGATTATTAATGTTTGGGTTTGGAGTTTCAAGAAATATGAATTGGGCAGTCAGTTATGTTGGTCTAGGATTCATAGGGTACCTTTACTCGTCAGCAGCCAATATTGCAATCTTGTACGTGATAAATACCTACGATAAGATAATACTGGAAGTTTTAGTCGCCAGTGCAGTTATTTACAATTTACTGGGCTGTGTTTTCACATTTGCCTGCTCACCGTGGCTCGAGAGATCAGGTACTGAAAATACTTATATCGCATTAGCCGTTATCAACTTGTTCATCATGTTTTTGGCTGGTCCGTATATTAAGTGGGGTAAAAGTTGGAGAAAAGCAACAAAACGTGATTATATCAGAATAATTGAAGCCAAACAAGGAATAAACAGCTGACCCACCACCAACTAACCATGTCAATTGAATGTATCTATCTATTCATGTATATAAATAAATAATTAAATAAGTGAAATAAATTCTAATTAATAACTACTATATACCATCTCTACACCTGTCGGAGTTTTATTATTTTCCGTCTTTTATTTTTTTCACATGCGTGCGATTATTCTTTATTATGCTTTTGAATCAGGGCTTTATTAGATTTCCCAAGAAGAGTGATGGTGTTTTTGATAAAGAGTACTGAACATTACACGGAAAGTTAGATTAAAGTTGGATTTAAAGACATTTGGTTTTTGACTAAGATAAAAACTGACTATTACCAATTTGAGTTTACTATTTTTTGTAAACTAGAACGAGGGCAAGTGAAGAAAATTACCTTGATTTTTGTGGGGTACTAGATCAAAAGCAATATATTATACTCAGACAATGAGCGAAGGTATAGAGAAAGAGTCGCTGAATATAGGCACTTATGAAGAATTTGTGAAAATTGTCTTAAAATCTGTTTTGAATGCATGCAAGAACGGGTTGATTTACGGGTACAGAGTGCGGTTTATCCACTCTATATCTGTTCAGTTGTTGAGCATAGACAAGAGCCAGAATTTACTTAAACAGGTGTGGAAAAAACTAATTCGGTCTGTGAGGTTGAGTATTGTTCATGGTAAGATCTTGGGGCTGTTTGCCATTTTTTACAAATTGTTCTTGTTGCTATTGAACAGAATAGTTGATTCTTCAAATTTTACCAACTTGGATAAAATCAGGCAATTAAAACACTTTAATAATTTTCTTAGTGGGTTTGCCAGCGGTGCGCTAGTTTATGGCGGTGTACTAAACCACAAGTCTCATATATCGGTGGTTAACGAATCGATAGCGAAACAAATCACCTTGTACTGTTTGTCGAGAGTTGTATTGGGATTGGGCAAACTGATAGCTAGGGAGATAATTACAAAGAGAATCATTTTGAAAAATCAGTCATCAGTGCACAAGAGACACAAATTATCGAAAGAGGTACAGAATAAAGTGGAAACTGCAGGTTGGTGTTTAAGCGCAGGTGTCATTTGGGGATCAGTCATGATGTTTTACTCAATTGACAGAGACTTTTTGTTGCAAAAATCGCTTAAATTGAGTCTGGACTTTATTTACGGTGACGGCTTGTACAGCTGGCTTGAAGCGTTCAACTACACTAGATAAGAGATAAATAAAATCGTGTAATAAGTAGATAGTTAGTTTAGTTAGTTAGCTGTGTACGTTTGAATATATATGGCAAGACTTATCATAGGACAAAAAGGGAAAGTCAAGAATCGTTTCCTAATTTAGAACCGGACCGGTACCAGCCACAAATAAATTATAAACTAATTAGGCTGTGTGTATGTGGCTAATGAGATGCCAAACTCACTCACTCACTACTTGCTCACCAGCCACATTAAAGATCTCACTGATGCCCTGCACAATTCCAATCTGTCTAATGCTTCTTATTGTTCTTTGGTAACCGTTTTTTCTGGGTTTTTTCTAGTCTTTTGCTTTTGTAATTCTAAATGTAATTTCTTCTACTTTTCTTTTTTCGATCTGAGATTTATTTGTGTTTGACTACACTATATTTGACTACACTTGTATAATTGAGTACTGCATTTCTAAGTTTATTCAATTTACTTTTTGTATACTTTTCATCTTCAATCACTCTTTCACAACATATTCCAATCTTTTAACAATGAGCCATGACAAGAAAAAAAACATGATGAGATCCACGACGGAGAAACCTCTGAGGTTTGCATTACTTGGACCACACAAGTCATCGAAATCGCTAATTGTGTCGATTATAGCTAATGATAAATCCCTAGGTAATTACTATCCAACACTACAAAATTCACCAACTTTGATTCAATTTCAGCCCAAGAATTTGAAAACTAGAGCATTACTGGATATAAACGTTACTTTAAACGATTTAGACGAGATGTGTTTACTGAATAATAGTAAATTCTTACTAACTGACACAATAACGAGAAAAGTTCACCAGCATACCATCTTCAAGATGAAACAAGCCGAGAATAGTAACTCTCACAACCACCATACTTCTTCTTCACAAACTGGCCACCATCGTCGTAATTCCAGTTTCTCTAATGTGTTACCACTAGATTTACATAGTGGCGGTAGTAGTACTAGTCTTAGTACAAGTGGGAATAACACTTCGAATAACTTGTTACCAATGACATCTACATCTACATCTCAGAGTAAAGCAATGGGTACATCATTATCTACAGGATCGACTGCATTATCAATATCAACAACAAATCAGCAACATCACTCTGTTGTATCAGTCCCTAGCGAGTCTGAAATTTTACACGAGACATTGAATTATTATAATTTAGACTACTCGACAAATACAATGTTTGATGATTTTAAAGAATCATCACTGTTTTCATCATCCCAGTTCACGCCGATTCAAGGTTACAGTTCATCATTGGCTTATCAGTCATTAAGATCGAGTCAGTTTAACAATGGGAAAGGCTCATTTTTTTCACCTGTTGCTTCGGGCGCATTCTCAAACAAATCATTAAACAAATCCTTCTCCTCATTATCATTACAAGACGAAGATGAAGCAATTTACAACGATTTAAATATAACTTATAAACCACCTATAACAACACCAATATTACTAGAGTTGATCGATACCCCAGGGGTGGTTCCTGATGATTTAATACCGTTTCTTGAGAAATCACTAGATTCTAAACTAGCAAGAGACGTGTTGCGTAACTTGACACAGGATTTAGACGGTCCTGATATCACCGGTAATAGAGCTCGTGTTAAGCCACTCATTGTAGGATCAGGTATCAGCGATTTGAATGGACTCATAGACGGTTACTTTCTCTGCTATAGTTGTGTCCCAGAGACAAGTCTAGGAGATGCACCACCTGGGTACATGGACAACAACGATGTAGGAGGAGAGTTGAATGGTCAAATTAACGACACTTTGAGTGCTGGTACATCTGGGAAGTTTGAAAGTATCGAGATTTTGAAATCGTTATATACAGCAATTGCAGAAGCTTGGGATGAGTATACGAGGTACGCAGAAGGTTGGGAGACGCAAAAGGAGCACGATATCTTTTCGTTCAACCACTCAATCAAGAATTTGTGGAAAAAGGAGAAGGAGAAGGAAAGGGAAAGAGCAGAAAGTAACTCGAAACAACAGAACAAGACAAACAGCAACAGCAACAATAACAACAAGAAGAAGAATAACGCACCACCAATGATTATCTTGTGTACACACTGTGATCATGAACTTGCAAGCCCAGTGTTGATTGAAGAAGGTCGCAAATTGGCGCAAGAATGGGGGATGGGCTACGTGCAAGTGAGTTGTGCTTTTGAGAACTGGGAGAATGTCGAGGAAAGTGTAGGATTTCTGATCAGAGAGTCAATCGAACGCAAGAAACTGTCGATGATGCAAAAGAAGAAAAAGACAAAAAAGTAAAGAGAATAGAAGTGAATGGTTATAGATAGATAGCTGGGTTAGAAATCATTAGACTGGGCGCGCCTCCTGGTTTAGAAGGTTGAGCAAACTGGCATGGAGTTGGTAAACCGTTGATGTGGATGATGTGTAAGATAAAAGCTGCTATCTCATCCAGATCACCAACAATATCAACTACTTAATCATAATCAGCTACTACTGTTACTACTCATCAAACCAGCTAAGATCTGGCGGTGCAAAATTTCTCTCTCTTTCTTTTCCGCGATTAAATTTTTACTCGGCGGTAAACCAACACCGCCTTTTATTTTTTTCACAGAGGCTCTTTAAAATTATCCGCGTTGAAGTTTTCAGAATGAGAAAAATTTGTTGCTTCTTTGTTCTCTTGTAGTGTGGTATGGAAAGTAAGTAGTAATATAATATATACACATAATTCAAACTATAGAGGCATCTTGTTACATCATAGAAATATCTAGTAAGTAGGGTAGTTAGCTACTTGTTTTTTTTTTTTTTTTGATTTCACCGATTGTATTGTTATTGTTCAATTTAAGACAAAAAACAGACTGACAAAGAAGAAGGAGATGCAAATATTTGCCTTTAATGGATTAGTCTAATTGACATGTTTTGTAATTTTGATCGAATTAGTTTTGAAAATAGCTTGAAATAAATACTGGAATCAATCGCTTGTTTTGAGTAATCAGTATCTAAAAGAATTTTTCCCAAGTTTTCTTACATTAAATAAAAACTTGAAAAGAAAAGAGAAACTTTACGTTGTTCGTTACTTGTCTTTATCAATAAATCTAATCAATATATCCACAATTTAATTTATAAAAAATGTCGTTTTTCAACAAATTCCAAAATTCTTTCAAGAATAACAATAATAAAAAAAGAATCATGTTTGATTCAGACCTATCCACCGACTCACCACAGTCTGGAAGTGATGCGAATAGTTCAAACACAGATAATTTGAAACTGAAGAATAAAAATACAACTTCAACTAATAATAATAATAATAATAACAGTCATGCAACAGTACATGTTTCGAATCCATTACATGTTGAAGAAATCACAATTAAAGATTATAAAAAAGCAGCCAAGACTTTACAAATTGCATTTAAAGATGATTTATATGTGAATTTCTTAACAAGTGGTATTGAAGACCCAAAGATGAAAGAAGAGATTGATCAAGCACTTTTTGAAGGTTCAATTTATTCTACAATTTTATCTGGTTTAGTTGTCGGTATCAGAGATTACGAGGCTGAATTGACAGATCCAGATGCTCCATTTTTAGCAGTTGCTTGTTTTGAAAAACCCGAATGTAAAAATGATCATAGTGGTAGAAATGAAAGTATTGTGAAATATTTATGGTCAATGTATCAAGGTGGTTATTTAAAATTCATGTGGAAGGCAAATAAAGAGACTAGAGTGCGTGTTTTTGAAGAACAAAGTGAATTACTGACAAATTTTAGAAAAGATGTATTAGGTGATGATTTTAATTATTCTTGGTATTTAGCTGATATTGGTGCTATACCTAAAGGTAGAGGTAAAGGTTTAGCTAGAAGATTAATTGATCATGTTTGTCATCATTATATTGATATTTATAAAATGCCTAAAAGACTTCATGATGAAAAAAATAAAAAAAACAAATTGAAAAAATTTAATGATAACGATAATGATAATGATAATGATATTGACGATTTTGATGATGATGATGATGACGATGATGATGATGGCTTGAATTCTTTAAATAAGACAACAGGTAAAAATTCAAGCAATGCTTTTGATTTAAATGAAGATTCTTTGATCGATTCTGAAATTCAATCGTACAATTTCGATTTCGATTTGCAATCTGATACATTCACAGATTATTCAGGTTATTCATCTTATTCCGATAGTGATACATCATCTGCACATTCATCTTGGTATTATAATGAAGATCAAGATATTTTAGCTCAATATGATCACTTGAAAAGTAGAGGTAGACAAATTGGTGCTCCACTGTACTTGGAAAGTTCTCATCCTAGAAATAGGAAAATTTACCAAAAACTAGGTTTCACATATGTCAAGACCGTTGAAGTTGCTAATGTCTTGAATAAAGATAATAATGTAAAGACCCTAACTATGGATTTAATGGTTAGAGGTATCAAAGGTGCAAAATGGGTTAAAAAGGAAGACGCCCAGCATCCATATTATTAAATGAGACAAGGACTGTCTGGTTTTTGTTTTTTCATGTTTTTTTAAAATTTTCAATTTTTACTTCGTTTTCATTCCATTTTTATCACTTGCTTTTAATCATTTTTAAATTTTCGCATTGTTCAATTGACTTGATAACTTGATAACTCACCAACGGGTTTTAATTACATTTTCTTATTTATTTTAATTAATCTTTTTTTTTTTCTGTTGTTCAAAATTTTACATAATTTGATTGGGTCCTTTAACGTTTTTTCAATTCACAAAAATAATAACACAATATATATATATATTTAAACAAAGTTATTCATTCAATAATACGTAATAGTCAAATTTGAGGCAGATTATCCAGGCTCGGAAATAAAGTACCATTTTGCAAGTCCTTTTCAATTTTTTCGAGTTTGAGTTTTTTCTGCAAATTGACCAACCTCTTGTTATAAAAAACATTGACTAACTGGTATCTCTCAAATTTCTGCTTAAAATCACTAATTTCTTTAGTCAAATTTGGCAATTGTGTATTTTTCAAATATTCAAGTTTTTCATTCAATTCTTTCACTGATGATTTTGAGTCAGTAACCGATTTTTCAGCACCACTACTTTGGTCCTTATTATCCTTGTCCTTCTCATCATCATTTTCCTTCTTATCATCGTCTTTCTTGTCGGGTTCCTTCTCTTTGTTATAAGACCACAGATAAGATTTTAGCTTGTTTAGCTGAGAATTTTGGTTACTTATCTGCACTTCAACATGCTTAATCTTGTGCAGCAACTGGGTCTGTCTATGTGTCAAAGCCACAAACTCCTCCTTCTTGCCGTCTATGTACACTTTTGTAGCAAAATTGGTATCGCTAAGATGAGCCTGACATACATAGAACCAGTCTTTGTTACCATCACTGATCAGTACACAGTCTGTTGGTTTGAAACATATATAACACGCTTTACTGTCCTTTGGACTTACTCTCCGCAGATTATATATATTTGGAAATATGAAATCGGGCTTTTTCGGCACAGCAGCAGACATGGCCAACTGCAGATTCAATTACCAATAGCTTGTAAGTCACTAGTCACTCGTTACTCATAATTACCATATTACTGGGTATTAACAACTAACCAAATAGACAGTAAATTCAGAGAATTCACTGATAAAGTAGATAGATAGATAGATAGATGATAGTAATGAAATGCTCAGATTATTATTATTATTAGATAATCAACAATTATAATTACGTCATCAGTCATGTAATATTATACTTATCTAATAATTTACATAATACAAAATAATAATCACATAATATATTACGTCATCTGTTTGTTTTTCCGTTTTATGATAAACGACTAACAAACAATTGTAGTGTTAGTATTCAAACCACTTTAGAGGAGAATAGTATAGTATAGTTTGTTATTTCAAGCATTTCTTCAACAGTTTGGAGTAATTTCATAGCTTTGTTTTTACAATTTTTTATACATTAATCAACTACTGTCTATTGGTCTATGTCTAGTAGATAATGACAGAGAATTAAATACACAATTTTTTTTCCGTTATAGTATGGCTTTATAATTTTTGGAGGTCTCATCTCATTTTTTTGTCATTTTGTTAGTTTAACCGAATTCGCTATTGGTAACGATAAACAGTTGACTTCCCCTTCCAAGTTTTTTCACTTAATATTAATCACTTTCCACTAAACCATTTTCCAATATAACAATAACTATCATCCCGTTCTTTTTTTCACTGTATCTTGCTAGCTACCACTCACTGTTCACTTGTTTTTTCTGTTTTTTTCTCCATTCTCGTTTTGTATTATTTGCTTTCCTTAGGTAAATGACTACACAAACAGTTGTGCAAGAAATTTCCAAGATGTCAGCTGAGCCAACTGTTGAAAAGGATAATGACATGGCCAATTTTGACAATATAGATATGCCCAATAACGTCTCCAAGACAACGGTAAATACAAAACTTCAATTAAAGGATGTATTGAATTCTAATACAAATGATAAGAAAAAAAATCAATCCACTGATAGTCACACAAATAGCATTAAAAATTCACGTTTGAAAAAATCTTCACATTCAAAATCATCAGAATTATTATCAACAACTGATGATTCCTCCGCAATAGACAAGAATTCAAATTTACTGGTTAAAAATATAGAAATTACAAACAAGCAAACTAAAAAAAAATCAAAAGGTCGTATGTTTCAATGCTCAGGATACCCAAATTGTAATATGTCTTTTACAAGATCAGAACATTTAGCTCGACATATAAGGAAACACACAGGTGAAAGACCTTTCCAATGTCAACATTGTTCAAGAAGATTTTCAAGATTAGATAATTTAAGACAACATAAGCAAACTGTTCATATTTACGAAAATTTTGTTCTTACGTATCCAGGTGAAAGACTTAATGTTAGAGTGAAAAATGAATCTGGTTTAGCATTAAATAATAAAAATGATAACAATTCAAATTTAGATGGTATTACTGTTAATGGTAACAGTAATAGTAATAATAATAATAATACCAAGATTAAGAAAATTTCTCATCAGAGGGCAAAGTCTGATAGCAAGGTGAAACAAAATATACAAAGCCCATTGAGTCGACACCTTGATGGTTTGGGTTCTACATCAGTTGAGAATAATATCTTGCAACAAAAACAGCATACATTGCCGCATCATCAGGAAAGACAACAGCAGCAGCAGCAACAGCAACATAACTTTGTGCCTTCTGCTGCGGAGTTGAGCAACAACCCACAACCAATTATGATTCATCAACACTCAGCAATGTTGCCACCACCAAGAATAGCATCTGTTTCTAATTCCGTCCCCACTAATGAATTCAGACCCCATCTAATGAATAAACCAACACCTATTGTACTTGAAGAATCGAATTTTAACGAGAAATCTTTTACTGGGGGTGCTCATAATCAGCAACAGATGCATACGCAACCACGTCAATATCGTTCAAGTAACGCTGATGGTTTAATATCTCCGTCATCAGCTTCTTCTTTAATGTTTGCTACGACTCCTACAAATGTTTCTTCATCTTATTTTTCAAACTCTTTACAATATCCAAATCCATTAACGCCAACAGCGCCTAATTCACTAACTGCACCATCACAAATATTACCTTTAGGATCGCCTTCAACTTCATCACCTACTTTGTCCTCATTTTCTTCAGGATCTTCATCTTCTACAGTTCCAACAACTACAGTACTATCTAATCAGCATCCTCAAATGAAACATTATTTACCAACAACTACTAAATTACCATCTGCTAAACCAACTTCAATTACCACTCCTAAATTACATTCACCTTATAGTGTTTCATTCTTAATTAATTCAGATTCAAATTCGTCAATTAATTCAGCTATCGCATCTTCTCCTTCAATTAATAAAACTTTTTCACCTTCTTCAACAATGACAACAGATACATCATATAATTCCTCATTATCGAGTAACCTGTCAACATCAGTTCAGCCAATTTCTTCACTCAGCAAGTCTCAGCCATCGAAAAATACAAGAGACTGGTTAAACAATGTACTTAATACAAAATCTTCAACGACGCCAACGATAGATGAAAAGACATCAACTAACGATGTTTCTTGTTCATTACCATCAATTAAAAGTACAAGCACGCCTAAAGATGCAATAACTTTTAATAGTGCAGTATCACTGAATTCACCAGGTGGTATCGTGAATATAGACCACAGTGCTGCCGATGACACAGGAACCAAGTTTGACAACAATCCAGCACTGCATTCTACTTTTGGTAATTTGAAAAAGAATTTAAACTCTTCAAACCCTGCCCGAGTCGAAAATGTGAAACTACCCGCTTTGGATGAACTAGGTATATAGTGATAACAATTTACTATGGTTTATGTTTAAAATTTGTTTGTCTGATTATTTACCTGGTTTACCACACCAATTTAACTGTTCCTTTCTTATAACGCCAACAACTACAGTGAATTGCGCTTTTACTTATATTATTTTACGACGTTTTTTTTTTTTCCTTTGATTTTCTTAATTTTCTTTATCTTTGTATCTGGTTTCTTTTATCTAATTATTAATTTGGGTTTATCATTTTTTGCGAGCAGTAAGCGTCTATTCTTGCTTTTGTGTACAGTTATTGAAGTGATCTTTATGAAAATGTGCAACTTCAAATTGTAAAAAATGAAACCTCTAGTCAAAAATGCAAGTTTTTGCAACTAAATGATCACACGAGAGTGAACAAGTAGTCTCTTTGATTGGGTTTTTGATACTCCTTCATCTCCCCACTCTCTATCTTTTGCAATAAAATACTAATTTTGCAATTGAACTATGCTTTGATTTTATCATAATTGCATACAGGTCAAAAACATTCATCCAAATCACAAATAAAAAATCAAACACATTACACAACGGAAACATTGTTGTGGTACTTACCCTACCTTATTCTTCACCCGCTTATAAATTAGATTTTAAAATTACGCGCCAAAAAAAGGCTGAAAAAAAGTCAAGCCACACAACAAACATCAAAAACAAACGCCCTCATTAATTTTAATATGTGGCGCAACATGTGGCGCAGTTTTTTTAATTGTCTTTTTTTTTTTCTTTTTCCTTTTTTTTTGCGAATTGTTTGCGTTTGTTTACATTTTCAAATTGTTGTTGTTGTTGTTGTTGTTGTTGTTGTTGTTTTCTTATACACACTTTGTTTTGTGCTTTTTGCTTCTAGTTTCTTTCTCTTAGTTACTTGCTAAAATCCAGTTGATAAGTGGAACTTGTCTATTTGAGACAGACTTTAGTAAAGCATCAAATATTAGACGCTTACTTTTCTTTTGGCTAAATTGATCACTAACTCAAAACTACATCAACCATGTCTGGAAAAGTTCACGGAGGTAAAGGTAAATCAGGTGCCAAAGATGGCTCATTAAAATCACAATCACATTCAGCAAGAGCAGGTCTACAGTTCCCTGTTGGTAGAATCAAGAGATACTTGAAAAAGACAGCACAATCGAAATTAAGAGTCGGTTCAAAATCAGCAATTTACTTATCTGCAGTGTTGGAATATTTGACTGCTGAAGTCTTGGAATTAGCCGGTAATGCAGCCAAAGATTTAAAAGTTAAGAGAATCACACCAAGACATTTACAATTGGCAATTAGAGGTGATGAAGAATTAGATAGTTTAATTAAAGCTACAATCGCCTACGGTGGTGTGTTACCTCATATTAATAAAGCTTTGTTGTTAAAAGTGGAAAAAAAGAAGCACTAAATCGTTGATTTTAAGAATCAATTAATTATTACGAAAACAAACCGATTTTTCTTTTTCTTTTACTTTTTTTTTAACAGCAGGAGCGATATCTCGCCTTTTCTTTCAACTCATACTTTTATTAATCTTCTTTATTTTCTTTGAAAAAAAGGGTGTATTCATTTAACGACAATGAAAAATACCCTTTTAGTGTATTATAAACCTGTATAACTTACTATTTATTATCCTACTTAAGTTATTGTACTCCTAAATTTTGAAATTTTATTTTTTTTGTTTTTATATTTGTCTATCTTTATCTTTAACCACTTTCCTCCATTTATAACCTTACTTGTATCAATTTCTCCATATTTTTATCTATCTTTTACTCACTTTGCTGGTTTCCCAACACGTTATCGCGAGACTCTTATTTTTCAACTTTCTTTAACCCAATTCAAGTTTAACACTAGTTGATATTTACTTGTAATTGTACTTGCTTACATGCCGTGATAATCTCTGTAAATTGTAATCATTTATGAGAGTGATGGGTAAATAAGCTACAAGTTAACGTAGATTGAAATGTACCCATACCAGATGGCATAATGTCAGTTGAGGTGATGCATGCAGAACTGTACAAAACGCTTGTGTACCCAAAATAATATTTATGTGCTTCAGGTGTTTGCGTTCCCGTTGTTGAAATCAGTCATAGCACTTGATCTAGTACCGGCATTGATTCTTAGTTGTCCCTTGGCAACATTACTAAATGACACTATGTACTTGCTACCTATTTGACCAGACGCATTTGTAGTTTTCTGCTGATCACCATTACCCACTGGAAAACTTGTAGCAGTTGCCATATGTGTAGAAGTAGTTGGCGTTGGTGCTGGTGCTGGCGATATGGAGGAGGTAGTTGGTGTTGGTGCTGGTGCTGGCGATATGGAGGAGGTAGTTGGTGTTGGTGCTGGTGCTGGCGATATGGAGGAGGTAGTTGGCGTTGGAGATGATGTAGAGGTAGCTGTTGTGGCGGGTAAATGTTCTGAAATGTCTTCTCTAGATGGAGCCTGTGGAGCATCATATGATACTCTTGGCTGGGCTGGTGTTGGGTCTGTCACTCGGGTCATAGGAAAAACAGACCAACCTGGTGGAATAACGTCATGCTCATTAATAGTTAACGAAAATGGGTTTTTGTGGTGTCTTCTTGCACTATTTGTCGTGTTGTTAGTTTGTTTGTTTGTCTGTGGGAAATTCAAGTTGCGCAACAAGTTGAAAAAACTGTTGTTATTATTATTGTTAATGTTATTGTTATTGTCATTATCATTATTGTTGTTGTTGTCTCCGTTAGAGATGTCACTTGAATTGTTTGCAAGACCTTCATTTTGAGCATTTGTCTCATTAGCTAAAATATCTCTCTCACTATCAATTTGTATGATACGTCTTTGGCGATTTAAGTTCACTCTATGAGTAACACTGTTATTTATTCTTGTTGAAGTGGTCAATGGACGTGAAAATTCCACGGTTATTCCTGACCTACCTTGAAATTCCGTTGGCGTTGGTGTTGCACGCTGCAAAGGTGGTGTCGTTTGATGTTCATGTTCAGTTTGCATTGCAGGTTGTTCTTCACGAGCTTGTAATTCTTCTTCTCGAACAGGATCTACATTTGCTTCAGGCGCTGGTGTTGTATTTGTTGCAGAGACTTCTGGCTTTTTGGAGTAAACATCACTTCTGCATGTAGGACAAACATGTGATCTTCCGAGCCAACTTTTCAAACAACCGTAATGCAAAATATGACCACATCTTAACTTCTTTGGAGCGTTTCTATCATATTTACCTATAGAGTTATCAATAACCATATCATCTCTGCAAATAATGCATAAATCATCTCTTTCAAGATCCTGTTGTGTGACAGTGAATAAATTGTTGTTTAATTCTCTTGATGATTTAACCAAATTGATTATATCTTTAACATCCACAATCAACTGTATAATAGCTGTGTAAATCTCACCTGTAAAATTAATAGGTATTCTATAAGCATAAACCATTCCAACTAATAAGAATCCAATTGCCGTCACTTTAATCAGACTCAATATTGCAGAGCCAATTTTTTGAAACCATATTTTGTTTTCCCAAATATCTTCATCAGGATGTGATTCTAAATGAACTAATTCGTATAGATTTAATATAAATTCCCAAGTTGACGAGAGTAAATTCAAATAAACAACAAGAAAATCCAACCCAAATATGAGGAAAATTTCAGCAGAATGTAAAAATGACTGATCGATACATCCCAAGACAATTGTGTTATCCAAGTATAAGAACGAAACCAAAACCAGCACTGTTCTGTTCATTATTCTTGGTTTCAGTTTCTTGAGCGTCTTTGTTATCTTGTACCAATAGCGAGTAGGGATCAAATTTCCAAAACTACCAGCTTGAGCGCCTGCAATTCCATCTTCGTCCTCGTCGTTTTCGTCACTGTTATCTCCAATATTCATTTGAGTCTGTTGGAAAAGAAACTCTAATCTATCAGTCAAGATCCAATGAAACACTTTTATGAACAAAAGACTCAATGACAAAAAACCCAACAAGAGATGGTGCTCATCTTTGAAAACAGCTAGCAACATCAACATATTTGTTAGAATGTACCAAGCTCTCTCATATATATGCTCAATCTCAATAAGCCTCAACTCACCAAACATAATCACCTGCAGCACTTTAGCCACCACTATAAAGGCCACAATGAACCAATTGCTCAATACCAACAGCTCAACCCCTTGAAGCATCTGGATACCTGCCGTATAAACATTTGGGCTCGTTAATAATAGATTGTACACCATCAAACCGGCAACGATGGTGCTTGCCAATGCATACAATTTAAATCCGGCCGCCCTTGTTACAAAATCCATCGTATCTAGCTATGTTTTCTCAATTTTTTGAACTAACTCCTTCAACACAGTAGCTTTCTCAATCTATAATTAAATACAAGAATTGTAAGAAAATTTACTCCTATCAATATTTAAAGTAAAATTACAAACTTAGATCATTTATCATTCAACACAAAGTGACACTCAATCACAAGCTTTAAGAAAGGACACAAGATCAATTTCGGGATTGCGCGCATTTTGTAAAGAAGGAAGTGCGCTGTTGCACACAGAGTGAACGGAGCTGTTACAAAGGTGTCAAATGATCCATTAGATAAGGACAAGTAGATAGATACACAAGGTGTTGCTATACTTGATGACTAAAAGGACAGCACATATCTATCCAAAGACCAAAGGCTAGGTAGCTAAGTCTTTTTTTTTTTTTTGCTTTCGCTTTTTTTGCCTCGTTGTTAATTAGTGTTATAATATAGCACAATACAATACATACATACCATGAGTAGTATAACACTCAAGATCACTACCTTGTTTGTTCGTCAGGTGGCAAAGCCTGTGGCGAACATTATCAAAGCCGAAGCTAAGAATCATGCTTCTTTTAGAAAGCTGTGTGTTTCAGTTGCACAAAATATTCACTTTTTGGATCATCATTTGAAGAGAAGACTGCTGGGAAGTGGTGCAGCTAATACTAAGATACGGCCTTTGAATGAGGCTAAAGCCATACAGAATGGTGCTGAATTCTTATCAGAGGCGTTTATTTTCTCTGTTGCTGCTGGCGGTGTACTATTCGAAGCTAATAGACAAAGATTAAAAGAGAAAAATCGTAGAGATACAATTACTGATGATATCGCAACATTACAGAGTGAAATTGAATTCCTAAAGAAAAAACTAAACGATGAGTACCATGTTAATTTAGACGGATTCCATGTCCCAAAAGGGTACCAGCCTGGAGTGCTAAAAGTTGATAAAGACGGTAATATATCAAGCGGGATAATATACGTTCCAGAGATGCAAGAAAATGCATCTAAACAGCCTGAAACAGATGTTGGAAATGAGAAACAGTTGATAAATAGTGAATCAAACGGTATTAATATACATAGCAGCAACAGCAACAGTATTTTTGAAACACTCAAAAATTTCTTTTCCAAATCACAGGCTGAAGTTTTCAAAAAGTAATCCACCACCCATTCTTGTTAAATAGACTTTCATAGATATTCTTGTATAGAGAGATGCTTACTTATTGCGTTTTATCGGGAATCAACACCACAGTAAAAACTATTCAGACTCACTTGTATCATTGTTAAACTCTTCCTCTTCAAATTCTTCCATAAAGGCGCTGGGATCAAGCGGATCAGAACCACCTTCATCATCATCGTCACCAATAGATGTCCCAGAATTCAACTTCTTCAAACTACTCTCATATTCTGCGTCATCACTATCACTTTCATTCTCAAAATCTCCATCATCAACGTCTGTGTCAATGTACTTCTCACTCAAATTCTGTGATTTCAGTGTACCATGTCCGTTTTTAGCGTCAAATGTCTCGACTTTGACATTCAACTGTTTGATCTCTGCGTAGAATCTTTTAACGTCCACTTCAAACTCTTTAAAAGCTGTCGCTCCGTCAAAACTAGTCAATGCCAGCTCCAATTTTTTGGAAATAAGCTTTTTGGTGTCTTGAACGGTCTCTTCAGCATCCCTTCTATCTAAAACCAGTTTCCGCGTAAATATGTACAACGCTTCTAGGTAATAGTTCAAACCAATCATGTAAAACAGCATAGGGTCTGTACTGAAAGGTCTTTGTAATTTAAAAGTATCAACCAACTCATGAAACTGCAAAAACTGACCTGACAAAGTCAACTCCCATAGTAAAGTGTGGATATAAAAAGGAACATGCGTTTTGGAACCCAACTTATATACGGGTTCCATATTTGTACTGTAACGTGATTTAAAGTAACCCAATGCTCGATTCCTCGTAATTACAGACTCGTTCTCATCACTATTGTTATCTTCAATATGTTCATGCTCAGATGACAGATTTTTAAATGGATTCATATACGGATCAAGCATTTGATATGGATATTTCAGTTCCTGATTAAAAAACAAATAATTGAAACTGGTTCTTAAAAATCTCAAGAACTTTAGGATCTTATTAGGGTACTTTCGGTCATTTGATCTTATAGCCTTTTCTATATCTTTAAAAGGTATCGCTTTGTCCAAATTTTCGTTATAAGAAGCGTACGACAAAATTGGATTCTTAGATACTGCCAAAAATCTTAGACATGAACCTGACAGACACTTCAAAGACTCACTAACACCATGTTCTTTCATTAACACTTGTTTAAACTCTTCCTCTCTTAGGTTATTAAGAATCTCTAGACCAATTGGCCAAACATGTTTTTCATCTGTTTGGTACACTCTGATATAAAGACAGTAACACTTGTATGCTAACTTCCAATTCTTCTTCATAATATTTAGACGAAGTAAGTTGTACAAAACTGATGTAGCATGATGAATCAATGTGTGACTATTCAGGTTTTTATCTAGTAGTCCTTCACTGTAACTAACAGGCATGTTGTAATATTCTGACTGAGGCATGTACTGATGACTGAGTGACTGATATTGTGCAGGTACAACCTCTAATCCCTTTAGCACTATATTTTTATCAGCTAAGACTCCCTTTGGAATCCTCTTATGTTTGTCATCTGATTTCACATTCAATGTTTGTGAAACTTTCACCACTTGCTCTTTAGGTATTCTTGTCATATGTTTACGCCGTTTAACATGGTTGTTTGAATCAGCGCCCGAAATGTCTCGTCTTTTCCGGACCTCAGATTCATAATCATTTCGCCCATCTACCCTACTTTCTTGTCCTTTATCTTGATCGCTTTCAGAGTTTTCGTCACTTTCATCCTCATCTTCAGAGCTTGAAACCCACAACTCATAGGACGAGACTAAAAAAGGACGGGACGGGGAGGCATTGATGGCTCGATTTTCGGGGTTGTAAACTGTTGATCTTGTTTGATGCTCGTGTCGTAGACGCTCTTGAAGTTCCGGTTGTAACTCTTGAAACAGTAACTTTCTCGTTCGATCTTTATAAAAATGGAAAGATGGTTCAAACGGACCGTTGGAATTCATATCAAACAACAGCCAACTTTCAATATTTCTTGCTTCCTTCTACTACTGATCACTTAGTCAAATATCTCGCTTGTTGCCCACCGATCGACCGATCCACCATCAACTCAACAGAGGATTTTACACCCAAAGATAAAATTAAAGATAAAGATGATTCACTGGTACAAAAGTGAAAATTTCAAAATAAAAAAGAAAGATCAAAAAAAAAAAAAACAAGCACCGCCTTTGAAAAGTTTTGATTGAATCTCTCATTGATTTGAACCAACAACCACCTCTTATTCAAAGATGTTCTATATGTTTCCAAGGCAAGATTGAGGTAACTCCCAATTGATATATAAATCTGTGTCTACTAATTCAGGACAAAAAACATTGTATCATGTCACAAGAGCACCAGGTTGACATTCCTTTCAAAGATTTGTACGTTTACAACTTGAAGAATGAGGTTCTCAACTCTTTGAGACTCATGTACTTTGACTCTTTAACTTTAGAGCAAAAAAGTGAAGAGGAGTTTCTGAAAAGTAAACCACTCACTTTTGAGAACTTATCATTACACAACTCGAACAACATTATTTACAAACCAAAACCGAGACCACCAAGATTGCCCTCTGGAGATGAGAAAATTGATAGCAATAAGAAACATCAAAAGCTTGACGATTTTCAACGATACAACCAAAAAAGGCTTGCTTCTGGCGAAACTGAAATCAGTGAAGAAGAGTTTGAAAAAATGATGGACCAATTGAGTATTTCAGGATCAGAATCAGACAGCAGCTCATATACAAGTGAAGACTCAAACGAGGTTGAGACGGGAGATAAGAGTGGCAAAACGTTAAGTAGTACTCAGAGTCCGTCGTCTATTGAAAATGGTGCAATTGAAGTTGAATCGTCGGTCAGTTTTTTAAACACCAGATCACCACTTGTGCTTTTCAGTTCGAATTTATTGCCTTCTGACCAGTGCTTTGGTATTTATAAGACAACTTTGAATGCCATTAATAACGATGCTAACCCGCTTCAAGAACTGAAAAATCTCAATCAAGATAAACTCAACTTGACGAACAAGATGTCAGCGTTGTTTATGATTGGTGGGGGTCATTTTGCAGGTGGTATCATTTCACACAATACACGTAACGTGCATGGTAACAAAGGAACAGTAGATGAACTCAAGATGCAATCTGTGATTTTGGTTGAACAAAAGACTTTCCATAGATATACAACAAGAAGAAAACAAGGTGGGTCTCAAAGTGCTAATGACAATGCCAAAGGCAAGGCTAAGAGTGCGGGATCTAATTTAAGAAGATACAATGAACAGGCTTTGGCTAAAGATATCAAAGAGTTGCTTTCTTCTTGGAAACCTTTGTTAGACAAATGTGAGCATATTTTTATCAAAGCCAGTGGTGCTTCAACGCATAAAGTGCTTGTTGGGTATGAAGGATCGCCAATTAAAGCTGCTGACAAGAGAGTGAGAATTTTCCCATTTACTACAAAGAGACCAACTACTAGCGAATTGAAAAGAGCTTGGTGTGAATTGAGCTACATAAAAATTGTCGATGTTCCAAAACCTAACAAACAAGAATTGGAAAAGTTGGAAAGACAACAAGCGGCAATCTTGAAATCAAAACAAGCGGGCAATGCTAGTAAAATCAAAGAACCTGAAGTGGTTGATGAGTCTGTGAAACACACAATTGAGCTAGTATCATTGCTGAAAAAATCCAAAGCTCCAGCACTAATCGCATACATTAGAAAACACAACATTGACGTGAATTTCAAATTACAACCCGAATCAGAGTATGCTAATACACCTACAATGTTACATTATGCTGCTGTACATGGATACCCGCATATGTGTCAAGTGTTGATGAATAACTTGAAAGCTGACCCTACAGTCAAAAACATACATGAAAAGACACCATATGAAATCTCACAAACTGTTCAGGTGAAATATGTATTTGAGATTGCGAGAACCAACTTGGGTGAGGATTATTGTGATTGGATTAAAGATGCCAAAGTACCAGTGGCTAGAACCAAAGAAGAAGTCTCCCTTCTTGAAAAAGAAGAACAAGAAAGAGTCAACAAGGAAAAGCATGATTTGATAAATCGTGAATTAGAAAATGCTAAAAAGGAGAGAGAAGAGAAAAGAGAAAGAAAATTTGGTAAGGGTAAAATATTGGTGCCTAAACAAACCGAAGGACAAAATTTGAGTTCCTTAACACCAGAACAGCAAATGAAAATAATGAGAGAGCAAAGAGCCAGAGCAGCTGAAGCTCGTTTGAAGAAACTGTCAGGCTAAAGTGAGAAGATAGGCATCAGTAAATGCCATTTTTCATAAACATATAAGAAATAATTGGTTTTTCAGAGTTTTGCTGCATTATTATATTATCGATGATGGTATCATTTGTCTTTAGTTGTAAATTTTTAAACTTGATTGGGTCGACATGTTTATAATGAGAAAGGCATTTTTTGATTTTTCTCTTTTGCTGGATTTGTTCATCCTCTGAATAGTTTTGACTAAAATCTAAAGCTGATGTGAAAGTTGGCTTTTCGATAAGTAGAGGTTTTTTTTGCTCAACATTATCGAGTTGTTGTTCAACGTCTTCCTCATCGATTAGCGGGTCATTTGCCAATTCTTCTCCTTTACCTTCACAATCACAACCCATTAAATCATGTGTGTTAGATAATGAATTTTCATCTATAGTGAACAAATCTTTTAAATCTGAATTTTGAAAATAATCTTCGTTAGAGTCAGTTGAATTATCCAAAAACTTATCACTGAGATTGGTCTTGATCAACTGTCTTTGAAATATTTTTTCATCTAAACATCCCGTCGTTAAGATTCTGTAAACGTAAACGGGCAATTTTTGACCATCTCTGTGAATTCTCGCCATAGCTTGTAAATCAATTGATGGATTCCAGTCATTATCAAACAAAATCAATCTTGATGCTCCAACTAGGTTCAAACCAGAACCTCCAGATTTTGAACTCAACAAGAACACAAATTTTTTATCCCATGGAGCTTTATTGAATTCAGAGACTATTTGACTACGCAAGTTTGATTGTGTTGAACCGTCTAATCTTGAAAAGGGTAAATTCATACTTGTCAACAATTTTTCCAAAATATCCAAAGTTTGGGTGAAATTCGAGATTAAAACGATTTTTTCTTGCTGGGTTTGGTATATTTCTTTCAACAGTTTAATCAAGACATTTATTTTGGAACTTTTAATTTTGTTGCCCAACTCGTTTCTGAAATCTTGATCTAAATTTGAATTCTTACTGCAAAATTCCAAAAATAAGCCGTCATCTTTTAACAAAGCTGGAGAATTGCATATTTTTCTAAAAGTAGTTATCAATCCTAAAGAATCATTGATGTTGTTGCTGTTTAAAATATTGATGAATTTACTAGTGTGAATCATTGATTTGAATAGCTGAATTTGTAAATTTGTTGGAGGAGCAAAAATAATGTAGTCTGTTCTTGGTGGTAAAAACTGACTAATTTCTTTATTTGTACGTCTTAATATGAACGATTTAGTCAAATTGATCAATTTCTTTGACATTTCTTCACCTTGAGCGATTATTCTAGGATCACGGCAGTTGGCTTCTCTTGATTTTAAAATTGGTTTAATGTAAGTTTTCTGAAATTCTTTATGTGAGCCTAATACCCCAGGATTGATAAAATTAATAATATTGAAGAATTCATTAAGATCATTTTGAATTGGCGTACCGCTTAATATGATTTTCTTTTCAATAGAGAATTTCTCTAAAGTTTTCAAAACTTTACTTGAACCGCTTTTCAGTCTATGACCTTCATCGCAAACGACCAAATCAATCTTTGCTTCCATCAGCTCATTTTCAAAAGAAACCATCTTCTCATAACCGATTATCAACACTTGATAAACTCTAGTTCTTACAAATCCCAAGATATTTTGCTTATCGTTTGCTCCAGGGGATCCATTAACGGCCAATACGCTAATTTTGTTCCAACCTAGCCATTTTCTGAATTCTGATTTCCAATTCCCAACCAAAGTGACTGGACAACAAATGAGTACTTTCCTTACAACAGGGAGTTCTCCAGAAAAAGGTGTTTGTCGAAGAAGTGTCCAAATAAGCGATATCGTCTGCAATGTTTTGCCCAATCCCATTTCATCAGCTAATAAGCAGCCACTACCGTTGAAGTCTTTGTAACCCATGACGCATTCGTACAAAAATCGAATGCCTTCCACTTGATGTGCTCTAAAGTGCACAGAGAGCGTTGGATCTACAACGACATCTTTAATGGTCTTTGAACTGAACTTGTCTGACTTTGGCGGACGTGGCAAGATCAAAGCATCTGGGTTTGTTGCGTCGTACAAGACAGGATCCTGTTTGGGTTTTTTAGTCGCTATCAAAGGCTTGAAACCTCTCTCTAAAGAACGCTTTGTAAAATTATTAACTCTTGATGTATCATTTACAACAAGCGGAGAAGCCTGTTGCTTATCAGTCGGGTTCGCAGTAGTAGTAGTAGTAGTAGTAGTAGTAGTAGAAGTAGTAGGAGGTCTACTGGGCGTACGAGGCACCGGAGATAAGCTCATGCGAGGCTTCAATGCAACAAATCGTTTTGTTGGAGCAGCTGGAATGGACTTTGTTAGAACTGGATGATTATAAGTGTTTTGTCTTTGAGCAGCAGTGGCTGGGGAACTGGAATGCTGAATCTCGCCATCTAGCTCACATTCATACTGACCGCATTTGAAAACACCAGAGTTTATTATTTTGCTAGAGTTGTGAATTTTCCCCAAGATGTTTCCGTCTTCGTCTTTAAGCACGGATAGATCTGTGGATGTATACAAATGCAAAAATCCGTCTCCGTCCCAAGTCTTGTTTTTTCTCTGTGATTGCTTTCTCCATAAAATGTTGTACTTCCTGTGACCAGGGGTCTGCGACTGCGTCATTTCAAAAAAACAACCAAGGTCAGAATCGTGATTTCACAATGCTGAGCAAAAGAAAACCAGAGTGTTGATATACCAATGATAAAGATAGATTTCAGCCCAAAAGATCCAGCTTGCCAAATAGTAATGTTATCAAATCAAATACACGTAAAATTATAGATGGAAATAAATAATAAATACAAGGAAAAAAGGCTGTGCAGATCCAAGAACTTTTTTTTTTTTCACGCGCGCTCGAGATAAAAAAAACGGCTGTGTGTTAGAACTTTTATTGAGGCCCATTTGAATGAGTCTGGGGTAGATGAAGGAGGAAACATAAAACAGACAGGGAAGTAGTTATAAGTGGACAAATGGTCAAACTATACAGGTATTAAGTAATTTGATTAGGGTGTATAATATTTAGATTAAAATTAAACAATAAAGAATATTTAAACTTCATGTTAAGACGATTTGTGGTGAGTAATTTTCAAATTGAGTAGAGATATTTGCACATGCTCTTCAAAACTTAGTATAGTTGTGTTTTTCGCACGGTCGATCGACCGCATACAAAAAATAAGTAGATGCAGAAGCAGACGCAAATGCAAATGCAAGTGTAGACGCAAATGCAAATGCAAATGTAGACGCAGACGCAGACGCAGACGCAAAAGCAAATCCAAATCCAAACCCGAACGCAAGGGCAGACGCAGATGCACTAGTTACAAATAAGTAAATGAAGATCTCAGGTTGAAAAGCGTACCTAATTTGTAGCTTTACAAGACTTTGAATAGATCTTAGATACATGGTGAGCGCAAATAAAGATCACCGGCTAAGATTTTTTCGTTTTCTTTGCAAAAGGTAGAACTTTTCTATATTATAAACTTGTCAGGAGCACAGAAAAAAAATGAAATGTACGGGTAATGAGTGAGCAAATCAGTGAGCAACGCCTCAGATGGAAATATTTACCGCCGTCTTAAGCTTAACCTCTATTACTTATTCATATCAACTTACTTTATTTCACAAAAACTAGTTGGTTAAAGCAAGTAGTTGTAAAGACGAAGCAGTGGGAGTATAGCAATAACCCGAGTGTTGGTATGTAGAAGAGAAAAAAGACAATTTAATTTTCACTACATAAGACACGCAACGCAATGCAACGCCTATAATGTAATAATGTATGCATAATTGAGATGAATATAATAACATGATATGGTTCCACAGGGTGGGTCATACGAAACATAAAGTAGTATTAGTAGTATTAGTGAAAGGTATAGTTACATATAGTTAGTTTGTATGCAGCAAATGCAGATCACTCACACCACGCTAAAATAATAAAAAAGCAGCAATAATACGACGAAATGTTTCTACTCAATATGTATTATTCACACCTAAAAGATGGAGTGAATAAGTAAACAAATACACATTACATACTTGATTAGACTTATTTTTTTTTTTTTTACATTATTTTATTTTACTTTGTTTTACTATAGTATCATACTCATACATTAAATGGACAGCTGAGCATGCAAAGAGCAAAATGTGCCGTGGTTGGTTTTTCTCGTGGTGAATATTGCTGGTCCTGGTAATTCCCATCACGGAGATTGTTCCCTTGTGGGTTGGCAGCCACGTCCCACGGCGGCGACAAACTTACGTTCACCGCCAACGGAAGGGAATGCTCTCCGGTTCTTTCCCGGTTTCTTCCCGGTTACTCGCCGTCTCTACTTGCTCACGATGTGCGCGGCACCTTTTTTTTGTTTTTTTTTTTTTTCATTTCTTCTCTGCCAACGTTTTCCCTTGTTTTACAAATATATTTTATTTTTCTCGCAGCCTGCGTGCAATCTTGGGCTGTGGTATTGTGTCGTGGCTCCACGACGCACCGAGGCTGGGAGGGGAGAAGAGAGCAAATGCGAGTACACGTACACACACACTATATAAATTATATATATATATATACATTATGCGCCTGCCTGCAATACGCCTGCAATAAGCCTGCAAGTCGTCGCCTGCAGTGCCTTTTTAATTATAATTAACAAATAATATTATTTACCAGCCATTTTGCCTAATTAACATTTAATGTTAAACGGTTTTTTTTTTCTCTTTTTTACTTCCTCAGCAATTGCCTGTTTAGGCTTCTTTTCTTTTCTCGGTTTTATACAATTTTCGCCTACAGATGAACCAAATGTATCGATTTAATGTGTTTTAAACATGTGATGATCACCGTGTTTGTACTTGACACCTTCTGCCTTATTTGATTATATATATATTTATATTGTAATATTTGTTTGGTGTATTATATATACTATACCATCTGTAATATGTAACTGTAATTGCCTTTTGTCTCTGCTTCTATTGACTCTTATTTTCCCCTCTTCCTCAGCCTCCCCCTCCCATGCACCAGCGGTTAAACTCGCACCTTTTTTTTTTTCTTTCTTTCTTTCTTTGCCTCCCTTTTGTTTCAACTTTTTCCTCAGGTGACAAAGCAAAATTTCTTAAATTTTATATAAACAAATCGCCTTTAGTAATGATTTTGAGAAAAATTTAAGTATTTACACATAAACTTACCACCAACTATTGTTGTTTTTGAATAAATAATTGCAGAACATCGATTAAAGAGGAGTAAATGATATTGTAAAAAACATAAACATAAACAAATCCATTCCAAATATCTAATCCTTGGCCTGCGTATTGCGTATATCTGCCCTCCATGCTAAACCTCACATGCATTTATTCAACATCACATTGGAGCGAAAAAAAAAGTTTTTCTTTTTTTTCACGTCAATTTTAACATTCTTAGCTGTATAGTTTACTATTGAAATGAATAATCTTTCTTGCTACAATTTCTATCTAATTACTTCTTTTAATGTGGTTTATTATTACATTTTTACTTATTAGGTAGCAGTAATTCAATCATTTACTCCGGAACGAAAGCTTAAAAAACATGTAACAAAAGAAAAGTAAGAATGTGCTTATTTTTCTTTTGTATTGTGATGAAAAAAAGAAAAGGCGCATGATTTTTTTTGAATTTTTTTTTTTTTTTTTTTTTTTTTTTTTTTTTTTTTTTTGCTCTTGTTGTCAAACAATTACTTGTTTTAGATTACTTATTGTTTGCAATTTTAATTATTAATTATTATTAATTGTAGTTAAAATCATAATCATCTTTTTAAGTAATAAGATAGTTGATTTGAACATTTAAACATTTAAAAATAATACATGCTCGTATGCTTATTATATTGTATTCTCTTACATGTGATTAAAATATTTTCCTTTTCGTCTTTTTCTGTACAGTATTGCTCAAATTGTTCGTTTCTTTTTCCCAGCCTTGTCTTATTGTTCATCTCTCTCTTATTAAGCTATCCCCTTATTATATTCAATCCATTTATCAGGTATCTAGTTAATCTGTCATTCCATCATTCCATCATCCCATCATCGAACTATTATTTCTATACTGATGTTTGTTTTTTGATCTATCGAATTATTTTATTGCTTTTCTATGCTTCAAGGCTACTCTTGGTTCCATTTCAATTCGGCATTTTTCTTTTTTTAGTGTGTCTTTTGGTTATTTCCATCTTCATTTTCATTTTTTTTTTTTTTTTTTTTTTTTTTCTTTTTCTTTTTCTTTTCTTAAGTTTAGTTTCTTTCTTTAAAATTTTTTTTCTTCTTTTTTTATTTTCACTTTTTTTTTTCAAACAAATTGCTTTTTCATTCACTTTTTCAAACCTTCATCACACCTGTCTTTTTTTTTTTATTTCGAGGACATTTGATACCATTCAATTGGATAAGCATCAAAGACTGTAAAGTTCATCATCTTGCCTATAATTCTCAGTTCTTTCCCTATTTGATCGCTACTTTTAACACTGCTATTTTGCAATTCACCGCATTTTCTTTGACAAAACCTCCCGACAAAATCAAATCCACCGAAAAAAACATATTGCAGTGTCTTTTGATTTTTATGCATACATAAAACTTACATACAGTAAAGAAGTTTATTTAGCAAATTTGAGTGAACTGATTGAACACAAACTGCTTTATACTGAAAACACACCACATTAACGTTGTCATTCTTTTTGTGCTATTGAAATCTTTGCATTATCTCCATACACATACTTGCACTTTACATTACATTACATCACATCACATCACACCATATACCATACTCAACGTGGTTTTCTAATACTCGATTAACATATTTTGATGCATTTAGTTATTTTTCTGTCATTAGTATAATAGTAAATATTTCCAAATACAATTACTATATATGCAAGTACGGTCAATCTTAGATGCAACTGACAAGACTTCTTCAGTGAAATCTGAAAAGTTAGATTCTCTTCCATCCTCACCAACTTTGTCATCATCAAAATGGCAAACGAAATCTACAACTGATACCGATACAGAGACTCAATCTCAAGAGCAATCTCAACCTTTATCACAATCAACATCTCCAAGCGTGAAAACTGAAACTATAAATAATGAACTTCGAAAACAACTTCATATAAAATCTGAACAACGAAGACGTGAAAAAATAATAGATGGTTTCCAACAGTTGAAATTACTGATACCTGAAATTAAAAATGACAGCGTTCCAAAAGCTCAAATATTAAGAAAAGCTACAGAGTATATCTCTTTTTTAGAACATGAAAATTCAAAATTATCAACAACTTGTTTCAATTACAGAGAATATCTTTCCCAATTATATGCTCAAGTTGGCCAAATTGAAATAATTATAAACCCTGAAATTCAAGCATTTGTTCAAAATGATCTAGCCTCACATAGCTCCTTCAATACTGCCACAGACTCTAAACAACATCCATCTGTAATTTCACAACCGTCAACCTCTTCTTTCATTCCTGCCATGTTCCAATCATCTCCTGCTGGTTTTTACTCCCATTCTCACTCTCATCCTCATTCACAATCTCACCCTTTCGCTCCTGGTTCATCAGGCCCTGTCCACCATCCGCCCCATTCTTATTCAAATCAACAGTTCTCACAACCTCAGCAACCACAAACACAAGTTTCTATTCCTTCAGGAAACATATACCCACCGATGTATTCAATACCGCACGGTTCAAATCAACCACCACAACCACCACAACCACAACCAATACCTGTATCCATTGTGCATCAGTATCAAGCTCCAAACTACAATACTAATGATCCTGCTAATTTCCATCCCAGTATACAACATCAACATTATATTTCTGTACAGCAACAACCACAATCTCAACAGAGTCTAAAAGATCGACAACAACACCGTCCACCTTTGCATCATCACATATTTGAAACCCAATCACATTCGTTGCCCGTAGCAGTATCAGCGCCACCACCACCACCACCACCACCACCAGTACCAGTAGGTCAGCAACCTCCACCCACCACTATACCATCGCATCCAACAACCACTCAATTCAATCCTTTGTCTCACCACTCTCCTCAAATCAAATCTCAATCCTCTTCTTTTCCACAACAGCAACCTAGAAACCCTTTGACTAAGACAACTTCCACTACCGCAACATACGGTAACTATATTGCATCTCCTGGCGCTACTACCACCACATTCAACAATCAAATCACTAAACAATCTACTCCGGCTGCCAATTCTTCACAAAATAAACCTTCCATTCCTTAATAATTTAACTACACACTTTCCTTCTCACTACTCAAACCTTTCCTATCAGCTATTGGCCTATTCAATTATTCAGTCATGCTTATATGGTATTGTATTCTTAACTTATTTTGTATTATTATCAACTATGAAAGGCAAAACGTCAAAGACCAGAGACTATTATGAATTTCAATAGAGAAAGCAGATTAATGAAATCAATCACTCAGAGATCAAGCAAAAAAAATTTCAGCGCTTAATAATTTTTAAAAAATTTCAAAAATAAAAAATGCCCACTCACTATTTTCCCCCTTTTTCTCTCTCCGTGTTCAGTTTAACGGTTAGCTCAAGCAAGTACCCTTAACATCAACCAACCAGCGTTAAACATTTTTGTCCTTGATTCCTGTATCTTTTTTTATTACTGTCTCTTTTCTTTGTGTTTTAGTCTTTGTTTTACTTTTTCATATTCTGTAATTTTTATTGCGAGTGAACTTTACTACTTTTACTTAATAAAACAATCATTTTGTTGTTATTTTCTCTTGGTAATTGCATAATAGCTATATATTATCTACTTCATTAGTGAAAAAAGAAAGAAGAAACATATCATTTTTGAAACAAATTGCATGAACAGTATTCGATTACAATTGTAACTTGTTTGCTTTCCAACCTTGCTAATCATCCTACGACTAATATTAAAGTAAGCAACGTACCCAAATTATAACTATACACTTTGTTTTATTTTTGTGGAAGATATACTCAACGTTACAGAAAGTACTTTTAGCACATTCTACTCCAACAGCTTCAAAAACCTCGATCTCTCTTTTTTTCTCTTTTGCTTTCTAACTTAACATGTCCTCGGGAGCATCTTCAACATTTGCTGCTAATTTTAAAGCCAGTTTTGTTCAGCAGTGGATCGATGTGTCAGCTACCAACGAAAACTATTGTTTCTGTAAGAATGAAGACGTTGTGGAGATTGAACAAAAAAAGTTTGTGTCTCAATCACATAGCTCAGACTCAAGCATCTCTACTGAAACCGTTTCTTCAAGCCAGTTCACTGTAAATAATGAAACCCAGTTAGAAGATAACGACAACAAGGAAAACGAAATACAAAAATTTAGTAGAAAAAATAGCAACTTCAACTCATCTTCCCTGTTGCAGTATAAACATCAAGCTGCATTGGTTCTACCTAAACAAGTTGAAGTTGAGCTTTTGAAAACAACGGAACCCACTGTGAAACGAAAAGGTAGCTTTTCCCTAAATGAAAATTCTTATACGAGTGTCAAACAATCACTGTCTAAAATCTCACTCTTTGATGAAGTGGTAGCCGCTTTTGAAATCGATAGTTTACACTGTACAACCTCAGAGTATATTCTGAACAAAGATGTCACAAGCAAGCTACTTATGCCACAGTGCTTCCAAAATCATTCAATTTCTCATTATTACACCCAGACTGATAATGACAAGTACTATTACACCGAAAACACAGCCTGTCCTAAAAGTGCCAATCAAAAAGAATTAGAAAACCACAAACTCATGTTTGATGCTAGCTTAAGACAGAACGCAATGTCATTCAGGTACACCAGAATTCCTAGAACTAGCCATTTACAGGAAAATCCGCATACACACAGTACCGTGTCTGTGCTATGTCGTATGTGCCCCCACAAAAACTGGATCTTTTTGCAAAATTTCAAAAAACATATGGCTTTAGCACACGGAATCGTCTCTCTGAATGACGATGACACAGACGTGTTGGTTCTTCCTTTACCATCAGTTTTTTATAAACAGCGTTTCAAAAAGATGCAACGCTACCATGCAAAATGCGCAAATTGCTCCCATTGGGTGCGTCTAGGGTTCCCTGAATCATCAACTACTAATACTAACGAGAGTTGTAATTATGACCCTTTGTCATTTCAATCTATCGGATTGTTCACCCGTTACTTTTCACATTTCATGGTTTGTTCAACAACCAACAGGAATGTTTGTGACACACATTGAAGTTGGTACCAGAAACAGAAAAAGACTATTATTTTATAGAAATAGAAAAGTTTTTTATTATAAACAAAAGTTTATTTATAAAGTATAAATATAAGAAAAGAATCATAAGAATTGAAGTAATTTGTAAACATAACATAACGAAGGAAAAAGCAAAAGCAAAGAAATTAAAAGTACACTAAATGGCAACGTTAAATAAAATAACGTACAACCACACAAAAACATGATCAGTTTGATCCCATTAACCCACCAGAAAACGCCAAACTCCAAGTTCTACTTTGACCGTTATCAAGGTAGATATCGCTCCAGTTTGGATTTGCGAAAAAGCTGTAGGACGAAGCTGGATCAATAAGAGCTTGGTTCAAACGTAAAATACCTGTCCAACCACTTGGTTGCATAGTATCAATTATCGAAGATAATTTTTGGTTCCATTCTTGTTGAACAAATTCCTTTTCCCTGATTAATCCAGAAGCAGGAGTTATTGGTAGCATATGAATACCGTGAATATATTCAGTATTTGTGCCAAAATAAGTTGTGTATGCCATTTTGTTTTGGAACATGATACCCGCAACTTTATTTGCAATATAAGCAGCAGGCTCAACTGTATTATCGTCTTTCATGTAGTAGTAAAGGTTCATGGATTTTTTCATAATTGATAACATCAAATCACTTCTGTATTGTAATGATAAATCACCAGAAACCAATCCCCACAGTTTCATACCATAATAACAGTGGTAGTCTTCTGATGAAGATTCCTGATTCAACCCATCACCTGAAGCTGTAAGCCCACTTGCCCAAGAATGTCCATGGAACCAGTCAAACATTCTGGAGACAGGGAAGTATGGATCTTGAGATGAAGGATTGGCCACATCTCTGATCAGAGAGTTGACCCAATCTTTATTGTCCTTGATCCAAGTACCTCCTGCTTTCGAGTCAACGTAGCCTACTATAGCAGCAGCATGGATAAAGTAACCGTAATGGAAATGATGATCATTATAATGTGCTGAACCAAAATCGGCTTCGCTGTCTCCAGACTGACCTGCACTGGATGTGATACCACCGTATCTTGTATCGTAGATCAAGTGATAAAATTGCTCGTTGTTAACAAATTTTTCAAATGCTTTTTTCAAAACAACTAATGCAGCAGCAGTTGCATCTTTGTCCTTGATAATATCAGAAACAACTAACAAGATTTGAGCGTACTTGTCTAAGACTTTACCCGAGTAATAGTTGGAATTTTGAGATGCAACTAAACCTGGAATATCAACAGATAATTCGTCATTAGCCACTTGTGCTAGAAGTTTCAATTGATCAGCAGTATAAACTAAATCTCCAGAGGAGACTTCAGCTTGTGGTAAAAAGTTCACTTGTGGATTCAATGTCTCAACTAAATCTAGTTCGTTAGCTAAGAAAGCGTACATGTCTCCCTTTGTTGGAGAGTAAAGTTTGATACCGGTAGCTGATTTCCTAGTATTGTCTGTCAAAGAGTTGAGATGATGTGGGAGAGCGAAAATGATCGTGGTACCACTTGCAGATGCACCTTGTACAGCATAAGAAAATTGATAGTTTGCATCATTGGTGAATTCAAAAGAACCTTTAACTTCGCAACTAACAGGATACATACCCGCAGCTTGGTCATAATACGCTTCTAGCTTGGAATCGTCAATAGCAGGTGCAACTTGTATGACTAACCCGTCAATTGCTGCGGTACCAACAATCTTATTTGCGTTCTCAACTGTCAAATCAAAATCATCATCGGTGAATCCATCAGGTAAAGAAACGTAAATGATCCAATCAACGTTATTGAACAAAGTGACTCTGTATTTTAAGACACCTTTAACAATTGCACTGGATATTTCTTTAGACAAGACAGAGATGCCAACTTGAGAAGTCAATTTAGGCACTAATGCACCATTGTAAATAGCAGATCCCATACCCATACCTTCAACCAATGGAATATCAATAAAGTTGTCAACTGAACCGTCTGATATGGTGACCAAAGCTGACATGGATTCCATATCAGTCACTTCCAATTCAATATTATCAGATGTGATTGTAGTTGCTGAAAATATCAATGATCCCACAAAGATAGGATTACTGTAGTATTCTGAATTTGGACCAATAACTTGATTTTCTCTTGTTGTATGAGAGATTGCAAGTCCATTGAAAGACTGGGTGTTCAAGTAAAAGAAAGAGTATGGGTAGGTGAATGCCGGTTGATTTTGATCATTCATCATCAAATTCACAAAGAATTTGTTAGTTTGGTATGGTCTATCACCATTTGAAACACCAGAATTGATTTCTTGATACAGTTTCTCACGTGGGAAAACAGTTGGTGGTGCATCACGTGAAAGAGCATTGAACAAGTCCACCGATTCTGGAGTAGGAGCTAAAACAAGTGAAAGTGATGTTAATGTTTTAATGGATTTGGATGTGGTAGAAGAGGACTCAAGCGAAGATGACAAACTTGATGATGAAACAAACACTGAGCTGGAAGATGATGTCACTGTGGTTGATTCTGAAACTTGGGTTGATTGTGAAGCTGAAGCAAATGACAGAGAAGATTCCTCAAAAGGAAAAGCTGGCACTAATGAAATGGATGTCAATGTTTTAACGGATTTGGACGTGGTAGAAGAGGACTCAAGAGACGATGAAACCAACAAAGAGCTAGAAGATGATATAAGTGTGGTTGGTTCTGAAAGTGGAGCTGAAGCAGATGACAAAGAGCTAAAAGATTCCGTGGATTCTGTCAACTGAGAAGATGTTTCCATGAAAGATGACATTTGTGAAGAAGCGGCTGACCCATCCTTGGAAGATCCTGAACTGACCGAAGTTGCAGACAAGAGGCTAGAAGTTGCGCTAGAGATTCCCCCCGAGGTACTTGCATCAAAAATGGAACTTGAACTCTCATTAATGATCGAAGAGTCAAACAAAAAGCTGGATGTTTCAACTGCAGAAGCAAAACTTGATGAATTAACTGTATAGGAAGCATTTGTGTCGGAAACTATTTGAGTAAATGTTAAAGTAGTCACAGGGGTGTACAAGGAAATGGATGTATTAATGGTGACATTTTTATCCAACTGAGACGTTTTAATCTCTTTAGATAATGTACTGCTTTGAGTAGTCACTGACGGAACAGAAAGCTGTGTTGTTTGAACGGTTGAGATCAATGTACCTGTCCACAACGAAGAGCTAACTTTATCAGTGGTGAAGATAGTCGAAGTTGTCGTTGGAGCTGAAGTTTGAATTTCTGCTTTTGGCAAGGTAGGTGCTGGTACATTGACTGAAATTGAAGCGGTAGCTTTGGTGGATGGATTACCAGGAATTTGCAGTTTTGTGCTAGATGTCAATGAAGAAGAGGTTGCTGATTTTCTTTGAAAGATGGTAGTTGTTGTAGGAAGATTGTTATAAACTGTCACTACCAAAAGACTTTCTGTAACAAAAGTCGTTGTAGTTGAGGTAGGAGCTGTAACATATTTTGTAATAGTCTTAGCATGTACTAGCGTGATAAGCCAAAGTACAGATACCAAATTGACTAAAAATCTCATTATGGATATTTATTATTGATTACCAATGATAAGTAGTTGGTGAGTTTTAGCAGTTAGATTTTTCAACTTCTGTCGAAAGCAACTAAAAGTAATGATCAACATACTATAACCTCCATCATCATGAGCTAGTACAATATATATATATATATATATATAGTTCAATCTATTACCATCATTAAGATGAACATATGATCCACCGGGATCAAAAGCCAGCCACCAAGACTGAAAAATCAAATCGGATCAGATCACTTGCATTTGAAGCTATTGTTGGTTACACTACAAAATAAAGCAAAATGAAAAAAGACATAAATTAGCAGATATTCATAAAACACAACTATATTAGGCCATCTAAGGACAATAGTTTAATAATGTGTATAACCACACTAAAACAAGTCAAGAACCAGCCATTTTTTGCTAATTGACCATTAGCTTTCGCGGCTCAACGTTTTTATTTTTTTCCACTGCAATTTCATTTCTCCGAAGCTGAGAGTAGTCATCAGATGTGGAGTGTAAAAAGGAGTTGAACAAAACAACATATACTTTATGGTTATGTATATGTATATACAAATATATATGTTATTTGTTTGATTGCTAATCACCTTTTTCTACACCTGTTGTTGTGCACTATAAATTATTTTCAGACTAAACTATTGAATAAGCACGATTTAGCAGCACATATTAATAAAACTTAATCGGGATCTCACACATTAATTACATACATAATATTTTCTGCTGCGGACGGACAATTTCTCGGTACTCGCTCAAGACCGGCTTTCGATAACGCACGCATCGACCCATCGACGCGCCATTCCTATTAACAATCGACGCGTCGATATTTGTTGAATGGAGAAAAAAATCACCACCATTAAAAGGCTGTGCTAAGTTATTTGATTTATTTTTTCAGCCACATTTAGTTACACTAGCCACAACTTACACCGCCTCTGAGTTTTTATTTGGTGTACAGATGTGACACCCCATCTTGATTGTAAAGAGCCCAGCAGCTGAATGAAATTCATGAAGTACTATATTTTTAAGCTTCTTGTAAGGTATAGGACTGAACTTAACCATGTTTTCAAATTTGAACTTCGAGTTGACCAACAGAATAATAGTTAAGCAAAGCTTCTCTGATTACTAAATTCAATTGTGTGCAATGCGCTTGAATGATGAAAAATTATACCTTGCGTTTCAGTTCATTTTGTCAAATCCAGATCTCAACTCAGATTTAGCAAATTTATTGAAGAATCTCACACCTGTTGTTCACAATCATACATTGGAGTTGAAAGACAACGATGCAACTGCTTCATTGTCACTTACAAACGTTTTAAGACTGATTGTAGCAAATTTGCCTGAAACATTCTCATCTGATATTGTCTTTCAAGCCATAGATGACTTTTTCTTCCACCTACAGAACTATCATACGAAAGATGCTTTAATTAACAACAAAGAATCTCCCTCTTTCTTAAAAGTTGAAGACTTGTTTTTGGACAAACAAATACCTCCCCATTTACAGTATTTTTTAGGACTACCAGAAGAGGATCTTGAAGCCATTATATTACAGTCACATGAGCTAGTTTGTCAACAGGCAATCCAATTTGAGTTTCAAGTCTTAGAATTCAACGAAACCGAACCATTTACAGACCAATTTTTTCAATTTATGTTTTTACAAACTGTAAAAGCTAGAGTACTTAAAGTCAACACTTTAATTCCTGATCTTAACTTTTTAATCGATACTATCGACAATCTGGAACCGTTGGTTTACTATTCTTCTGAACTCTCTCATTGGAGCAATTGTTTTTTCCATCCCTTGGCAAAACTATCTCAGGTTACAACAATCAACAAGCTGACTTATTGGAACGATTTGAATCTTGAAGAAAATTTACAGTTTGTTTTGAATCTTGCCGCATCATCAGAAAATCCCACAGCGATGATTGAAAAGTCACTCGTACCTCTACTGAATTATTTTGATCAAGGTTGGCGTTATGTTAACAAATGGCTTATTTCTGAAGCTGAAAAAGTGGTGCAACTGAATGGCTCTTGCTCTCAGCAAGCGTTTGAGACTATTCTTAGTATAGCTACTGAAGATCAGTTGATTTCATATATCAGACAAACACCCGAATTTCAACAGGAATTTGCCAGCATATTGATCGCCATGATCTATCTTTACCAGACTGCTTCTCTTGAAGTCTTTGTTGGAATGAATCGTATTCTTTATATTTTGGCTTCCATGGAGTGGCCTCATTGCAATGATGTTGACAATGTTGATGGCGTTGATATAATTTCTGAACTAGACCAAGGCAGGGGCTCTGTAGCTAAATTGTCAAAATCAATTACACCAACTGCAGAATCAATCACTAATTTGAACAACTTGATCAAAACTGCAGAACGGTTAGCTTCTAATAAGTTATCAATCCTGGCAATAGTTAATCTTTCAAAAGCCGAAAAAGGTATTCAGCTTGTTGAGTTACAAAAACTTATAGATAATGAATCCCAGTTTGGTAACAATTCTAAACAATGGAACATTTTATTGGGATCCATATATTGGGTATTCAAAGATACCAATGTTTTTTGCAAAATTACTATCGATGAACTAAGCTCTCTAATACTTCATAAATTACTCGAGCTACGATTTTTTGAGGTTACCAAAAATGTATTCTTGAAAGATTATTGTTCTCTATCTCCAAATCTCGTGGACTCAATTTTGTATGAACATTTTTGGAAATTTTACAATAAAGCTACGAATTGTGATGTTTCTAGAGGTTTTTTGAAAAACGCCAAGGAATGTTTGTTGATGTTGCACAATAAGCAGAATGATCAGTTGCTTCAACTCAATAGTCTCATGGAAGCCAACACTCAGCTTTTGAATTGGAAATTATATTTTAAACACGGTGTGCCAATTACTCCAAAACAGATATTCCAGATTCACGACCCTTTTCAAATTATTACAAAGATTTTAGAACTAAACACCAACGCTTACAAAGAGTATGAAGAAAAATTGTTTTCCCTTTTATGTTTACTTATCAAAGGTTTTGACTGCTATGATCAAGATTCTCTTTTTGTTCGCTCAAATGTTGTCAATGCTATCGATTTGAAAGTAAATCCGCTATTTGTTCAATTACAATTAGTAGTGCTTGATTTTGCTTCCACAGAAAATTTTAAATTTTCCTATGATCTGGCAATAAGCCTAATGAATATAGCTATTGAGTCAAAAGGTGTACATATTGAAATATTTGATTTGGTGCAAAAAAAATGGTTCTCTATCTTTCAGTTGGTCAAAAACGAGTTTTCGGATATATCAGAAACAGATTTACTAGATATGAAACTCTCTCTTTTAGGTAAACTCATCTTGATAGTTCCAACTGAATTCAACTCTAATGTTCTTGAACATTGGCAATTGCTAAGCAGTTTGAAGAGCCAAGAGACGATATCACAGAATGTTGACTATGCATCTCCTAACTCACAAGTTACCGGAAACGAAAACATCCATGCAGTTTCAAACTTACAATCAAGATTTCAAAAATCATTACAATCTTCAGCAAAAGAAGTCTTACATAATACCGAGGGTGCTGAACTAGGTAAGAATATTATTGGGTGGATTGTTGGTGCTCAATAATACCCACAAACTTAATCAGTAAGAACAAATTATTTAAAAAGCATATTTGTATGTAACAAAATCTATAAAGCTCTGTAATTTAATATGTGCAAATATTAGTTGGTCACGAAAGTGAATCAAATGATTCATCATGGAAACTTTCGTTGTAAATACTCTCGTCATTAAAACTTTCATGCTGAAAATTTCCCTTCTGGACAAGATTTTCATCAAAATTTTCAATCTTTGTGTATTGAGGAATTGTGAATTTATTATTAGACACAGCTAAAGATGTCTCTGCCACTTTTTGATCCTCATGTGTATTAACTGCAACGTCAATAAAGTGTTCAGCCTTGGCTGTTGAAAATGCTAAATTTTCTAATATTTTGGATTGCATCTGTTTGGGTTCGTTCTTCTCCTTTTCACTCACCTCATCTACCGTCATCAAACTTTCATAAAATTTAGAGACTTTTGGATGCGTTTCAATTTTAGACGCATCAAAATTAATCACTTGTAAACCTCTTCTATTGACGGCCCTTGAAAGTGCAACGTACGCTTGTCCTTTTTCGAAAACATGTCTCAAATCAATTTTCACAAGAGGCAAGGTTTGACCTTGAGATTTATGAATTGATAATGCCCAAGCTAAAATCAATGGAATTTGTATCCTTGAAACAATAGGCACTCCCTTTTCATCTTCAATACTAAAGGTTTCCCTTTCAACTAAAACCTCTCTTGTAGTACCGTCTGTGAGAATAAATCGCACCAAAGGTAGACCTCGATTACTTGACAAGCTCAAAATTTTGGATCTTAACTCTCTTTTTCTGTCCAGACTATTTCTCACAGACTCTGGAATGGACTCCTGGCTATCATCTTCCTTCATAGCTTTATGTATTTCATAGAATATGTCATCTTCGTCTTCATTATTTATATTCCCTGTTGCCTCGATACCCTGTGTAGACTTATCATTAGTTGCTGAAGCAAAGTTTGATTCAAGGTTCCCATTAACATCACCCTTCGCAGCTTTTTTCTTCATTTCATACATTTTTTCTAAATCTTCTACAGTATAGTCACTCAGTGGATTTTTTTTCAACTGATATGAAGAGGGATCCATAAATCCGATAACTTTACCCAATGAACCATTGACCAAAGTTTCATCAATATTTTTAATCATCATAACTTGGGCATTTATTTTCAATGTAATTCTTTCTGGAGACAAGAAATTCTCAAATAACCTTTTACGTATCTTAGGATCTTGCTGCGAACCACCGTCTAGGGACTCAAAAGTAACCTCTTCCCCTGGTAGATGTCGCAGCATGCTTCTATTAGCTGACTCGACTTCACTTCTTGTTGAAAACAATTGTGCAGGTGTGACACCTTCTTTTGAAAGTAATGGTCTAGATAACGCGCTAAACTTTCTTGCAGTCTGTGGACTCACTTCACCATTTCTGACTTCGTTTAACATGTTTATAAAATCTCTATCTGACTGCTGTCTGAAAACTTTTTTCAGAACAATAGTATAATCTATGGCTGCTTTCCAACTTTCTGACTCAAAAGCAAACATAGCTTCTCTGTCTTTATTAACAGGAGGTAACTGATAAAAGTCTCCACAAATAATAAGCTGTATTCCACCAAAAGGAGATGAATCTTGACGAATCAACTTACCAATTTTATCTAGTTTATCAAACAACACACCATCAATCATGGAAATTTCATCAATGATCAGGACTTTTAGCTCTTTCCATTTATTTCGCTGTTTTTTGTTTCTTCTTATCTTTTTAACCAATTCATACACTGTTTCATTTCCAAGTCCTATACCTGTGTAAGAATGAAGGGTTTGACCTCCAATGTTGCATGCAGCCAATCCCGTTGAAGCTGTCACTCCAACTGTTCCTCGAGGGTGCTGTTGTTTAAGTGATTTTATTAAAGAACGTAAAAGTAATGACTTACCTGTACCTGCCGATCCAGAGTAAAAAATATTCAATCCTTTTCTAGCAAGTTCGATAACTTTGCTTTGTTCTTCACTGAGTGTGATAGGTCTGACGACTTTGGTTGTTGTAGCATTTTCTGGTTTCACTTCAGATGCGGAATCAGCTTGAGAGTTATTTTGTGCAACACTGAATAATGATGGACGTTGAGTCAGTAACTGCAAATGACTATCGGGTTTCGATTCCGTCACAGTGGAGTTTATTTTTGCCTCAGTAGAGTATCCTCTTGTAATGTTTATATTATTAATCTGATTTTCTTTGTTTTGTTCAAACACAGGGCGGATAGGCGACTGACTTAGAAGAGATTTTGAGATAGACTCTATTGAGCTTTTCAATGGAGATTTGAATGGTTGTGTTTCAATCTTGGTCGGATACGAAAACTCCTTAAATGGAGCCTTAGAATTATCGTGATTGTTGTTCTGTGATATCTGTGAAATTACTTGTGATGTAGAAAAAGATCTTTCTATCTGTGTGCTTTGCATCGTTATAAGATTGCCGGTATCCAATAACTCTGTATTCTCCACTTTTGAAGGCGAACTTGGGAACATAGAAGACAGAATATCAATCGTGCTTTGAAGCTCTTGAGATTTAGCTCTATTGATTTTGCTAGCCCAAGCTAAAAAGTCGATAACTTGCGATACGCAAACCCCTTTGTAAGAGCTGGGTAGTCTTTGGGGTGTCCAATTTGTAGAATCAATTTGTCGTCTCTTACGATCCGGATACAAGACGTCGGTTCTGTGGAACGAAGGAGAAGGTTCATCGCTTTCAAAATAAAAAGAATTACCTGTTTCTGTTACTTGGCCTGTATTGTAGTCTATTGGTTCATTTTTCAATGATGACTGCGATGAAAAAGATTCATCCAATGCTGAGGAAAGTTCTGCCTTCTGACTGGGCCTGACAATTTTTGGTACCACTGGTTTTTCTTCATAAATTTTAGCAAGATTGAAATTTGATGAACTCATGTCTCTAAAAGAACGGCTTGGATTGAATAATAACAATTTCCTTAAACAAGCACCTTTATACCGTATCATGGATTCATACAAAGCTTTAAAAAAAAAGCCTCGAGCACTATTTATCCTTTGTGGTTTCTTTTTCTTCACTAATCTCTCTCAAAATTTATACCTAAAGAAAGCTCTCGTTGTTGATCATCATCAAATCAAATGTAAACTTAAGAAATAGACTGATTTCGACTGTATTGAAGGGTTATTTTAACAGATAATTATTGTCTCTTCTATCATGATCAAACACGAATAGCCAAAATAAATCATTACGTGCTTTCCTGTGTAAAGATGAGTTATTGCTAGATTTTGTAACGTCTTTTTCCCTCATTTTCAATTTCCCCTTTTGTTACAAGGAAAAATTTCACGCTTAGCATTACACAGCACATTGCTCCTTGTAAACATGGCAAGGTAACAAGTGTATTTATTACTTTTAGCCTTAACCCTCTTTTACTTTATCTTCTGGGTTCAGCAGGTAAATACAACAACAATTAGCTCATTTAGTTGTCTTTTAAAGTAAACTATTAGCAGAAGTACGAGAGTACATATTCAGATACAATTGAACTGAGAATCAATTCGAACTTTTGCAGTATTCAAAGTTTGCCACAATTTATTGATCTGATTTGTAATTTACCTAGCTACTAAGTTTGAATTATACTTTATTAGCTTCATTCCTTTTTTTTTCTCCTTCAAAATGATCATCACTAAAAAGGGTTTGTTTAAGAAACAGGAATTGGTAAGTCTAGGTCAATCTTCTAATCATTTCCAAGTTTCCTTGTTGACTTTTATACTAACTTTATCTTTTTCAATTTTATGAAATTTTGAAATGCCTTACAGGCTAAGCCAATGAAGACTTTTCTTGATCAATTGAAAAACTCCTCGAATGAGGATTTCTTGAGAATCATTGAAGGAAAGATAACTGAAAAATGGAACGGACTCAAGATTGATCTGTTTCATTACATTGAAATTCTAGACAAAATGGACAATATGTTAGAACAGTTTATTAACAAGTATGGCTTAACTGATGATTTTCCAAAAATGATTCAAGTTGACGAAAAAGATGAAAAAATGGCTTACTTGGTTTTGGAGTATACTTACACGTTACTTGAACACTGCAGTAATAAAGAAATCTACAACTCCATGGAAAGAATTTTTCAATTACTACTATCATGCTCAATGACAGTTAGGTTATCAGCATTGAAAATGACATGTTTGTTGTGTGAACGGTTTGCAATCAATCATAATAGTAAATTCCTACCTCCTTCTTCCACCAGAAATTTGTTGATAAAACTCTCAACTTTTTTCCCACCACAGCTTACGCCTGTTCTATCCAAACCTACCACAATAAATATAAAGAATCATTATCCTGCTTCTCAGCAAGCCAAAGAAAAACATAAAAATCATGATTTCAGGTTAAAAGATTCAAAAAAATCATCAAAACATGTAAAGGAATCAAAACAGCAAAAAAATGATAATGAAAATCCTATAGTGCATTTAAGTTTATTAGAATGTATCTCATCAGAAACACAAATTCCTCAACAAATGAAGTATCTAGACTTTAAATATTATAATGTTAATTTACCACAAACATCGAAACACTCCAATACTCAATCTAATTCTGAAAAACCAAAAGGTAAGAAATATGAGATTCTAAATACTCAATCTAAAAGACAGAAGCATGATGGCACCAACAATTCATCAAACGAACATATTAAAGAAGGTTTGAATTATTTCTTTTTAAGTGAGGAATCGGTTCGAAAATTATCTTATCAGCAGATTTATGATAAAGCTACTCATATAATTCCAAAAACTAGATGGTTTGATTTTGTGCTTGCTGTTTATGTAGTGAAAGCATATAATAACAACTCATTTGACAGTATCAAATTGAGAGAACAATTGGTGACTTTGAAATGTTCCGCAGTGGCTGCTGCTTCGTGCTCTTGTGTGTATTCTGTGATGACAAGCTCAGTTTTTGATGAGGAACCATATTTGCTAAGTTATATGTCTGATTTGATCAATACAGACAATGTTGTACCATTCGAAGTTGCATATTCTGCTTTACGTGCTTTTGTCAGTATTTGTGGGAAGAAAAACGGTGGAAGTGATCTTATGAGAGCTCTTGGTGGTAATGTCAACCATGGTTTATTGTTCCATATTTTGAAATCCATACTTAAAAGCGCTAAAGATGATAAAGTAGACGTTGATGCTGCTTATTTGAATTATTTCTTTAATTTGATAGCCAATCTTGTTGATAATAAACATCTTGTTTCTCATTTAAGATCAGCAGGATTGATGGAAGTGTTGCTTGAATTTTTAGTGTTGAGAAATTCATTTAGAATGACAAGATCAGGACCTTTACAGTTAATTGAACTATTTTTAAAATCTTTACCTGATGCAATCGAAGAGTTTATTTCTAATAATGGTTTCAATATTTTGATAGATTTATTGGCTTATGAAGTTGACTTTGCTATAGCCAATCCTGATTTTGATGGTGGCGCTCCTGTTGATACCACGGTCACTCACAAAATCAGTGTAAGACAAGTGAAAACCATTAAATCTTTGTTGAACTTGGTTTTGCATTTGATTGTAAATCATCAAGGTGATAGATTAAGAAACTTGTATGACTCCCCAATTTTGAAAAGTTTCATCAAATTAATGGAGAACCCAAATTTGTTTGGGTTAGAATTACTAACGGATACAATTGGTATTGTTACAGCAATCATTAATAATGAACCGACTGCTTACTCAATCTTGACTGAAGCAGGAGTTATTGATACCTTTTTTGAAAGATTTGAATCATTTTTGGGAAACTCCGCAGAATTAATAACTTGTTTACCGGGTGCAATTGGTGCGATCTCGTTGAATAAAGAAGGATTGAAAAGAGTTTTATCAGATGATATCATTAGCAAATTCTTTACCGTTTTCGCTAATATGGAATTATGTAAGGAGATATTAAGGATGGAGAATTCTTCTGTTTTAGGTTATGAATTTGATGAATTGACTAGACATCACACAGATCTTGCACCAACAATCAAGGAAAATGTTATCAAGTTGTTTCAATCCACACCAAAAAGAGTTAAGTTTCAACCAGTTGAATTTTATCAATCTGAGTCCGGATCACTTTTCAAGTCCAAAGACGAAGCTGTGCTTAAATTTGAAAACAATAGTAAAGAGCTTGATGTGTGGGAAACTAGTGATCAGGGTGATCTTTTAGAGTGCACAACTATCTTTTTATCAGCATTAATTGAAAATACTTCATCTTGGAAACATTTAGTTGAATCTTTGAAAATTGACGATTTCATCAGTTATATAGTTATTGAAAATGCCACTTTTGACTATGTTTTATCGAATTCAATTTATTCATTGACAGCGATAATGAAGTTTTGTGATCATGAGGTTCCTGCATTTGCACTCAAGGGATTGATGGAGGCCATGTCAAGAACGTTAAACAAACTGGATAGTTTTATTTTTTACGATAAAGATGATGTGTCCTATTTTGATCAATTTGATGGTAATCAATCCAAACTTGCTTTTGAAGGAGGTGAAGTTTTATCAACTTTAGAAATAATGAATTGTTTACTATATGTTTTCAGTGACATTTATGGTTCTCCTAATAAGCTAACATTTGCAAGAATGGAATCAATCACTCGTGAGTTTGGCAGTGATGAAGGTATACTATTACTCAAGAAGCTTGTGAGTTTCTATAGAAGAATAACTATTGAGGAGATTATCATCCATTCCAGAACACCAACAAGCGTTTGTGAAGACATAGTTTCAGTCAACCGTGACCTATCACCTTTCCAAATTAGAATCGGAAAAGCAAACGAAAAAACTGGAAATTGGGATGGTACCAGTGCCAAATTCAAAAATTCATCAGTTTTATTCTTCCATTTTGCTCGTTGTCAATCATGGTTGAGATATTCTTTTGCTTGTTTATGCCGTATCAGTTCAGATAAAAGACAAGATAACAAATTCGGAATGGTTCCTAAACATGCAATTCGTATCTTAACTACATTCACAGATAGTTTTGTTAACGCGCTACAAAACATCAACACCTCAAATCTTGAAATCAAAGCTGGGTACTCTTTGATGATGGTAAATGAGATTTATTCGGCATTATCTACTAGAGTAAGAGGCCCAGAACAAGTTAGCTCATTAATGATTATTTGCTTGCTACAAAATAGAGGACTTGTTTTGTTGAGGGAAATAGCCTGTAATTATATTAAATTACTTGTCAGTCTCCCACCAAATGATGTTGAGCATTATAGTAACCTAAACTATGTGGATATTAACATTGCAAGCACTATTCCTAAATTATTATCACAAGTTCTAGGAATCTTTGCAGCAGTTACCAACAAATCAATATATGCTCCAATTCCTGTTCAAGAGAAACTTTATCCTGACATCTTTTCTCCATCAAAAGATGTTCCTTATTACAGGGAAATAAGTTACTCTATTCTAATACAGACATCAATTGCAAGTTATGGTCTATTAAACGAAATTTACAGTCCAGATAATATCAATTTATTAGATAAAAACACAAATATTCCTTTGAACGTTGTTGAAAAACTTATTGCTATTGGTAAAAATTTGTATTGCGCAGATGCTTCAGGTCAACATGTCGCATTTGAGGGTAGGGTCTATCCTTTAGACTATCGAATGGTGTCTCCATCCACAGCTAAAATCGAATATTTGAAAGATTTAGGATTATCAGAAGCTGCTGCTTTGGAGCTGTTGACATTTTATAGAAATGATTTGGAAGTTTTATATCTTGGTAACAGTCATGAGTTGTATGAACATTTTGAAGATTCTTCCAACATTCCGGATGCACATTTAATTGATTGGGAAGAACTTTGTGATAAGGCGCAGGCGAAAAAATTTATATTCGAATGTCCAAGTCCAATTGAACCTCAGTATCTTCACCTTTCAACACATGACGATTTGAATTTTACACAAGTGACAAACGAGTCCAACTTTATTGATTATTGGTTACAAACAGCTCAACAATTTCCGAAATCAGTTTATAGAGTTGCTGATTTAATTAACTCTGTGTTCAACAAGTCCTCTTACAGTGAAATGATGGATTTCGATGAAGTTTTCTATTCAGTGATTATGGCGGCAGGTTGCTTTAGTTTTGAAGATTCGAGTGATGCGAGTAGTAAAGATGCATCTAAGCTTTCTAGTATGCTTCATTTGATTGCACTATTATTAGATGAACGCGTGCTCAAAAAGAATTCCGATATTGCAAACGATATTTTGAATCTATTTGATGAACTGAAACCTCAATATGTTGATTCGTTGTGGTTTGCTAATGCTTTGCTTATTTTTGAAAAAATGTTGAGTATTTCCAAAATTCCTAATGTTCCTAAAATCGACAAAATAGAAGCTTCTAATATTCTTCCTCCACTTTTGGGCTTTTCTGAGCTGTATGTGGTGAAAGAAGAAGTTCAAAAGAAAGTCTTTTCCGTGTTGTTAGCCATTGATAAAATTGAGAATATTGATTCTGCTTTAGCAATTGGTAGATTGTTGATTTTATTCTGTGATAGCGAAGTTGCAGCTGTTAGTGTTTGTGGTTCCCCAGTACTAAGTTCATTAATCAAAGTTGTTCAAAAAAATCCAGATACAGACACAAATTTACAAAGCATTGTTATCAATCTTGTTAGACGTTGCATGGAATCACAAAAGACGTTGGATGCATATATGAGCAAAGAAATAGCAAGAATTTTCAAGAAAAAAGACAGTTTTCTTGAAGAGAAAAGTATCACTCAAAAACATCGTGTTCGTGATTTGATGGGAATGATCAAGGAAAACTCATCGCTGGCGTTGCGTTCTAAAGTTTTTGTTGATACATTAGTCTCTGAATGTTATTTGACTGATTGTACTACTCCTTTGAAGAGTTTATCAATTACACTCATGAACAAAGAACAAAAAGAATTTGTTGGAAATTCTGGTAATCAAGAAGACGTGACGATGAAGGAGTCAGAGTCTGCCAGTACTGAAGATCATGAATTTTCTACCGGTATAATGCAACTCTTGTTAAGTGAGTTGATGGTTTATTCGAAAAAGGATCTATTTTCAACTCCTGCAACTGAAGAAGAGGTGAAAGATGCATCTGACAAAGATTCTGATAAAGAAGAGGATGTTTATTCAAAGAATGTCATTTTCAAAAATAAAGATTGTGCATATGTTTGTTTCTTGTTGCAAACCATTGCAGAATTATTGTTTTCATACAAGCAAGCAAAGACTGAATTTTTAATGTTTTCTAAGAAAAATAATAATCAAAGCAAAGAAAAACTTCGTTCAACAGGTTTGAATCTTTTGATTCATCGTTTACTCTGGTCTGATCCATTCAGTACCTCCTCGAACACAGAACTCAAAAGACGTCGTTTGGTCTCGTTGCTCTCAGGTGTTTGTATAAACGCTTTGGTTGCAACCACTCCGCTAAAAGGTCTAAAGTATTCTGATCCTAAGTTGGTGGACCCAGATATGACATTTGTTAGAAAGTTTACCGTTGATATATTACTGAGGGTTTTGAATGATGCTAATAATGGTCCTCATACTGCACTAGTTAAATACGGAATGATCGTTGATATTCTTGATTTGTTCTGTAAACTTATGGGTGAAAAGTATGAAATGGCGGTCTCTTCAGCAGTTGATGCTACTGTGACGCAAAATGATCCATATTTATTTGCCAAGGAACTTTTAGAAAAAAAGGCTCCTGGAACTTTGAGTTCTATTTTGGCAGATTTGGATGTTAATTTCCCATACACTGAAGATGTTACAGGTGGAATAATGAGATGTTTATTGTCACTTGGTCAAATTAAACTTGAGAAGCAAGCATTGTTAAGAGAAGGTGCTCAACAAAATGGTGAAGTTGATGAAGATGATTTAGCTGAAGATGAAATGGATGAAAGAGAAGAGACTCCAGATTTACTTAGAAATTCAACTCTAGGAATGTATGATGTGGAAGATATTGAGGATGAAGACGAAGACGACAGTGAAGATGATTTCCTTGATGGAGAAGATATTGAAATTGTTTATTCTGATGATGAAGACGACGATGATGCCCATGATGATGAAGATGCCAATGATGATGTCTCAATTGATTTTGAGGATGCAATAGATAATGTTCAGTCCGATATTGAAATTTTAAGTTTCTCTGAAGATGAAGACGAAAATGATGACGATGATGATTTGGTTATCGACATTGGAAGTCCTGGATCCGATAACAGAAGAGAAATGCATGATGAAGATGAATTTTCCAACTCTGAGGACGAGACAGACGACATATCAGATATTTGGAATGGTGATGAAATGGAGGATTCAGAATCAATTGGTGATGTTGATGAGGATGAAGATGATGAAGATGAAGATGACATTGACATCGAAATTGATGTGGATGATGAAGACGATGATAGTGCAATATTAGAGGAGTGGGTTGCAGAACACGAAAGAAATGAGCGCCGTGGTAGAGGTCCCGGTGGTCACCGTATGAGCCGTCGTGATCAAATACTTGATAGTCTTGATGAAGGTTACCTTTCCGAAGGAATAAGTTATGAGGATGGTAGCGGAGAACTTCAAACAGTTGATTTCAGCAATCTTCGTTTACCCGTTCATGGCGGTAACGATAATACTAGATTTGGTGAACTGTTGAACCAAATTTTAAATCGTTCATCAGATGTTTCAGGCTCTACTTTCTCCACAGGGAATGGCAATGGTTTGAATATTTTCAGATGGACGCCTGGTACTGGATTATCGAACAACGTTAAAAAGCACCAGCAAGTTCCTAACATTTTCATAAAATCCACAATTGATCGTTGGCATGAATTAGCAACAATGTTCCACGGTAGAAACGCTGCCAAATATGCATGTAGAGTTATTCCTACGATTGTTAATGGTCTCGTCGATAAAAGTCAAAAACTTTTTGAAGAAGCAAAACGTATTGAAAAGGAGAAATCTGAAAAATTTGCTGAAGCAATGAAAGAAAAAATTCAAAAATTACAACAAGAAAGACAGCAAACAACTGTGAATGCCGATGATTCGCAAGGTTCGAATAATGAACCGGATGCTCCTCATGAGCCTGTTTTCGTGAGTATTGGAGGACGAGATGTTGATATTGGAGGAACTGATATGGATCCAGAATTTTTACTTGCGCTACCAGAAGATATGAGAGAAGATGTTTTCACTCAACATATGCGGGAAAGAAGATCATCTTCTTTCACTTCTGGTGATGTCGGTTCTGAGGTTGATCCATCTTTTATGATGGCTTTGCCGGAAAATCTACGAAATGACATCTTACAAGGAAACTTGCTCAATAATATTGATAGTCGTACTATGCAACGTTTACAAGCAGGTATGAATATGGACAACTTTTTACAAGATGCAGAAAGCAATTCTGAAGATGATGAAGACGAAGATGATGATGATGATGAAGAAGAAGAAGAAGAAGGAGTTGCATTTGATAGTGGTATCGGCGGTGAACACGATGACGTGAAACGTAAGGAAGATAAGAAGGAAAAAAACAGCTCTAAGATTTATTTTCCTGCTATGGTTGATAGAGCTGGCATTGCAGCAATATTGAAAATGGTGTTTGTTCCCCAACTATACTATAAAAGAGAGAGCTATTTCAGAACTATCGGATATTTGTGCTATAATAAGCAAAATAGAACTGAGATCATTTCTACTTTGTTGTATATCCTTCAACAAGGCATTAATGACCAAATGATTCTGGAAGACATTTACAAACAAATCTGTGAAAGATCGAAGAATGGGGATACGGGTTCGTCATCAAAGAAAACTCAAAAAGAGGTGCTCACCGATAATTCCAAAAGCTTTCCTGTTGGTTGTACGACCCTAACTGTAGCAACCCAAGTTATAGATGTGATACAATACTTGCTAGAAAATGAAAGTCATATGAGATTCCACATTCTAATGGCTCAGGATAATAATCCATTCATGAAAAAGTTGATGAAAAAACAGAAGTTCAAAGATAATAGTTACAGGTATCCGATTAACATTTTGCTTGGCCTGCTTGACAACAAGTTGATCAAGGAAGATATTAATTTGATGGATATTTTGTCTCGTACTTTCCAAATTGCAACTAGACCATTACAAGTGATAAAGTCAAAATTGAATGAAATGGGCGAAGATTCCAAAAAACAATCTAAAGCTCCACAATTGCCAGTTATACCTGACTCTAACTTGAAATTGATTATGAACATTTTAGTGGCGGATGAATGTGCCAGTAAAGTTTTTCAACAAACTATATCTTGTATACAAAATCTTTCATTGCTAGATAATGCAAAAATTGTGTTCCCGAGGGAACTTTCCAAGAGAGCTACAGCTTTAAGCCAGCAGATATCTAAGGATTTGAGATTACTTATCGAAGATTTGAAAACACATAAAGATGCCGATGATGAAGAGCTAGCAACATTGGCTAGTTTTTCAACAGCTTCATCGGACCAAGCAAAGCTTTTGAGAGTACTAACGGCTTTAGACTATTTATTCCAAGGGAAAGAATCATCTGAGATGCTGGAATCTGCGCAAGTTAAAGAACTCAAGTTACTTTACGAAAATTCGGCATTAGGACCATTATGGGGTGCTTTAAGTGATTGTTTGCGTATTTTAAGGGAAAGACCATCATTATCGCATATTGCAACGATTTTGTCTCCATTGATTGAAGCTTTGATGGTTGTTTGCAAGCATAGTAAGACTGATGATTCTCGTACCAAAGATATTCTTAGATATGAAGAAAAAGTTCTTGATTTCTCTAGTGAACCTATTGAAAGTTTATTTATCACATTTACGGAAGAGCATAAAAAAATATTGAATCATATGATTAGAAACAATCCAAAATTGATGAGTGGGCCATTTTCCGTTTTGATTAGAAATCCAAAAGTTTTAGAATTTGACAACAAAAGAATTTATTTTGATCAACAGTTACATACTAGCGATGAAGCTGCTCCTTCATTAACTGTGAATATTAAGCGTGATCAAGTGTTTTTAGACTCATATCGTGCATTGTTTTTCAAGAATCCAGAAGATATACGTAAGTCAAAATTGGATATTCAATTCAGAGGTGAGCAAGGTGTTGATGCTGGTGGTTTAACCAGAGAGTGGTATCAAGTTTTATCGAGACAAATGTTCAATCCAGATTATGCTCTATTCATGCCTGTTGCTTCAGATAAAACTACTTTCCATCCAAATAGAACTTCATGGGTAAATCCAGAACATTTATCATTTTTCAAGTTTGTTGGTATGATTATAGGTAAAGCCGTTTATGATGGTTGTATGTTGGATTGTCATTTCAGTAGAGCTGTCTACAAATTGATCTTAGGTCGTAATGTTTCTTTGAAAGATATGGAATCTCTGGATTTGGATTATTCAAAGTCATTAATATGGATGCTTGAGAATGATATTACCGATATTATTGTTGAAACATTTTCTGTTGAAACTGATGATTACGGTGAGCATAAAATTATTGATTTGAAAGAAGGTGGTCGTGATATTGCAGTTACTGAAGAGAATAAGCATGAGTATGTTAGATTGATTGTTGAGTACAGATTGCAAACATCAGTTAAAGAACAGATGGATAATTTCTTACAAGGTTTCCACTCAATTATTTCTAAAGATTTGATTGGTATTTTTGATGATCAAGAACTTGAATTGTTGATTTCAGGGCTTCCAGATATTGATGTTGACGATTGGAAAAATAACACCAATTATCAAAATTATACTGCTTCTTCACCTCAAATTCAATGGTTTTGGAGAGCAGTTAAATCATTTGATAGCGAAGAGAAGGCAAAATTATTACAGTTTGCCACAGGTACAAGTAAAGTGCCTTTAAACGGTTTCAAAGAATTAACTGGTGTTTCTGGAGTTTCCAAATTCAGTATTCATAGAGTTTACGGTTCTACTGATAGGTTACCAACATCTCACACATGTTTCAATCAAGTTGACTTGCCAGAGTATGAAAGTTACGAGCAATTACGTGGATCACTGTTGTTAGCATTGACTGAAGGTCATGAAGGTTTTGGATTTGCTTAGATTTCCTACACTTTATTCAATTTTAGAAGAATATATTAGTTTTCATTTAAATGTGTTTGATGAATGTTTGTGTGTTTTTCTCTTCTTTTTTTTTGATTCGTTCTTTGTATTTGATCTATATATACGATAATATTTAAAGTTTAGTGTGTTTTTAAAAAAATTATTGTAGGTGCGGCTTAATGCATGTAAAATTAATTGTGGTGAATTTTCTAAACCATTTTTAATCCCTTTAAAACATAAAAGATAAAGTTGATCAATAGAAAGATGGGTGCAAAGTGCTAAAACAAGCTAGGTTGTTTCAATTATAATCCAGTATCGAAAATGTCAAATTTTGGGGCTAAAAGAGGAATTGATCTACCGACATCCACACGACTACCCAAGAGTAAAAGGCCGAAATTGAATGCTGAAATTTTATCACGTATACAGAATTCCACCAGTGTTAAAAACTATAAAAAGCAGCAATCACAGCAAAATGGAACAGAGCGTTTTCAGCAGAGTGGTAATTTAGGCAAAGAAGAAGATGAGAAAAGTCTACTAGACAGTATAGAACTACATCCGTTGTTAAATAACAACAGCAGCAACAGCAGCAGCAGCAATTTGAATCTTGCCAGTACCGATGCGAAATCTGCTGATAATGGAAGGGCACAAACACCGATTGCTAATCCGCTTAAGAACAGAAAGACGAGGCCTGGTTTTATAGTGAACCCTTATATCAACCAACAAGACATGGAGCTTGCCAAGGGGGCAAGTAGGAAACCGCCTAGGGGTTTACAATTCAACGAACGTGGTAAATATATAGCTAAGGCTCAAGAGATACGACAGTCGATAGAAGCTGAGCAAAGGGAGAAAAAAGAGCAAGAACGGTTGTCGAAACTTGGACTCGTTAGTGATTATATCTTAGGCGAAGACAATTACTTTCCGGTGAAACCACCAAGAGTTGAGTGGTGGGATGAGCCGTATTTGAAAAATAAAAACACGTATGACGGTGTTGAAGAAGAATCAAAGGATGTGTTTACTTTTAAAACAGACTATGAAGAAGCTTTGAAAGCCCAGGAGGAGGAAGTTGACGATGAGGAAGGGGAGGAGAGTCCAATCACTCATTATATACAGCATCCTGTGCCTGTTGAAGCAGCGTATGAGAAAAATATGCCTGAATTGAAACCGTTATATTTGACAAAGAAAGAGATGAAGAGGTTGAGAAAGAATGAAAGAAGTATCAAATTGAAGGAAAAGCAAGATAGAATTAAACTTGGTTTAGAACCTACGCCTGCTCCTAAAGTCAAGTTAAAAAATTTAATGAATGTGCTCACTAATGATGCTATTAAAAACCCAACTGAGGTTGAAATGCGTGTTAGAAGTGAGATTGAAGAGAGAAGGTTGAAACATGAGCAAGAAAATTTGGAAAGATCATTGCAAAAGGCAGATAAAAGTGAAAAAGTCTTGGAGAAATATGAAAAAGAGTTGAAAAGGGGTTTTTACTCTGCTGTTTTTAAGATAAATAGATTAGTTAATCCACAACATATTTACAAAGTGGACATTAATGCTAAACAATTGAATTTGACAGGTATGTGCCTTTCATTAAAGGATGGTATGACTGTGATTATTGTGGAAGGTAGTGAGCATGCATTAGCAAAGTACAAACGAGTTATTTTGGAAAGAATCAATTGGCAAGAGAATCAAGTGCCGAGAAGAAGTAAAAAAATTCAAGATGGAACACAAGTGGAAGATGTAGAAGAACAAGCGTTAGAAGAACAAGATCTGGAAGATCTTTCTACCAACAAGGCTGTTTTACTATGGCAAGGTCAAGTCTTGAAGTTCAGTTTCAACAAGTGGACGGTTTACAATTTTGATACTCAAGAGGCTGTATTGGATTTGTTAAGTAGATACAAGCTGCAAAACTACTGGAGACAAGCTTTGGTTGAGAACTAGAATTTTCATTAGCGATTACGAAAAAAGCCATTTTCAAATGTCTTGATGTTTTTCTAATTATTTCCTTGTAAAAAATTTTTTACCTTTTTGAAACTTTTTAATTGTAATTTATGTACAGTGTGATGTAGAGAGTAAATATATAAAACAAAACAGTGACCCAACCAGCTTATTCGTCAATTTTTGCCAATATATCTGAATCTCTAAACAACAAGTACTCTTCCGATTCAACTTTGACGTTAGATCCACCAAAAGCTGGGATCATGACTTTATCACCTGGTTTGACACTTGGAACGATCAATTGACCAGCTTGAGTAGTGAAACCTGGACCAACAGCAATAACATTAGCGATATTCAATTTTTCTTGGTTTTTTTCTGGAATGTAAATACCAGAAGCGGTCTTTTCGGCAGCTTTAACTCTTTGAACCAAGATTCTGTCCAAAGTTGGAGCAATATTTTTAACGGATTTGACAAAGGACTATAGAAATACAACAAATTCAACTATGTTAGTATATCTTGATTTGAAAAATACATTCAAGTGTTGGCTATAACGCCAATCAATGATAAAAACATACCATTATGATTATAGTTGTTTAATAATAATTTAAAATGCTTTAAATAATAAATTATCTCTTTCGAAATAGTGTAGTAGGTTGGATAAATAATCAAATGTAATAGAGAGTAGAGTAGCATTATCATTCACATATATATGCAACTCAGAGATGCTCAGATGCTGAGAATCACCGAAGCCGTTTCTGGGGAACTTTTCTTTTGTCAGTCGCACTCGCACGGAAGCGACGAGAAAAAATTGAGAGAAGAGTGAAAAAAGAGCGACTCTGTCATATTAGTAACATGTGTCAGTAATTGTTATCGACGCGTCGATTTATTTGATTTCCGGTATTATTTTATTTCCGGTTTCCAGTTTCCGGTTTTTGGGTCTTTATGGTTTATGTAATCATTAACATGCCCGTTTTTGTTAAATGGCAGACGGAACAAGTCAATTGGCCGGTTTGAGCGTGTGGTGAAGATGTTTTGAGGTTAGTTAGTGCAATTGACTAGTAAAGAGGTAGTTAGATGGTCAAGTTGGTTAAGTTAGGTGCAAGTATAACACGTCTATAGATCTTGTCTTATAAATAGAGGTTCAGTCTTACGTATCATCCACCCAATTGGCTCAACTTTACATTACTTTCCACTTTTCACAATGGCTTCAGGTTACGTTATTTTAGGTAAAAATATTCCATCTCACTGGGTATGTTTCGATTCACGATAATAGCAAAAAAGAAGAGCTTTTTTTTTGTTCACTTATTAGTGGTGTTGAGGGTGTGGAGTGGTTTTGCAAACCTGATAGATTTGGGATATCGTGACAGGCTTGACTTTGAAATCGATCAATCTCTCTAAGGCTTGGAGCTCTTAACCGCTCACTCTCGCATACACTGCTACTGTTTCCTCGATACAATACTAACCAATTGATTTATTGACCTGTTCAATCTTGATTTCTATTTTTTCTTTACTTATACAGTTGGCAATTGGTACCATCTTATCTGTTGTTGGTGGTGTCACTCTACCAAAATTAGGCGCTTCTTCTACACCAGCTCCAGCTCCAGTTGCAGCTGCTACTAGCTCAGAAGGAGACATTGACATTGAAAAAGTCATCAAGTAAGTACTTTTATGTTTGCACATTGAAATAAATTAAAGACACTGTTCCTGTTACAGATCCTCGTCAAAAATGACAACATACTAACATTTTTTTACTCGCCCCATATTTGCGTCTCTCACATTTTTTACTACTTACAGTGACTTTTTGTCCTCTGATGAAAAGAAATAATTGCAATACCCTACATACGTCAGGAAACTATGTAGTGAATTCACATAGTTCAAATTTGGACTCTTTTTTACGTCTATGTTATTGATCCGGATACACGAACTTTTTCTGTCAATTCTATATGTTATTTCACGAGTAGTTTATACCTTTTTCATTCAAGATTAAATCCCAAAAACCGTTTAAAAAAAACCATATTCATATACATGTTAAAGTGTCCAATCAAGTAATATTTATGCTATTTTCACTTATGAAACAGTAAAATCCGCTAATACCTTTTCCACCAACACATCTCTGCACCAGATGTTAAATTTGGTAATCTTTAAAGAGATTTGAATTGTAATCTGTGATTAATATGTAATAGATACAATAGATACTTCTTGTGTTAATTGAATCTGTTCGATAAGACTACTAGTCATAGATAAGAGAACCCAGTTACTAGATATCCTGTAATTGAGTGTATTCATTACAATCAGACACACGCGATATACAAATAAATATACAGTTCATATTTAATTTTTAAACAATGTTAGTGCTAGCGATTGGAGACTTGCATATACCTGAACGGGCGATTGATATTCCAAAGAAATTTAAAAAACTACTACAACCAACGGGCAAGATCCAGCAGGTTTTATGTCTGGGAAACTCGACATCTTCTCAATCGACACTAGACTACTTGAAATCGCTCTCTTTAGACTTTCAAATTGTGAAAGGTGAGTTTGACCAGGATTTGAATATACCGCTTTCTTTAATATTCAATTACGACAATCTCAAAGTCGGGTTGATCAATGGGTTCCAAACGATTCCTAAAGCTGACCCATTGAGTTTGTTGACTCAGGCAAGACTCATGGATGTTGATATATTGATATACGGTTCTACTCATAAAGTAGAAGCTTACACGTTAGACGGCAAATTTTTTGTCAATCCAGGTAGCGCCACGGGTGCTTATTACTCGGGTAAATTAGAGGCAGAGGATCTAGAGGTTATCGAAAACGTTATACAAGATTTGAAAGAAGTTTCTATAAAAGACAAAGACGATGAGAAAGACGATGCTGCCGAAAAGGCTAATTTGGATGGGTCCAAACAAGAAGTTGAAAAAGAGATAAAGACTGTTGAACAAAGTGGACAAATAACACAAACAGCAGAATCAAATTCTTCCAGCGAGGCAAAGCCAGAAGCGACTCAACCTGATCTCGAGGATAGTGGTGCTGGCAGTGAAGTAAACAAAGAAAATGGAAATGGAATTGGAAGTGGAGAGCAGAAGCCAGAACAAGAAGAACCTTCAACTGAAGAGATTGAAAGCTTTTTGGATCCAATTCCTAGTTTCTGTTTACTCGATATCCAAGGATCAGTATGCACATTGTATTTGTACACTTTGATTGACGGTGAAGTCAAAGTTGATAAACTAATCTACCGTAAAGATGACAAATAAAGAGTGGGTTAATGAACAGGACAATAGGTCAATATATCGATTAACAGATAATCTGTCCAACAGCTGTTAATCCACTGATGATAGATTGTGATATCGTCTGTCTCTCTTCAAGTTTAGCACCAAAACCCTTCAAAAACAAGTAGTGGAAAACTCAATATGTTTAGGAGCGATTTTTTATTTTTTCTCAAATTTTTCAAGTATAAAAGGAACAAAAATTCTCCAATTCTGGTAGTTAATTATACACCTCTTTAAAGTAGAATGACAGTAAGTAATACATTATCTAGTTAAGGATTTTGCATATCTTGGATAAGTGTCTTTGATTTTGCATTGCACTGTAATTAGTGTATCAGCAGCAAGTGGTTCCTACTTTGAGATTTTCTACTCTTGTGTCAGTAGATACACGTGATCTAATATGCTTTTGTAACATTACTACCAAAGGTATTTTTACTTTTAGAAAAACTCAAAATTGTGTTTCACTTTACGTTTTTAACTAGTTGATTTTGAAGATGGCTTTTATTTAGTTTCTATATGATGACTAGAGTGCATTTGGCTCGAGACTTTAAACGAACGTTCCGTTTGTTTATCGTTGATGTGGAAAAAACCACGCTACCTTATTAATCTTTTCTGACATGAAATCTAAATCAACTAAATTTTTTTTTTGGCTGTTTTCACTGGTGACTAGTTAAAGATGGAAAGTACCTCTTTGTAAAGTGTTGTTGTAGAGTATTGTAGTTTTAGTCTCGTAATTGTTAGGCTATGTGACATTTCAAATTCATACAAAGCCTTTATCGTTAATTCGGTACATCCACATTAGACTTTTAATTTAATTATTCGTTCATTATATCTACTAATTCTACACACTGATTTTTTGAACTGATTCACCCGCAATATCAGCAAGTAAATCAGACTCCAAGTCGTCTTCTTCTGTTGCATTTTGATGTTTAGAAGGTAGCAAATCATCCAATTTTAATACTTTTTTCATATAATAAGCATCCTCTTTGTCGTGATAATAAGCATTTTCGATACTCAACACTTCAAACTTGAGTGTATCTCTGTACAAGTGTAATGCAGCTCTGTTTGATTTTCTAACATGTAACGACACATATTCAGCTTTGTAATTCTCGCATAAAGCATAAAGACACTGTCTCATTAGTTTATCAGCCAATCCCATTCTTCTGTATGTTCTCATAACAGATAACGAAGTAACATGGCCATGTGGTGTCTTATCCTCGCTATCTGGATCATCATCCATCTTCCCAAGCACGTATCCAACAATTTTTTCACCTCTTTGAACATATTGTGGGTCTGCTTTTATATCTGTGTCTGTTGGTGTATCTTGTTCTGGTAACTCAGGGTCAATGGTAGTCGCCACAAATGACGCCTGTGGCCAGGTCATCACATGGTACAAGTAATATTTGAGCGTGTAGTTTTCTGGTAAATTGTTCAGGTTGGCATTTTGCATACCTTGAACATCATTCACAGTAGCTTGTCTAATTGTAATAGCCATACTGAAATATTAGTGTTGATTTTTCTTGAAAAAAACAGAATTGAAAAATGAATGAAAACTAAATAAAAAATTTTTACAAGAACAGTTCCTGACTTGTCAAGTATCTCCGCTAACTCAGTCTTTTAAAATAAGTATGTGAATCTCTCCACTCTTCCCAATTAACAGTGTCTAATTATCTGTCTCTTTCTGATGTAGTCTAGTAAGTCTACAGCTATTTTTTTTTCAGCGTCAAAATGAACTTTTCAGTGAAACTCTTAGTGAACGCGATTTTATTCTGACAGACGCTCTTACTTGGAACAAAGCGAGAGTTAAAGACAGTTTAAACGTTTGTGCTAAAGAAGAAGAAGAAGAAGGCAAGCAGTTTCGGTGGATGTAATCACAATCAAAAGCTGAACTGAGCACTGAAGTAACAAAAGAATTTATTCATGTCCTCGTCGTTGTCCTCTTCAAAGATTTTGATACAAGGCGTAGGATACGATCCAGCTTATGGTCCACATGCGACTGGCCCACAGCAACAACAGAATCAACACCAACAGCAAAAATCTGATGCTCATCACCAAACTGATCTGCAGCAACTGCAACAACAGGAGTTGCAACCATCGCAGCAGCTCCAAGTCTCTACGCCAAATATCTCATCGTCTAAACCCAGATTCAACCCCATAAACTCTATCTACGATAGAAATTTGCATAGAACAAAGCATGAGATCTCGTTATCCGCTTTGAGTTTCCTGTTTATGGAGATTGTCTCAGTCAACTTGAACAAGTCTAAGAGTCTTATTGAAATGGAAAGGAAATTGAACAATTTGGGTTACAGAGTCGGTCTCAAACTTCTGGAACTAACGTCGTTGAGAACAAACTTTAATAACAATATAACGTCCTCAGGCAAGTCAAACGTGGCGAAAAGAAATGTGACAATACTAGAAACACTGCATTATATTACAACGGTTTTGTGGAAAAGCATATTTGACAAACAAGCCGATAATCTTGAAAAATCATCAGAATTTGACAACCAGTACATGATAATAGACAATGACCCATTGCTGTCCAAATTTATATCAATTCCTAAAGAATACGAAAACATGAACTGCGAAGCTTATATAGCTGGATTGATAGAAGGAGCATTAGACGCATCTTTCTTTACATGTGAGGTTAGTGCTCATGGCGTGCCAGTACTGCCTAATTTTCCCAACAGAGTAGTCTACTTGATCAAGTTCGATAATGGTGTCGTGAAGAGAGACGAAAGACTGTCTAAAAAGTAGTCTGAGTGACACTCTAAGTAACCTTCCCTTTCACTTCCTATGTATTTTTAGTCACATTCAGTAGTGTTTGTAAGCCATCAAAGAACACTTTTTAGAATATATTTTTTTCATTTTTTTCTCCTGCTTTTTCTACTGTATTTCGAGGTTATTTTTGTACTGCTGATGTATAATTTGTAGCATGAGATTTTGTTACACGTAGTTAAAACACAGTGGAACAACTCCTTTACCACAAAACGAAGATCATGACGTGAAAAGTCCAACAAAGCACCGTCCCAGTAAGCGCTCACTCAGTTTTAAACACTTCACTGAACTTTTCGCAGCGCATACAAAAAAAATAAAAGAATGCGCCAAATTGATGGGCCACAGGAAAACGTTCCCTTTTTTTGCATTAAGCGCTGGAAACCCTTATTTGTTTGTTGGTAAAATGTATAAAGAACCTGTTTAGCTTGTCTAAATAAAATAAGCAAGCTAAGAAGTTGAGCTTTTTAAGTAGTTAGTTGAAAGAAAAAAAGAAAAGTTGCAATACACGTAGCGAAACTCTTTGTTAGTCGAGTGAATTATTGTTACCTGTCAATAAATTATTTTGAGCATTGAGCAAATTTTTGTCACGATGCACCCAAATTCAAGTGACGTTGCTGGCGTAATTGGTCAGTTCACTTTAGACACACTTCCTGGAGCACAAACCCCTCCTATAGCTGGAGTAAGTTCCGATACGATTTTGAACAGCGACAATTTGTCTGTCACATCGACCCCATATAAAAGCCCTATCCAATTACCTGACCTTTATTTTCAAGACAAGCCTGAGTCTTGTATATTGTTTAAGCAGCAGACACACAACACTAGAGTCAAGTCACCTGAGAAGTTGAACAAGTTTTTGAAACATTTTACAAAGACTACAATCTTGAAAAGCTCTCCAAAAAAAGTGCAATTCAACTTGACAGAGACTAAACAGATTAGCAAGTGTAAAACAGAAAATGCAAGCCAGGTTGTCTTGAAATGCAGAAAAAAACACAAGTTTACACCTTGTTTACGGTACAAAGCAAAGCTACTCAAAAACAAACAGCTTTTCCAGGTTTTACTTTCATACAAGTTATCAAATAAAATCAATGAAAACTTACTCAGTATTGAGAAATCGCCGTATAATAAAACTTTGTTTCTAAATAGCGCTTCTTTGAAAAGTACAGATTGTTCTTGGTCAAGAGAAATGTTTGAAAAACACATTAAAAGGGGCATTATATTGTGAATAGATAGAAGTATAAAAATAGCTGTAATATTTAAAATTGAAACGCACACAACTGCATTTGCTAAGAGCCTTCTCTCAGATCTTGTCAAAGCTATCAACACCATCAGTCGCTTTCCGTTGCTCTTGAAGTGCCTGGTCTCTTTTATATCCACTGAGTCTTGAAACCATTAGCGTATCCTCCACTAAATTCTTCCGAATAAAAGCTGCTGGACATTCAGGACAAGTTTCACGTTGGTAACCTTGAAGCGAACTTCTGTCGTATGTATGTCCACATATTGGGTTTTTCACAGGATTTTTCATCAACAGTTTCGAAATAGGACATATCAAACTCACCACACCACCATCGACCTGAACATCATCATCATCATCACCATCACCATCACCATCGTCTGAATTCAAGCTAGACGGGAGAGGCTCTGTTGGATTGATAGTGACGAATATCTGGCTTTCAAATGCGACTTTAGCTTGCTTGGCTTTCTGTTCAAAAACTAGCTGATCTTCACCGGGCAAACTCATTTTTTTGATTGATTTTTCCAACAGTTCATAAGGTTGCAATGGTATATTTTCCATATCCTGATATAGATGTATATTAGCTATGCTTATCGGTTCTTCTACTCTAGGCAGTATCGTTGATTTCATATCTTTGAACGCATTGAAATATAATTCTTGGTTTGTTTTTAGTTTCAAAATGTTATTGTTCAAATCACGTACTCTGTTAATATTATCATCAGATTTGTAAAGACTCTTTTGTGATGCCACATATTCGTCAATTGTGATTTCTTTCTTCATCAATCGTTCATTGTTTGACTGCAGTGTGGTATCGATATAGTTTGTCAACGTTCCATTCAATAAAGAGACAAATTCTTTGCTTAGCCCATCCAGCTTGGTGCAACTCGAGGCGAAATTTAGGTCACGCAACTTTGCTTTGTACATGTTGCTCAACGGATAGTAATCGGGTAGCTTCAGCACATCATTTTCAACCAATCCATCATCTTCTTGATGAGAATTTCCAGTGGTATTTCCATCAACATCACCGTTGTTCTGCTCGTTCTCAGCGACTCTGTCTCGCGTACGTCTTGTACGCTTCGTTATCGTATCATCTGCTTCCTCAGACTCTTGCTTCAACCTTCTTTTCATCCTGTCCAGGCACGCCTCTTGTATTTCAATGTAAGATAATCGCCTATCCTCACAACCTTCTTTTTCTGTCCTTTTCAACTCCTACCTTCCACTGATAAATATATATAATTATACACAACTCATCTCAGGTCTCGTCTTTGTTTTTAAATCACACCGCGTTTAGTGAACACGTTTTTATTCTGGCAGATTTTAAGATTTGCAGATGCCGAAATTCAAGAGGGAGATTTTTATCGAAAACATTAAACCAATATTATGATAAAGAAGGGTCGGAATGATAGTGGGCTAAGTTGATAATAAACGATAAAGCTACTTTGTCATAAAAGATTGAGAGAACGTGTTTTTTTACCGTTTATATTTTTTGTTTTTCCAATAGATAATATGCCGACCCAGGAAGAACTTGTCACTATGTACAGTCAAGTGACAATACTTCAAAAGATTGTTACATTACAGCACATACACTCGTTGTATCTTGCAGCTCAGCAATCACAGCCTCCAAGAAGAGACATATCTTTCAACATTTTACAATTACAAACAATGATCAACAACAACCCTTTAATAAACCCTGATTTTGATTTTTTAAACATCAATGAATCATTGAGTGCAATAAAGTTGAAGAAACAAAGAGGAGAGACAATAAAAAACATTTTAACTCCGATCCAGATTGTCCAAGTTATTGCAGAAACGCTGGCTATTGAAACTTCAGACGGCAAGAATGAGCAGATTATATCGCAAATCCCTAAAAGTACCATTTTCAAGTTATCAAATAGTATAGATATCGCTTTAGTGAAAGATAGACTAATCAAGATACTAAATAGTTATAAAAACTCGACATTGAAAGAGATTACTGAGTTAGAACAAGCATACAAAAATACAAAGTTTGAAATAGACATGATCGAAAATGGGAAAGTGGAAGATAAAGTGCTTCAGCAAGAGTTTCTCAAAAATATCAGTTTAATAAATGATGGTAAGGTTGATAATCAACCACAAAATGAAACACATGAACAATCTGAAAAATCACAAGAGCAGTTACCAGTTCAGGCAGACAACAAGATTTCACCACTTGAGCAAAAGCAAGAGCAAGAGCAAGAGCCAGAGGCGCCAGAGGAGACAGAGCAAACACCAGAACAAAAGTCAGAGCAGAAACCAGAGAAAAAGCCAGAGCAAGAGGAGCAAGAGCAAAAATCAGAGCAAGACACGTTAGAGGAAAATTCACAAGAAACTCAATTGCAAATTCCTTCCAACCCTATAGATTCAACTACATCGTTGCCGCCGGCTGATGCAATTCCAGCAACTTCAAGCACTGATGAAGCTAGTTTAAAGTCATCACCAGTTGAACTTGTGCATAATAAAGCTTCAGTGCTATCATCTACAAGCAAGCCGACAATTCCCGAATCCACTACCATTAAGACAAAATCAACAGTTGCAGAAAAGGTTGAAGATTCGAATGTTGGAGACACGATTTCAACAAACAATGAAACTCCATCACCTGTTTCTGATTTGAAACATACTCCAACCGAAAGTGAGCCAAACAATGACGAGGTTATCACCATTAGTAAAGAGCCTGAAACGGAAGTTGATACGGTACCAAAAACAAATTCTACACCAATGAAATTATCAGCTGAAGCTGACAAAGCTGTTTCCGAAACACATTCAAAGTCTTTGACGGATGTGCAGTCATTACCGGTACAAACACCCGCCGAAACATTGCATGATGAGGAGCAGTTAACTTCAACAATACCAGACATTGATGTAAATGCCAAGGAAATGAAGTCTCCAGATACCGAAGTAATCACAACCGATGAGAAACCAAAAAAAGACATCAACGAAACTACTGACAATGACTTGGTTGTTGAGCCAGTAAGTGAAAAAATTGATCAAGCCGAGATTGTGACAGAGAATGCGATATCCACAATCACAACAGACGATTCAAATGTAGACAACGAAAATGTAAACACGCAACCAATTTCAAATGAGCTGCAATCAGCCATACCTAATACTGATTCGCAGCATGAAAAAGAAAAGAATCTAACAGTTTACAACAACGAAAGCGAAACAGTTCAAGACAAAGAAGCAAAGACTCATGAATCGTCTGATGATGATCAAGAAATGGTTGACGCACCACTACCTCCTTCTGATGATCAAGACATGAAAAACGAACCATCAAATGATACAGGAACAAATGAAGAGAATAAAGTTGTTGTGAACAGCGATGCTTCTGTAGAAGCTGACAAGAACAAAATAGAAGAGGTTTCAAGTGAACAGCAAAAGAAACAAAACATGATAGATTCTGAAGAATCTGATAATGCTGAAGTATCAGAAGAGATTTCAGCTCCAACACCAGAGCCAGCAACGCCTGAGCAATTAGAATCTGGAAGCGAAGGAGAAGACGAGGACGGTGAAGGTGAGGAATCAGATGTTGAAGAGAATACTGAAACTAAAAACACAAGAAAGCGTGTACGCTCCTTGTCTACATCATCTGCCAGTGCCTCTAACAAGAGATTTCATATATTGTCTACTCAACTACTAAGTCAAATTGCGTCCAACAGATTTGCCTCAATGTTTTTACAGCCTGTTAACGAGCATGAAGAGCCCGAATACTACAATTTGATAAAGTATCCTGTTGACTTGAAAACATTAACTAAAGAAGTTAAATCCAATAAAATTCAAACTTTTGAAGAGTTGGAATTTAAACTACAGCTCATGTTCAGTAATGCTATCATGTATAATGATACTTTCCAAACCGAGACTTATAAATGGACGATTGAGATGATGAAGGAGGCCCAAAGCTTGGTTCAAATGTTCAAAGAGTCCTATGTTGATAACTAGTCATTTTCAGGGCAGTTCCGAGTGTATTTATATTTGTAATTCTTTAATTTTTCTTCTTTTTTTTTGATCTTTTTTTATCTTTTTTATTTATTTTTTTTTTTTTTAATTATTCTTTTCTCTTTTTTTTTTTTTCATTTTTTTTTTCTTTCATTTAAACCCCTCTAAATAACTAGTTTTGAAGTTGGTACTTGTTTACTTGAGTGTTTTAAAGCCATAAAAAAAGTCAATTTTCCTATCTAAATACAAGTCAAAATAATGAATATACACAAATTCTGGTAGTTGTTTGGCCTACAACAAGTCTGAAATTTCACTCAACAAATTGACACTCTAGTTACCACCTCTCATTTGGTTCATCAAGATTTGGTTCTGCTCTTGGAATCTAGAACCAACTCTTTCACTGTGTTTCAAGAATTTTTCAGCACACTTGTTTAAACATGATTCTTCTCTGGATGTTAATTTGTTAGAGGTGAAGTCATTAACACAGTCGTTGAAACATCTGTCAACCAAGTTGGTGTAAAGCTGTAAGATCAAGAAGTGATTTAAAAAGTACCCGCATGCAGTCCATAACGGGTTGATAGTTGTGTAATTTAGTTAGTATATATAAATTAACAAGCAGAGAAAGGAGAAAAGACACCGCTATTCAATCACATTCAACATATATATAGTAAAGTACTTACTCTCATGAAATCATTCATTTGCTTTTGTTCCACAACTTTTTGGAACTCTTGTTGTTCTTTGTAGTTTAATTGATCCATTTTTGCTGTCTGTGTTTATCTTGGTAGTGTTTTCAAATATCTGACTATCAACTTTTCAAATTAATACAACTCTAACCTTAACAACAACTCTTATAACAGTTTTCAATATGTACAACTTCTTTGAAACTCAACTCGTATCGATATTTTGCGGATTGGTTTTCGATTGCGAGCCAATTTTTGAAAAATTTTGGAGATGACGTAAAACGAGATTTTGCTTTACCCGGCTTGGAAAGAAGCTGTGAAGAAGACGATTAATGATTTAAAGCTCTTTTATATTAAATATATATAACTGAAACTACAAAACTGAAACAGAATTCTGTGATTGTCTGTGGTGTATCTGTATCTCCAGAGACAGAACCGAATAATCTTCATTTTTTTTTGTTGTTAAGATGGCACAATCCAAGTCTTATTCTGAAAGAGCTGATGCTCATCCATCTCCAGTTGCTCGTAGATTGTTGAATCTTATGGAGACGAAAAAGACAAACTTGTGTGCTTCTGTTGATTTGACCACCACCAAGGAGATTCTTGATTTGTTGGACAAGCTCGGTCCTTTTATCTGTTTGGTCAAGACCCATATTGATATTGTGGAAGATTTCACTTACGAAGGAACTGTTGTCCCATTACTTGCATTAGCCAAAAAGCACAATTTTATGATCTTTGAAGATAGAAAATTTGCAGATATAGGGAACACAGTGAAATTACAGTACAAAGGTGGTGTTTATCAGATTGCCAAGTGGGCAGATATCACCAATGCTCATGGTGTGACTGGTTCAGGGATTGTTTCTGGCTTGAAACAAGCTGCTGAAGAAACAACTCAAGAGCCAAGAGGTTTGTTAATGCTTGCTGAATTATCTTCAAAAGGTTCTTTAGCGTATGGCGAATACACTAAACAAACAGTTAATATTGCTAAATCAGATAAGGATTTTGTTATTGGATTTATTGCTCAAAATGACATGGGTGGCCGTGACGAAGGTTTTGATTGGCTGATCATGACTCCTGGTGTTGGGTTAGATGATACTGGAGATGCTTTGGGTCAACAGTATAGAACAGTTGATGCAGTCATGAAAACTGGAACTGATATCATCATTGTGGGTAGAGGATTATTTGGTAAAGGCAGAGACCCTGTTGTCGAAGGTGAAAGATACATGAAGGCAGGTTGGAACGCATACTTGAATAGACTAAACTAAGCCTTTGATCCCATTTTTCTTTTCTTGTAATTTACAGTATTGGTAATTGTTATTACTTATTCAATATTATAGAAGCAAATAATTAACGGAATATGTTTTGAAGTAACAATAGTAACTAGCAGTTGAAAAAAATTCTGGAAAAAATGGAAGATATAATATGTACATGTATAAAGAAATCGATTGTTTATCAACTTGAGACAAACCTAACCGGTGGAAAGATTTATTCCGGGCCCAAAGGAGGAGCAAGTTCCATACTTAGTTTCTGTCTTGATATCTCAAAAACCACTAATCCAATAGATGTAGCTGGGATACTGGTCCATGTTGTACGCACAAATCCTCTATAAAAAAATCCTAACCATGATAAGTGGGATTTGTTGTATCTGGTTTTAATGATATCAAAAGTTTGAATATAAGAGTTATAGTACAACTTAAAAAATTTTCTTCTTTCGGAATGATTTATTTCATTATAGATATCCAAAGCTTCAAGTCTTGACAAATGGATTTTTTGAATCTTGTTGAATGGGTACTGAATAGCCAGTAAAGCAGACGCAGCGCTTGCACCAGCAAGCAGTATAAATGACAATTGTAAAGCCTTTTCAGAATTTGGATGACTAACCAGCTGAGGATTTTTTTCTCCTTGTATTATTCTAGCTTTCCAATACTGGAACCCATTTATCAGTGATTGTGTCTGATGATAACCTTGATTTTTGAAAAATTCAAATATTGAAAAATAAAAAGCAAATCCCAAACTTTCTTTAATAAAATTTAAACTGAAACCAGCGAAAATTCCAACTAGACCAATTTGCTTTAATTTGTGTCTTCCGTATTCCCATAAATTCTTATGTTTCCCATTCACCAATTCAGCATAAGTGGATCTGGCATAAAGTGCATCGATAGGTGATGCTGCAATACTGGCAAAAGAACCGGCAATAAACCCTGCTCTGAAAGTGTCAAAAGGATGGGGATCTTCAAGGGTATTTTGCTTTTTACCATTAAATGTTTGTAACGCAGTTAAATATGTAGAATACAATATCACACCAACAGCAGAATTTGCAATCAAGGGAGGTAAGACTTGTCTTGGAATGAAATCCCAGCCTTCTCTTTTGATAGATCTATACAACACTGCAATACCAGAGTGTGTTCTAATACTCCATGGTTTTGAGGCAAGCTCTCCATGCAGATAAGCTCTTGCTGGCGTGAGATAATCAAATCTTGAAGGTCTAAACAGTTTTGCCGGATTTCTCATGTATAGTGATGTAAATTGATAGATCAAAGCTCTTATACCTGCAGACGAAGCTGAGACAACTTGAGTGTTACGAGTTGACAACTGCTGTCCTTGTTTGAAGCTATTAGAAGAGTTTGATACTTCTGTATTTTCATTTTTTTCATTGATATAATGAGCTGGAATCAGTACGGGATTCACAAGCGACTCCAAAGGAGAATTGATATTTGTGGACAGTGTTTTTTCTGATCGCAGTACAGGCGTCTTTGTAACTTGTGGGTCCCTGAGACTTGTTCCATCCATTTTGTTGTCTCAATTCTGGGGTTAATCTAAATGCTATATGAATCTGAAAGACATTTATTTATTGTGGGAGAAAAAAAAATTGAGTGAGTTTCAAACTGTATGTAAGTTTGTATGCCTTGGTATGTGAGTCCGGGATTGATAACGAGGAACTGATTAAAGTTTGTTGGAACGCTATAAGATGCTCAGATCTGACTTCAACTATGGATCTTGTATTTAACAACTAACAGCTTTTTCTATTTTTACTTTTTGCGTTTAAACATACACACACCGTTATGCTTCACGGTGTAATTTGAACTTGATTTGTTTTTTGTCAATATTTTTTGTTTCTTTTTCAACAATTAAAAAACGGCGTGCGGCATACTTTTTACATATAAATGAAAATTGACTCTACGTGAAAGATTGTTACATTGTATCAGAAACTGAAACTATTATCATTATTATATTATACATATGGAGATCTAGTGATCAAAAGAGTGGAAAAAAACTGAAAATAGTTTTTCAATTGTTGAGCTAACTACTCTGTAGCCTCTTTTACAGCTTCATCGTTAGGGGATGGAGCTGCAATATCGCTATCTAAACTCGTATCTCTGACTAAAATTTTCAAAGACTTGTCGATCTTAAGTTCTAACAAACTCTCTAAATCCAACTGAGATTTTTTAACCAACATTAAACTTTTCAGAATTTCAAGCATTTCATCGTCTGAGTGAGATTTGGCTTTGTTTTTAGCAATAAACTTTGAGACAAGAATGAGCAATTTAGAAACAACCTTGTTCAAATTGTCAAAATCATAAATCATAATCACTTTACATGCTAAATTTAAAACATCGTGTTGTGTTTTAGCGATACCAACCATATCTGTACTTTCAACTTCCGGTTTGAGCAGTTCGTAAAGTAGTCTAATACAACTAGCTTCGAGCACTTGCTCTGAGGAAAGCTCGTCCAATGGGACATCTTTTGAAACTAACAAACTAGTCAAGGAATTCAATGCGTGTGCTCTCACCTCTCTGCAAGGATTATAACATTGATGAGCAATAGCCTCAATCAATGAGTACCATGCTAAAGGTTTATTATCAACGTTTGAAGATTTGAACTCTGAGGTCTGTATCACATGAGTCAATTTTGTTGTAAGTGTAACCGATTTTAAAGCTGTTGAAACCAAATCTTGAAATGGATTTTTGTTTTTTTCCAACTTGTGTCCACTAGAAGTTAATTTATCGTATTCTTGTTCCCATTGCGCACCTAGGGCACCAACTGCTGAAACTTCATCCAAAATTCCTAATATATTCATGAAATTAGAATAATTGATCAATTCAGGATGTTCGGTTATAAAAGTGTTTGTAAATTGATAAACAATTTCAGAATACTTTGGGGTGGATGCAAAGACTCTAAATAACGACCAGTAATTTTCTTGAGTAGCAAGGATGTCCTGACACCAGCTACCTTTAGCTAAAAGTAACACTTCCAAAGGAGATAAAACTGATGAAGCATCTTTAACAAATGATTCTCTGTTTTCTGTCGAAACTTTGTAAAGCTCTTGTATAGTAGATATCAAATTTTCTTTGTTTGATGCATCTCCATTATGTAATAATAATAGCTTATAAGAGACAACTCTGGAGTAGTTTTCCATTGAAGTTTGACCTATAGTATTTGTAAACTCATCACATTTGGTCACTGTTTGCAAGATCAAGTTGTTATCACTGGAAATAAGCAAAAGACACACACAACACTCTAGTATGAAAATATACTCACTTGAATAAACAGCTGAATCAGTTTTATCACTAGCAGGTAGGTAACTCAACAAGATTGGCACAAGTTTGTTAATGTTTGGAATTGAAGTCTTGCTGACATTTCTGAAAAGGGCACCAACATTGCTTGTCTTGATGCAGTCAATTGTGGAAAGAGTACATTCAATTTCCTCATCAGAAGGTTCTGGAGTGTCTGAAAATCCTTTTAAGTATGAAGAAAATGTTGAAAATAAATTATTTTCTTTTAGTGCTTTGCTTCTATTTAGTTGAATATCTGGACGTGGTTTGGACAATGGTTGTAAATTCAGTTTCTTTTGGAATTCAGGGAATAAATTAGGATCTATCAACCCATTTTCAAACAATTTCAATGTTAACAAAACTAAAGTTGACCATTTATCAGAGACTTTATAATTCACTTTTTTAAGAATTCTGAACAAAACAACAACACTCATTTGAGCCCTAAAATCCTTACCAAACGAAACTGCCAAGTCACTCACAACAATGACCTCGTTTTCCTTCTCAAGTTTCAATTCAATTGTAGGAATGATTTGTCTAGGTTCTGAGTCAATGTTATAAGTCTTCACGTTAGTTAGTGTTGTTAAATGTGCAACTAGCTCAATAATTTCATCTACAACCTCACCAAGGTCAAAAAATTGTGCAACTGTAGCACATTTCTCAATTGTTGAAATCATTCTAGTGACTATACTATCATGTGTAGTATTTTCGAAAACACTAACTGCTGTTGAGATTATAAATTGATGAATTTTGTTGTACAATAATTTATCAAACTGTAAAGAATCCTTTAATTTGTTTTTCGATGTCACAAAATTTGAGCCATTGGTATGTTCTTCAGTGAGCAATTTACTTTCTTGCTCTGCTATTAATGAATGCCAAATAGTTTCAAACCATTTAGAAGTACCTTTATGTTCATCAAGCATCACAATTTCTTTATCCTTAATACTTTGATAAATTTTTTCAAGGTACCAAACAGGGAAATCTTTACCTTTATAACAACCTCTAAGATTTCTTTGATAATCTTCAAAACTCATTGGCTTCTTAACGTTTGGATTGTGTAAATCTGTGTTAAGCATAATGATGGAAAATGCAAGTACAAATAATCCATCTTTATTTGGAGTGACTGTTTCTTCATCTTCGACATCTTGAGCAGATTCATCAACTGGATCTTGACATTCAATATATCTATCGTTGAAAGCTTCAATAATACGTTCAATTTGTTGAGCTTCACCTGGTAATCTGAAACTGTTCAACATCATTCTCAAACCTTCATCGGGTCTAAGATTCTTAAAATCAATCAAATTGACAAATTCTTTCAATAATTCGGTATTTGAGGATTTTGCTAATAATTCTCCCAATTTTTTCTTATCAAATCTACCCGATTTTTCAAATAAAAATTTGGCAACTTCACCAACATCTTGAGTATCTTTAATGAAACCTTTGGCTTGTAAAAGTTTCAAACCTTCTGATGGTTTCTCATTCCATTTTTTAGTACATTCTATGAAATCTGATTTCTTAATCTGTTGTAATACTAATGGATTCGATTTTAAATTTGAAAACTGAATATTGGATTTTTTAGCCAACTTGACCCTATCATAAGTTGCATCTATCCATGATAAGATTCCTTCCATACAAATAGGAGGTATATTTGTGGTGATAAGCACATCGGAATATGATAAGCGACACAAGATTTTCAATAATAATTCAGTTATATCTGATCTATCAAAATCACAATCGTAAGATTTGAAAAGATTTATGAAAAAATCTGGTGATCTAGCCCATAAAACGCTTAATGACTCAATGAAAATCTCTTTTAATGAATTTGATTTTGAAGTTTGTAATTCTTCGTTTAATTCTTGAATTTCTTTCTCAGTTTTCAACTCCTGGCCATTTTGTTTAACATTAGCCATGTTGAATACGCTCTTGTTCTTTTTTTCCAAATCTGCGTCTAATTTAGTAAAATTTCCAATCAACATTTGAGTGATGGTACTTAAAATCAATTCAATTTGAATTTTCAAATAGTAACTCATATTCAAACTGAGATTTAAGAAAAGTTTCATAGCTAATGATAACAATTGAGATGATTCTGTGGATTGAATTAGTAAAACTAAATGATGGCATGCTTTATCAGATATCAATTCAAATAGTGTAGGATGTTTTTGTAAAAGGTCTCCACTCACTTCGACAATAGTGTTTAGGATATTTAATGCTAATAATCTAGAACCTTCAGTGAACCTGAATTGGTTTTCAGAAGATAAAATGTCCACTGTATGGTTCATGTACTCTCTCATACAAGGAATTCCAAATGGTGTTTTATCATCGTCGGCCCCTGAAATGACCTGAACGCCACCATCTTCATACTCTTGTTCTTGTTGTATCTGATTTGCTTCATCAACGGTCTCTTCATTTATCAATGGTTCGGGGGTTGATTCCACTTTTAAATTCTGTAAATCTTCATCCAAGTCTGTCTCTGACTTGTGAACTTGTGATCCACCAATTGTATCTTCTGGCAAACCTGAAATATCATTTGAAGTAAGTTCAATTTCAACTGTTTTAACATTATGATTGAGTTCAGGGTTGGTTTCAATGTACCGAAGTTTGGAGAAAATTTTTTCAGTGATGGTAATTAAAGTAGTTTCAGCAGCGCTTCTCAAAATTTCTCTTCTTCTAGTATTGATAGCGAGTGAGAAACATGTGGAGACAGCTTCATACATTGAATCATCAGTTAAGAGATCACCTAAATCAGAATCAACAATCATTTCCAAAAGCTGGATTATCTTGATCAACAATATATCATCCTGAGTTTGATCAGCGCCTTCGAATTTACAATGAGATAACGCTGAGATGATTTGACCTAAACAATGATGTATATCGCTTTGAAGAGTATTTATCACACCGTATTTGATGAATTTAGAAAGTGAGTTCACTGCAATATTTGTGATTGTGCCTGATGTATTTGGGGATCTTATTAAGACCAAAAATGGTTGTAGAATGGTGATGACATCGATTTCTTTAATATCTGAGATTTCACTCAACATTGAACGTAATTCCACAAATCCACTTAAAAAATGGTCATCCTCTTTTAATTTAGCTCCTGATTTCAAGAAATTTGAAACTCCAATAGTGCTGTCTTCATCTGCAAATGGGGAATTTTCTTTAATAAATTGAGATCCTAAAAGGGCAGATAAGGGGCTTGATGAGGTCTTTGTTGACTTTCTCATTGCTGAAGTTATGAACGTGCATTCTTGGATAACAAATGAAAGCACGTCAATACTCGCCAACTTTCCCCCCTGCGTCATTATAGTTATTGAGATTTAACTTTTCAGTTTAAATTCTTCCAAAAACTGTTGTACTAATAATTGATGATGGAAATTAAATAGACACTTGCCAAAAAATAAAACAGAAAAGTGCAATGGTTAAATCTACGCACTCAATCTCACTAAACAACCCAAACTAAATCAAATCACTTGAACTTGATCTAATTGAACACTATCTATTTTTTGAGTCTGGTTCTTGCTGCTCTACTGAAATCTAACCAAATCACAATAAACATGTCAAGTAGTTTTGTTGTTCTCTTTGAGCCCAACCAACGCTAATCTTCACCTCACCAAATAAAAAAGGAAAAAAAAAACAAAGAGAATTTGACGCGGTACACTACTGTTAGTTATGTCATAGCTTGAAAGCTGTTTGAATGGGTGGAAACATGAATATAAAGTACTTTAATGGTGGATTAATAGTATAAATAAATATACACACAATATATTATACGATATACAAGAAGCCTGGCAAGCTTACAACAGCTGCTAGATGTTTCGATTTCTGAAGCTCTTGTACGCTCTCCAAGAGAGACTGGTGTCCTTTTGGACCCATGGATTGCCAATTTCGAAATCGTACTTTTCAAGGCGTTCCAAGTATGAAACTGTGGGTAGTGCAACCATATAAGGCAAGAACAAAGAGTCGGGCACGCCGTGTCTAAAAGTCCAAAACTGTTTGTAAAGCTTGGGGTCTTTGGTTGCCTCTACGGCTTGAATTATTAGATCTGATCGCAGGAGACTCAATTTTGTTCTTGCTGATAGTATGTGATCGTTTGCTACACTGGCCATTTCGAAAATAAGAGTCTTGACAATCTCACTTGACTTTGTAGTTGTACTTGTGTCCAGAATTTGTCTTAGAATCTCTTCTTGTGAGACCTGGTGATTTTCCACCAACTCAAGTGGTATCATCAATACATTGTGAACTGAAGCGTAGTAGTTAAGACCTCTAATAAAAGTTGCAATTGCGGTGGCTTGCCCAATATGTGCAGAAATTTCCGTTGTGGTGTTGAGCAAGGACTCTGATGGTTCGCCAGGTTGAGATAGTATGGCGTTAGCAAACTGGGAGTTCAAACCGTCGACGTGCGATAGAAAAGCTGACTGTAACAGATAGTTCATTTGCGAATAAACGCCTTCACCAAAGGAACAGATTTCGTCCACGGTCTGAAACCCGTGTTGCAACTGGTTGGTTGCAAAATGTTTGTGGCTTTCTATGATTTGCATGAAATTTTTTTCTTGAAGCTGGAAATTTGAGTTCAAGCAAGCTCCAATTAGTGTCGTGACTGGTTCTCCTGTTGATATTATCTTGCCTGTTTTCACTTCTTTGTTGAAAACGTTCCCTATTTCTTGTTTCCAATGTTCAAACTTCAAAGCTTGAAACTGTTGATGCTGATTTTTACGTCTGTCGACCTGACCTCTGAGATAGATCTTTTGGATCTCTTTATTAAACGCTCTAATTGCCAGAAACGGATCTCTGATCTTGGCTGGATACAACTCCATTAAAAACTCAGACGACTTTTCGTGCTCGCCAATCAACCGTCCACAGTCATACCGAGCTTTGGCGACTATATCGCTCTCACCGTAATTGTAACCAGTTTTCTCACCTTGTCCTTGTGCTTCTCCATTACTCACACTCTGGAAATACAATTTGTCACGAAACTTGTCAACTATCGAAAACTGTGGGGAAGTAAAAGTTGAAAAGCAACACCCAGCCCGCAATGTTTGCTCAATTGACAGCTTTCCCGATAACATTCTCTAGCTGGATAAAATAGGTAGAACGATAGATTTAGTATCTTGCAGTATATACTTTGTGTATTAGATCAAATCAGATCAAATGAATCTATTTCATCTCTATCATCAATTAACCATACACATTTGAAATGTTACCAATCACTTCTCTTAAGGTCCCGCCAAAGAAAAAGCGGGGCCAAAATATTATATGCGGTGTGAGGTGTTGTTATTGTTCTATAATATTTTTTGCCTCAAAGCCGCATTTACGGATTAATTTTTTTTTAAAAAAATTTAACACAGCCTTGAATTTTGTTTTTTTAGTGTGAAAAATTTAAAGAGTGAGTGAGAGAGTGAAATAAGTTGAGTTGAGTTGGGTTGAGTGGATTGAGTGGATTGGTAGGGGAAATAGATTGCTTTAGTTGGATCAAGTTTAGGATATTATAGTTACAGGATGCAGGAAGACAAGTTTGTGTATTTGGATGTTGCGATTGGTGGCAAGAAGATAGGCAGAATAGTGATTGAACTCTTTTCGAGTCTAGCACCAGAGACATGCACTAACATTTTGCAGCTGTGCCAGGGTGCAAAGTATAAAGGCACCACATTCCACAGGGTTGTCAAGAATTTCATGATCCAGACTGGAGACATAGAGTACGGAACTGTAAGTTGTATTAGTGGAAATAGCAGCAATGAGGACTATCCACCAGCTAATTTGGGCAAAGGCGGTTGCTCCATCTATGCCACGCCTGAAAACCCACAAGGTGAGTTCAGAGACGAGAATTTGAACCATCCTATAGACAAGGCCTTTCTCGTTTGTATGGCTAACAAATCTAAACCGGATACCAACACCTCGCAGTTTTTTATAACCACTTTTGCTACGCCTCATTTAACTGGCAAACACACCGTTTTCGGTAAAGTTGTCAAGGGTAAGTCGGTGGTGAGAGAAGTTGAAAGAGTGGATGTCTTGTCCAACAAGAGCAGTACAGATCAAGGTGGTGTGGCCACTGCATGGGTCCCTGTGAAAGATCAGATGGTGGTGATTGAAGATTGTGGAGAGTGGCATTCGGGCGATGAAGTGCCTTGTTTCAACGCTTGTTATGATACAATAGGTGGCGATCACTATGAAGAATACCCCGATGACAACGAAATTGAAGGCTTGAATCTTGAGAACGGCGAGCAAACTTATAAAATTACAAATACTATAAAAGAATCAGGCTCACTCTTGTTTAAGCAAAAACTTTTGCCACAAGCTCTTTTAAAGTATAAAAAAGCGCTACGCTATTGCAATGAGTTGATTCCTGATATAGATTCAGATAAAGTTCATTATAACAAGTTCTTGGAGCTTAAAAAGAAACTATTCTTGAACTTGTCTCTAGTCTCATTACAACTGGGTCATTTCCAAGATACAATCGACTATTGTGGATTCTTGCTAGAACTCGGTAAAGATACCAAACTCACAAACTTGGAGTCTAGTAAAGTCTTATTCAGACTCGGTAAGGCTTATGCTGGGCTTAAAAGATACCAAGAAGCACTAGAGTTTCTGAAAAATGCTAGCTTGCTGAACCCAAACGACAGTCTCACTATCAGAGAAGTGGCCAACCTCGAAAAGTTGGTCAAGGAAACTAAAGAAGCTGAAAAGAACAAATACGCTAAATTCTTCGGCTGACTCTTTAACAAGCACAACGAGATACAACGTGCCTTAATTGAATATTTATTAAAAATAGCACTGTGTATAAATCTATATATGAATACATCCCATATTTTTAATAAACTGTAGTTATGTGCAACTCACACCAAGCCTTAAATAATGACAGGATACAAAAGAGTTGATAATCATTTTTCAAGAAAAAGAAAAAAAAAAAAGAAAAAAAGTGATAAAAAAATTTTGTCTTTATAAAACAACTAACTAGTATTCTTATGCTGTATGAAATAAAGATCTTTTAACTTCCACCTTTTGTAATACAGAAATTGCAAACTACCATTTTTTTTTGATGTTGAGCTAGTTCTTTGCATCAGCTAAAAAAATCTGCTCACCATTGTTAATGAAGTAAACGCAAAAGCTATAATTGGTTACCTATTCTCTACACGCTCTGCTAAATGTATAACTACTGAATTTACTTACCAGGATACTGTATAATAGTGAAATGCCAACAGCAACATTCAATAAAATTGATTTTGACAGAGGGTCCAAGGAGAGAAAGAGTAATTTGAAAATAGTCAATACAGCAGAACTACTGGGAGAAGAAGTTGACCCTTCACAAGTTTTTAAATCCAATGATGATATCAAAAAGGTAGATCCAGAAACACTAATCACCTACTTACCCAAGAAAATACGCACAAACTCTTCAGTTCTGAATTATAAATCACAGGTACTCAGACAAGTAGAACAAGATGATTCAAAACGAACAAGACGACGTTCCAGTGTCTTAAGACACATGTCTGTTGGAAGTCAAGTCGCTGGTAATGATATCAACAAGTTTAGATTAGAATTGAAGGAAAACGAGTTTATTGTTGAGGAGTCGCCAATTGGATTTAGTAGATCTCCAGATGATGTTGGTAAACCTGATAAATCGACTAACAAACCCGCTCAAGATGTTCCGAAGATAAGCGATTTCCAAAAGTTAAAAGTACTAGGCTGTGGGGCCTATGGTAAGGTTTTGCTTGTTAAACATACAAATACTGGACATCTCTTTGCACAAAAGGAGCTCAAGAAGGCATCTATAGTGGTCAATAATAAAACCATTGAAAGAACAATGTCTGAGCGAACAATTCTATCTGAGATTTCCCAACATCCTAATATAGTCAAATTATTCTACGCATTGCATGACGAGAATAAACTTTATTTGATATTGGAGTATATTCCAGGTGGTGAATTGTTTCAATATTTGGCTAAAGAGCGGTTTTTTAAAGAATCGGTGGCTTCATTTTACATTGCTCAAATGTCTTTAGCTTTAAAATATTTACATGATTTAGGTATCGTTTATCGTGATTTAAAGCCTGAAAATTGCATGCTTGATGACAAAGGTTACTTAATATTGACTGATTTCGGATTAGCTAAAAAACCTACAAATTGGGTAGGTGATACAGATGGCGACTTGGAGCAAGATAATTGGTGCAATTCAATTATTGGAACACCCGAATATTGTTCGCCCGAGGTTTTACGTGGTGAAGACTATGGAGTTAAAACAGATTGGTGGTCTTTGGGATGTGTCATGTTTGACTTGTTAAGTGGCGCTCCTCCATTTACAGGTAATAATCATAAAACTATAACAAATAAAATATTGAAAAATAAACCAAAATATCGAACTCATTTCACTGCTGATGCAAAAGATTTATTGAACAAATTATTGAATAAAAACGCTCAAAAAAGATTTGATGTCAATAGTAAGTGGGAAGAGTCATTTAAAAAACATAGATTCTTCAGATATTATAACTGGGACGACTTGTATAACAGAAAATGTCAAGCTCCAATTGATACCACTGTAACGGACCCAGAATTGGCTGAAAACTTCGATGAGTCTTTCACGAGAATGAAGATCTCAAACTTGAACATATCAGACTCGACCAATGAGTTGGACGCTGCAGCCAATGACTGTTTTCAAGGTTTCTCATACACGGTTAGCGAGAGTTACCTCGACGCATATCTAGGTTGATTACTATCGATATCCCTTTACACCGCTATCCATGTTTTTCAATCTTCAGATTGTAAGTTGTCTTCTGTTGTATTTTATGCATTTGTAAATTATTAAGTTAAGAGTTCCGCCATTATTACAATTCGTAAACTGTACAAGGCAACCCAACTTTGATCAAAGCGTTTTCTGTCAAATCCCAAGGCACATTAAATAACCCAGCATTGATCTTTGGCATGAAAACGGTTGGCGGTTGATCACCGTTGTATTTTCTCAAAATTTCACAAACTTGCATATCTGGAACAGATTCAATATGCAACAACTGATCTTTCAAGTGGTTCATTGCCATCTCAGTATATTTGGCAATTGCTGTGGGACTTTCTCTCCCCATTATACTTGTGAATAGGCAAACAACAATAACCCGTTCTCCTGTCGCTTCTGTATAACCTTTATCTCGAGGTTGAATTGGGATCATAAGCGAAGTTCCGAGTAATTTCGCAGGATCGTCTTGGAAACTCTTGCAATGCTGATTATACTTCTTGAATGCAGATGGGAACAACTTCTTGAACGCAAGCGCTACACCTGCTCCCCAGTATCCTAAACAATTGCATGCGTGTGCAACTAAAATTGGTGATTTGTGATTAGTGTTCACCTTAGTAACTTGGAATAAATCGCCTTTAACGTACTTTATTAAAGTCATGGTTTAAATATTAATACTTATTATTACAATCTGTTAGACGTACTGAGATGTGAATATAGTGTTGAAAAATACCAACAAGTGCCATTTTGTTCTCTTTAATGAGAGGCATCAAGGGAAAAAGCCGCACATGGAGGATTTTTCAACACTTCTTTGGAGTTACTACTGAAGATTAAATCAAATTTCCTATTCAGTTCTCTATCTTGTCTATTTTACAACACCATTTGATATAACGACTAACAGCTATTTGCTGATGGATCCGGAGCTGAAGAAAGATTTTAACTTTTTGACAAAAGAGATCAAAAAAGACTCAAGATCCACTAGAAATCGTATCCATTCAATCTTCCTCGACTCGAAATTTGTGCTTGAAACCGCACATCATTTATCCATTAATAGAAACACTGAAGATGAAAAGATACCTATAGTTCCAAATGAACGGTGTGGAACCTGGTACGTTCCACCATTCGAGTACCACGAAACGTGCTATTTCAAGTCCACGGATGGACACATTAATAACTGGGATTTCTCAACTAGACGGTTGAATCTGCCCATTCTACCACTCATATCTAAGTATCAAGGGTTGATGATTGTTGATTCAACTCGAAGAGGTAAAAAAATGCCTGACTCTCTTTCCAAGACTATTCCAATCTGGCTTGCGATTTTGAACTGCATAATGTTTGGGCCAAGTACAGATCCTAATAATAGTTATTGGTTGTTCACGCCGCCAGAAACCGTTGTTGAGTCTGAGAGATCTAGAATGGTGGACAAGATGCCAGACTTGTACTCGAAAAGTTCACAATTGACAGAGAGTGGAGTAATAACTAAAGAGTCACTACTTAAGATGTTTAAAGGTAAGCTGCTCAGACCAATTTGGGTCTACCCTCGTTCTATACTTCCACCGCCTAGCCCGTCTCTTTCAAGTACAGGTGAGCAATGGGACTTTATCCCTATTTATCTTGTAACCGCTAGTTATAGGTGTCAAGATGGAACAGACAAGTATTCCGGTTTTACTTATGTTCAAGGTGCAGCAGACGACGAAGAGTTATGGGCCGAAGGATTGAACAGTGAAATTCTCTGGGAGAATAAAGACTTTTTCAGAGATTTGGCAAGAACAGAAGCGGAGATTAAAAACTTTATTCAAACACAGAAAACTGGAAAAGCTGATGATTTAGAAAGTAGTAGTGTGGTTGCCAATGAACTTTGCAAAGTTACCGGTCAACTAACTTTCGGTAAACTGACATCGCCAATTAAAGCAACAGCTCAATCCGTTTTGAGTTCGTTCAATCATAATTATCAACTGATTCTGATATTTGATGACCAGTCGCAGATACTGGATGACACTGAGAGTTCAAATTCTGACGATGGCTCGGCATCTAGTGGGAAAGTTATACAGTACAATTTGAATTCAGGCTCGAAAAAATCATCTAAAGAACTAAGAAGTACTTTTCCAGAGATATTCCAACATATCGAAAGTACCTTGTACAACGGAAGTGACTCAAATATTTTAGTTTTATGTTCCACAGGGGAGGACTTATCTCTGTCGGTTGTTCTTGCAGCATTCACGAAATTTTACCAAAAAGATGATTCAGGATTAAATAATGTACTACAACCAAGAGATAAAAGACAGATAATAGACAAAACGCTAATTAGGCGTAGATTGCTGGAAATTATACAGTTAAAAGCTGTTAATCCTAGCAGATCTTCTTTAAACTCGGTGAACTCATACTTGATGTCTTGATTTAACTTGCAGTTTATGTTTAGTAGGTACATATAATGTATATTATACAGTTAATATTATCAACATAAAAAGTATTATACATGATTTTTCAAACTAAAATTTTAGCGATGATATAGTCCATTCAAGATAGTGAACGGAAAAAAAAGGTATCATTAAAAAACAAATAGGCTAGTAAGAATGTAAATAACAACCAAGCAGAAAAAAAAAAAAAAGAAAAAAAAAAGCAGAAAAAAAAAAGTAAAAAAGTTAAAAAAAAATTAAAATAAAAAAAAAGAACGATATAAAACAAGTCTGATACCAAAACAAGTAATCAACTATAATTAAAAGAATGCATCACTGAAGCAAGTCACAGACTTGCAATCAAAAGTGAGCTTTCATAGTTAGTTATCAGCAGCTAAAGACTCATAGAGTGTTCTTTGTCGCTTTCCGGTTCGTATTCATTTTCTTGACTATTATTAAAAGCTTCTAAATTGGCATCAGAAGGCACAAAGTAATCTTGAACTGGTACGTGTTGGATATAAGGAGTATAATACATTGGCTGAGCTTGTTGAATCAGCATTGGTTCGTTGTAATAAGGCATTTGAGGAGGAAATTCAGCTGACATTGGCATTGGAGATGGAGGCATATGCGCATATACAACATGTGCTTGATGAGAAGGATAGTAACCAGGTTCATTAACATAACTTGGTTGTCTAGTTGTTGGATTGTACTGATAGTCCATTTGGCCTTGGCCAACAAATGATCTTCCACGTTTAAATTTATGATTAGTTTGTCTTTGAGATTGAGCTGGTTTTTTATTTGAACCACGAGATTTTGATCCATTTTGACTAGTTTCAGATAAAGAAGATTGTGAAGGGAAACTATTAACTTGATTCGAAACACTTGAATCGCTATTTTTGTTATCATTTGATTCGGTTTGAGTTGAATCAATTGAGTAAACGCTATCAGCAACATTTTTCAACTCTTCAGAATTTTCAGTTTCTGGTTCATTGCCACGTAAACTAATATTGGAAACTTTTTTAACAATTGATTTTGAAGTTATTCCCATGCTTTCAAAAGCATTAGCGACTGAATCAGTTATATCAATTGAAGAAGAATCATTACTATCTTCTATATTTTTGTATTGTGATTGTAGTAATCTTTTACGTTTTCTTCTTTTTTCAGCTTTAAGTTCTTTGGTTTTCTTTGATTTGGCTGAGTTCCCACATCTATCTTTTCCAAATGAAATTTTGAAATCTTTATATTTATTGTCGAATTTAGCATGAATCTTTTCGGCATCTTCACCATTGAATTTGTCAACTACGTTTATAGATGACAAAATATCTGAAAAATTGATGAATGCACATTGATCTTTGAAAAAATTAATTTGCTCAACTTCACCAAAAAAGCTGAAATCACGTTTTAAAGTATCAAGATCTGGAATTATTGTATCAATTTGCTCCTGGATTCCGTTATCTGTTTCGACTTGTTTGTCCTCTTCATCAATTGCCGTGTCGTTTTCAATTTGTTTTTGGTCTTGATCTTGCTCTTGATCTTGCTCTTGATCTTGCTCTTGATTTGGCTCTTGGCCTTCATTTTGATCTTGATCTTGATCAGTGTCTTTAAATCCAATATAAACGTTTCTAGAAGCACCATATGACACTGCATCTGCTATTCTCGGATTCAGTGGACCTGGGTTTTTACCCCAAGCGACTCTGATTCTTTTACCATGAATAACTAATCCATCAACAAGACTATTGCATAAGAAATTAGCAGCATCTGGAACATTAATAAAAGTTAAAAAGCAAATATGTTTATCAGTGAATAATTTCAAATTTTCTAAAATTCCACCACGCACAGTATTACAAATTTCTTCAGTTGTCGTTTTAGGATGTAAATTACCTAAATAAACTGTTCTGTTGTCTAAATTATCTTCTTCCTGAGAAGGGAAATAACTTTCGCTTATTAAGTCAGTTGGATATGCAGAAGAGATAGTTAAATCTGGGTACATATTATAACCGTATGAAAGTTGTTGTGGTAAATATTGAGCAGGCATTGACATTGAAGAAAAAGCAGAAATTGAATTTTTGTTTATAAAATTATCATTCACAAGAGGAGTTTGAGAATTATCAGTTTCATGTTGAAGTGTGTGTATTTCAGGCTCGGAGGAAGTTGATTGTGCTTGATAATAAGAGTCTGATGATTGTTCTTGATGTTGTTGTTGTTGTTGTTTTGGTTCTTGAGACATTTGCATGGGTATTTGAGAACCATACATGAATAAATTATTTTGGCTCAATTTAGGTGAAGATAAAGATGTTGACGTTGTAGAATAAAAATCATTTAATGATGGATCGTTGGACACATTACTCAATTGATTAAAAGTTTCCAACTGTTGTTCATTTGCTGTTAATGATGATTCATTTAAAGATAAATCGGTTTGTATTGAGTTCCCATCTTGACCATAAAATACTTCACATGAATTTAGAATTGAATCACCTAATGGTAATTGAGTAACACATTTAATAGCAGATGAAATTGATGCAAAAAATATAAAAGCAACATTTTTAGATTCAATATATTTAACATTAGTTATTGTTCCGAAACGTTTTAATTCAGAAATGATGATTGAATGTGAAATTTCAGTTGGAATATTGCTTAAAAATACAGATCGTGTAGCACCATTATTTTGAATAGCTTTCAGCACAACAGGTAAAATTGGATCAGATTTCACTAAAGATAATTTTAATTTAGGAGATGATAGTAACAATGACAATTCTTCCGTAATTGGTAGTAAATGATTGTAACAAGCTGAAGCGGTAAATGAATCGCAAAATGACACTAAAACGTTTTTCAGTGAATTTGCAGAAGTATTTTGAGGATCATCTAATTCAAAAGTACAGTTTTCAATTGGACCGAATTCAACTATATCTAAAATTTGAGACAGTTTCAAATCCAAATCTACATTTGAAAATTTCAATGATCTTGAATTGGAAGATTCAACAACTGATGTTTGCGTTTTATTCGATTTCAAATCAAGAGATGATGCAGTATCTTGTTCATCATTTTGACTTTGACTATTACTATCTATTTTATTGGTATTTTTCTCACTGTTGCTATTGTTTGTGGTGGTGGTAGTGGTGGTGGTGTTACTATTATTATCAATATTATTGTTATCACAACTACTATCATTAATATGTGATGATTCTTCGGTTGTTGATTCTGAAGGTGAAACATTTTGAGAATCAAGTAAGCTAACCAAATTTAATTTTGTTTTCAAATTTTTTGAGAAGGATGCTCTTGAGTTTGATGGGACTGAAGTTGTTGGAGATGAAGATTGATTTGTCTTTTGTTGAAATTGACTATTCACTGAAGAAGATGAATTACTTCTCTTGTAAACATATGTTGCTTGATTTTCATATTGATTTAGCGATGTATAATCTTGAGATTGTGGAGGGAAATATTGTGCAGGAGCGTTCATAGAAGCCATTGAATAAGAATGATGAGAGTTGTGTCTTGAATTGAAACCTTTATCACTAGTCGGACTCAAAATCGGAGGTGAAAAGTAACCATTAGGGATGTTGCTAAAACTAGTATTAACAGGAGTTTGAACAAATGGAGAGCTCACTATTAATTGTCTAGGTAACATTCTCTTGGCGACTGAGTAGTCGATTGGTGTTCCATTTGGAGATTGAAGGACCATATTCTGAGGTAAACCGGTATTGATATACTGAGGACCATGAGGCGTATTTGTTATGAATGCGGTTTGCATGGCGTAATTTGAATGGGGCAATGTGAGCGATGGGTGTTTTCGCAATCGTTTAGGTGTCTGGGAGTAAGGCTGTTGTTGTTGGTGGTGGTGGTGGTTGTGGTGGTGATTTGAAGGCGGTTGAACTGTACTTCCCTGTTGCATTATCAAATAGAGTGTTGTGTGTTGTTAGTTATGTCTGTGATATGTTGATACAGAGTTAAAATTAAATCCAGAGTTTTCAAAATAAAGGTAGGAAATTAAAGAAAATTAGATTCTTGTTATTTTTTTAATTTAAAACTTTTGTGTAGAAGTATTTTCTTTTTTAATTGTTTTGTTTGGTTTGGTTTGGTTTTAGTTTGTTCTTTGAAAGAATAAAAGAAAAACTTTTTCAAATTTAATGTTGGTGTCAAAAATCAAAATACAAATGTGTTGTCCGAGTTGAGGAAAAACGAATGAATACTTGTGCAATGTGTTGTCTTGTGTTGTGTGTTGCTGTTTCTGATACTTATTAAGAGTCTTTACATAAAGTGAAAGTCTTGAATATCTTTACTGCTGTTAAAAATCAATGCCAAGTGTTGTTGAATAATAATATGCCGAGTATCACGCAATGTATTTGTCTTAGCGATGAATTAAATGAATACAAAGAGTACGCTGGGAAACGAGGGCAAGAAAACAAATGTAAGCAATGAATTAGTTGATAACTCTTGGAACAAACAAAGGTGAAAAGAAAGACAATAGCGAGGGCAGCAAGAGTCAGAAAGAAGGATGAAACGATGAAGCGTAGGTGGTTGGTTGGTTGGTGAAAGTTTGAAGGTTTGAAAGAAAGAAGGAAATAAAAAAAAAATGGCACAAGAAAAGAAAAAAAAAAAAAACACGAAGAAAATACAGAGAGATGTATTAGAGGAGGGAGTAACTCAAAGGGAAAATGTTAATGTATGTTATAATCGACGGATAAGTGAAAAAAACAAAAAGACAAAAAAAAAAGAACAAAAAATAATAATAAGAGTAATAATAAACAAGCGATAGTTAGAGAGACGATCAGCAGGAATGAGGTAAGATGAATAGAATGAATGATAAAGTTGAAGAAATTGTGTATTAGGTTTATTGAAAGGAAAAGCGGTTAGGTTGTGTAGTACAGACTCAAGAGCACTTTCCACTGTGTTTCTTTGTTTCTTTGTTTTTTTCTTTTTTATTTTTTTGCTCATGAGATGCAGCAAACACGTTACCACAATAATATAATACACTAATTTATGTTTCAAGGCTCATAAATGTTCGCTACATAGTTACTACAATACAATTCAACAATAAAAGAAGCTGTATGTACATTATGTAAATTGTAAAATTGCAATTTTTAACACTTTACACATTTTATTTTACAGTGTGTGTGTGTGTGTGTATGTATGTATGTACGTATGTAGATTAATTAAACTTACGGGTTTCTACCCTGTTTTGAAACTTCTCCCCTGTTGCTGTGCTGTGCTGTGCTGTGCTGTTGCTGTACATGCGCTTCTTTTGTGTGTCTTTTTTCACCAATTGCTAATTAGCACTTTGCGCGAATGAGTGTGATTTCCCGCACTACAAAGTCCAAGACTGTTTGTTCGTTTTTGCGTTGGTGTATTATAAGATGTATCGTGTATTGTTGTTACTCTTTAAGTGATGAGTAAAGAGTCAGTTCGGGAAGATGCACTTTTTCATTCAAAGGTGATGATAATTGACTGAAAAATTGTTGACCTGTCATCTTCTATGGCAATCTGAGAATATATGAAAAAAAGAAATCGAACTTGTTGTTTTTGTCAAAGCTTAATTTATTAGCTTTGTAAATGATGACTAAAAAATTTCAACAAAGGTTGTTGTCTGTCCACTCCGGAAGTTTCCAACAATTAGAGAGAATGGGCGGTACAGGGCACAACAAGAACCACAAGGGCACCCCCCCCCCCACTCTCAACCCTCACCCTATTTTATAACGTTGCCCGATAAACTGTTGGGTGTGCCTACGGTGGGTAAGCAAGTTTACTGGGGCCCGCCAGTAGTAAAGGAGGCCAACTAATGCAAGACGCCAGCATCATGCATGCACACGCTTCCACAGACGCACAGTTATAAATAGAAATGTATGGTAGTAAATTTACACCCAATGGCTTGGCCAAATTGAACCAAATACAAAGGAAAACTAAGTAATTACTTTAGTATTTATCTCTTGTTTGTGAATTAACGAGTTAGCAAGTATATATATATATAAATGTATTGCAAGTTCAAACTACAACTAAACTGGTGAGTGATCTCGAGGAAGCGAACTAGTTTAGTTGGCGAGGTAATTAAAGCAGGCACACACACACACACGCACGCACGCACGCAACACATTCTTTTGCATATGGCGTGGAGGGGTGTGCACAAATATGCGGCTCTTTTGCAGCGGACGTTTACTGCTGCTAGCTACTATAAAGAGTTAAAAAGAGAATTCCAATCAGACGGAGCAAGGACAAAAAAATATTCTTTCCGTCTCGGCTATATACAATAGATCTAATTTTGTAACCATTTTTAGTGCTGTGTTGTATAGCAAGACTTGTTTATCTCTTACCAAATGCTTGCTTTTTGTTGAAAAGCTGTTGTTTTAAAATAAAAGAAAAGATAGTTTTTGCTGTACCAGAACACCCACCATATTATGTTTAAAACGCAACCAACAAAAGGGTTCTTTATTTCAAAGGGTGGTGTATGTGTATGTGTAAATCTATCTTTTTTTCTCTTTTTCAGCTGATTTTCCTCCGTGGTTGTGTTTTTCGCAGATAATCGGAAATTGCAGCGGTTACGTTGCAAATGCAAAAAAACAAAAACGCATAGAAGAAATTTGTCGAGTGACTCGTGTCTCTTACGCGCGTTGTAAAGGCGAACCACAGCTGAAACTAATCTTAAAAAAGGCCCTTTTCAGACGCTGCGCATTACCCGATTCAGTTAAAGACATGGCCCCACAGGTGGCTGTTTCAAATTTTTCATATTACTATTTTGTCTCGGCCGCTGTTTCCTTACGCCTGTCTGTCTACCTGCCCAAAATTGCGCACTTTATAAACACTTTATAAAAATTGGCATTGAATGAGTTCGATTTGAGTTACTTTGTACTTATAAAAAATGAATATATATATATTCATACACTTACCCACAAGTCCCTTTCTTTTATAAACATAACCAGTACATGTGTGTAAATTTAAGCTAACATCACTTTAAATTGAAACTCTGTAGCAATAAGTTTGACTCTGTGAGATAGATACTGAACGTTTACGAAAATAACGATTGCGCGTTACCACTCCATAACGGTAGGGTAATCAGTTGAACAAGTGAGAAATTGTGAAATACAAAGCCTCTTTGTCTCTCTCTCTCTCTCTCTCTCTATGCTTCTCCAGGGAAAAGGTTCCCACAGTGAGCCTTTCTTTCATAAAGCAGTAGAAATTGCCAGCTTCTGACTACTAATAAGGCATTGATTGACTGTATCACCAAAAGATACAGATACTTTCCATTAAAGTGTCAAGAATGTATAAGTTTAGTGTCTCTACGAGAGAGAGAATCAATCTGTGTTAATTTTCTTTCCAAGGCGAGAATAACATGGTTAAAGCATGCCGTAAATCACCCACTCACTCTGAGTCTATGTACCAACAGACGTCTAGACTGTCTCGAAGAATTGAACAGCAAATTTTCAGTTGACTGTAGCATGTACTCGACTATTTCATTAACTTAACTAGTTATTAAATGAGGTAACTATTATACCTAACTAACTTTATTACTTCTATCAAAAGACAGTTAAAGAGTTGAAACACCTCTGCACACACCTCAACACCGGATATTGTTGAAAAAAAAATCAAAACCTCTTCTTCTAGTGCATCCTTACACCACTTGTATGGTTGTAACCATGCAAACAACCACCTCAATTTATCCATGTCATACAATATCACTTTACTTTATCAGTATAATTAACACAATTGCCGAACTGCTAACAACTCAATTGACATGTGGTGTGTATATCCTGATCTAGTTTTTCAAAAAACCAAAAAACAACTTTGTTTTATTGGTAATTTACTAACTAATTACTCAAAATAATGTAAATAATAGTAAACTATTTTAATTTAAAAAAAAAAAGTATATACGTAAATTTGAAAGAGAGAGATTATAAAAAAAACACAGTTCCAGCTATAATTTTGAAGAAGATGATAAACAAGTTACTATTTAAGCTGATGAGACAGAAGCAACATGTTGTAATAAATCAACAACTCTGGTGGAGTAACCGTATTCGTTATCGTACCAAGAGATCAATTTAACAAAAGTTGGGGTTAATAAGATACCAGCTTTAGCATCAAAGATAGATGATCTTGAATCGGTCAAGAAATCAGTAGAAACAACAGCATCTTCAGTGTAACCTAAAACACCCTTCAATTCACCTTCAGAAGCCTTCTTGATAGCAGCACAGATATCTTCATAAGTGGTTGGAGTCTTCAAGTTAACAGTCAAGTCAACAACTGAGACATCAGTGGTTGGGACTCTTAAAGACATACCAGTTAATTTACCAGCCAAGACAGGTAAAACTTTACCGACAGCTTTAGCAGCACCAGTTGATGATGGGATAATGTTACCAGAAGCGGTTCTACCACCTCTCCAGTCCTTGTGAGAAGGACCATCAACGGTCTTTTGAGTAGCAGTAATTGAGTGAACAGTAGTCATTAAACCAGCTTCAATACCGAAATTGTCATTAACAACTTTAGCTAATGGAGCCAAACAGTTGGTGGTACATGAAGCATTTGAAACAATCTTCAAGTCCTTAGTGTATTCTTTTTCATTAACACCAACAACAAACATTGGAGCATCCTTTGATGGAGCAGTAATGATAACTTTTTCAGCACCAGCATCAACGTGTTTTTGAGCACCTTCTAAAGTGGTAAAGACACCAGTAGAGTCAATAACATAAGCGACACCGTTTTTACCCCATGGGATGTTAACTGGGTCTCTTTCTTGGAAAACGGTAATCTTCTTACCATCAATGATCAAGTTGTTACCATCAGCTGAAACTTCACCGGCATATCTACCGTGAGTAGAGTCATATTTGAACATGTAAGCAGCATAGTCAGCAGCAATGAATGGATCATTAATTGCAACAACGTTGATTTCTGGTCTGCTTAAAGCAATTCTTAAGACTAATCTACCGATTCTACCGAAACCGTTGATACCAATACTAATAGCCATTTTGTTTGATTTGTTTGTTTTGTTTTTGTTTGTATAAATTATTTATAATAAAATTAATTAAAAAAATATGTTAATAATTTTAATTAATTGAATGTATATGTTGAATTTAAATATTATTCTGAAGAAAGAAATAATTAAAAATTTCAAAATATGATTACGAATGCAATTGAGCAAGTAAAATGGAGGAAATGATAAGTATTTATATATTAATTACAATTTACAATATTTGCAACCTAATTGAAAAAGAAAGAAAAGACAGGCAGTGTGAGGCAGTGAGACAGTGAGACATCAGATGTTGCTTTCTTCGTCTATATGGAAGACAGGGAAGCACGACGTACGTACGCACCAGATAATAACAAGAATAATTGATGTGTTTTTTCAGTAGTGGTATGTATGTAAGCATGTACATTTGTGTAACAGTTACGTGGTGAATTGATTGATTGATTAATACACTTATTGTTTTAAATTGCAAGTTTACCAATTGTTAGCAGATTATTTGTACATTGTCAGTTGGTCAGCCAGTCAGTCAATTAGTATGAGTATCTCAGAATGTTACAACATTTTGCATGCCATCCATCGGACTCAACTCCGTCGTACCACTGGGCGGTTCCTTTCCTTTGCTTTCCTTTACTGCAGCGTCCCGGCGGCACAAAGGTGATATGACCGGGAATTTTGCTCCAGGGAGGGAGGGGAGAAAGAGATACAGACAGCACAATCATCACTCCTCACTCATCGCTGTACCGAAAATCACCCAGCAACATGACTACTCCGGGCCAATGTTAACCACAGAGTGTGAGCAGTTGAATAATAGTTTGCACAGCCTGGTTTGTTTTTATTTTCAATTGTATTGTTGGGAATAAGTGAGGAGGCACATTAACTAGTTTTACGGGTTTAGTCTTTGCACAGCCGCAAATCTGGAAATATATTGTTTATCTGTGGCACTGACTGACTAAACTGAGTCATACGCAGGTGGTGATCTGGTTGGTTGGTAGGTTGATTAGATGGTAGATGGGTGGGTGGGTGGACGGGTGACTACACACTACACCAGACAAGCCTAGATAAGTGCCTCCCCGACTACTAACTATTTGTGTGCACTTTACAACATACAACAAGTAACTATATACAATTCCACCTTTCAATCAAGTGTCCTCTGAGTTGTTGTTCACCGACCGTCTTTTTTTCTTTCTTACTTTCTACTCTCAATAAATAAAGCAGAGCATTAACAAGTATGTAGGTAGGTGCTGCCTGCACCGCACCACGCCACGCCACGCCACTAAAAATGCCCACTCTTCTCTCTCTATTTCCTCCTGTCTGCACCAGCCTTACATGCTACAGGGGACACATTGGCAGCTGTTTTTTACTGCCAATACGCTCGTGCACTCGCCACAGGCTGTGCCTCTTGTTAAGCGCCCAATTTTAGCCACGTTCCAATTAGAATGCTTAGCATGGCAGGTGTAGTGTGTGTGTATGTATCCTCTACGTATGTATGTATCAACCTTTCTATCAATCTATCTATCTATCAATTATCTATCAATTATCTATGGATTGATCTATTTTCCAATCAACATATACTTACTTTACTTGGATGTCTTAGACTGTCTTCTGTCATGCATGTTTGGCCTCCAAAAAATGCACTTCTTGGTATAAGTAAATGGCATGTTATAATTCTGCAATATGGTATGGAAGACGGAAATAAAATCAGCTCGATTATTGCTGATTTTCAAGTGCTGCTGGTGCGCTGTCTGTCAATCAATTGCAATTCACATGTTTGTAAAAGTTACATCATCATGTCACTTTGACGTACTAACCATCCGTGTGTGTTTTTGTGTGTTTTTTTCCCTCCTTCCTGGCGTACGTACGTACGTACCTACGTACCTACCTACGTACCTATTACGCCCGCACTGGCTGCTCGGTTCTTCTCGCAAAAACCTCCCCGTGCGAACAATCACATATATTCACTCTGCCGCATTATCCGGAAAAACCCACCTATTGTCAAAAATACCTTGCCATAAGCTGATTCTTTCACAACGCTGCATTGTGATGAACTAAAAAAAGATTCAAATTGTTTTAAATTGAATTAAAGTCCGTAGAGAACAGCAATAGCTAACCACCATGTGCATCCTGTAAAGAAGATTAGCTGATTATGATTTTGTACCATACAATAAACTACTTTAATGGTTTCTGGTATCAAACGAAGGAGAGATATGAGCAAAATTTTTGCCAGTCGGTTCAAACGGATTTAGCACAAGTGTATATGTAATATTTTCAGATCTGCACAGCCCACTAGCAAGTGTTTATTTTAATCCAGTTCAATTTAGTAGTGATTGTCTACTTCTAAATAAACTAAACTAAACTAAAATAGGTTTATATATTGAGTCTGGTAATGCTTGTCGCGCCCATCGACGCGCGTCGATTTGTGTCACAAATTCAAACTTGATTTAATCACCATATTGATATCCTAAAAACATTTTTTTAGAGTGTTTACTAGCCGAAAAGCAACTTTCATGTTGATTCCCTCTTTAAACCTCATCTTTCAAATCTTGTAAAACTCTCCAACCGCAAAAGATGCGTCTTTGTTAAGAACTATGTAGATGGTAAACAGCTCAAATGGAATCAACCAATTGGTTACCTAACCAACGCACTCATAGATTAGCTTTCCCAGACACCGCCACAAGCAAGCACCGCCACACCATATTTTTCAGCTTATCTCCCTCCTTGCACCGCCACTTTAGATTCTCTTTTATTTTTTACCAAGAGATTCCATGGATCAGGCTGTGCATATTCCCGTCGCCGCTACCGTTGCCGTTGCCCGTTGCCACTGCGGTACTCCCCCACTCTCTGGGGCGTCTCAAATCTGGGCAGTTTGCGCTTTCACGTTTTCACGATTTCACGTTTTGCTGTTTTTGGCTGTAACTTAAACTACTGATTGAGTTACTTCTCAGCCATGTTGGCTTGGATCAAGGGTGCTGCAGTGTATTTTACTGACTGTATATATTAGTAATAAGAAATTCAATTCCTGTTCTTTTTTCCAATTTTTTTTACAATTTAATATTTCTGTAAATTCTATCACTTCAATTGAATTATTTAAAAACTAAATTAGCTATACTAACTAAATAATGTCTTTAAAAATTCCATTAGGTCCATCAGGTATTCCATTAATCGGTTTCGGTTCCGGTACTTATTATTACAAATACGGTGTTAATGACATTGATTACAAATTAGTCGATGCTATTGCTGACGCATTGCAAAAAGGTGTTTTCCATTTAGATACCGCTGAATGTTACAATACTTATGAAGAAACAAAACTCGGTATTCAAAAATCTGGTGTTAGAAGACAAGATATTTGGTTGACCGATAAGTACTTTGCTGGTAGTTTATCCGACTCTGCAAAATCCGATGATGCTAACCCTTACGAACACTTGAAAGCAGCTTTGAAGAAATTAGATACAGACTATGTCGATCTTTACTTGATCCACTCACCATTCATCAAGAAGGAGACTCACGGTTTCGATTTAGCAGAGGCTTGGGAATTCATGCAACAGGCTTATCATGAAGGTTTGGCTAAAAATATCGGTGTTTCTAATTTCTCAGTCGAAGATTTGAAAATCGTTATTGAACAATCGAAAAAATCAGAAAATGGTGTTCCTGTGCAATTCCACCAAATCGAATACAACGCCTTCTTGCAAGACCAAACACCAGGTGTTGTTGAATTTTCTAAAGCTAATAACATCGCCTTGGAAGCGTACTCACCTCTTGGACCTTTAGTCAAGGCAGATTTAACTACTGGTGTCGGATTAGAATTGGATCAATTTTTAGATAAATTAGTGGAAAAATACAACAAGTCAAAGACTCAAATCTTGTTAGAATGGGTTGTTGAAAAAGGTTTGATTCCAATTACAACAAGTTCAAAACCTGAAAGAATCACCGAGTTGACTAAAGTTTTTGAAAACAATTTCAAATTGTCCGCTGATGAAGTTGAACAAATAACAAGTATTGGTAAAAAGTACAAACCTGTCTTGAGACAATGGTGGATTCCAGAGTACTCAAAATTTGACAAAGATTTGTAACAAATTTGCAATTAAGTTAGCTTATACAAGTGGTTTCAAATTTTTTCACCCTGAATAAACAAAACGTTACTTTTTTATATGCTCAATCGTAATATCGTACTAGTTGTAATTTTACAAAATTATACAAAGTATACGTATTGCTCAACTCCAATCAAATAATTTATCGTTGAATTCTCTCGGACTGGCACTGTCTTCTTTACTAGATGAGTACTCTAGCAAATCCCCATCGCCTTTGTTATTCGGTTTTCTTATAAATCTGCCGTTACTAGCACCTTCTTTCTTGTCTCCATTGTATTTCAAATACGTGTTGTTGTTATTCAAATGGCCATTTTCACCAAATCGAGTAATATGATGAGTTTCATCACTTGTTCTCTTTTTCGAATTGACGGATCCACTTGATTTATCTGTACTCGTGCCTCCAAAACTACTATTGTTACTGTTGTTATTAACACTATTGACATTGTCATCAAATTCAAAATCAAGTAAAGGTAGACCTAATGATGCATCAACTCCAAAATCATTCAACATTAGCAAATCAGAATAAGATTTGATTGTATCTGCTTGCAATTGAGTAGTTTGTTCTTGTTCTTGTTGTTGTAAATTATGTTGTTGCTGTTGTTGTGGTGTTAATGATGGAGAAACAAATTGAAATTGTTTGTTATTCAGCAAATTTAGCATATCTGTAGTTGATGATGAAAGTGAGATACTATTTTGGTATTGTAATGGTGTGAAATTGACATCTCCCGATTGATCAGTCATCTTTTGATCAACCATCTGTTGTTGTAAACCGTTTGAATTGGTGAAAGGTCCAATGTTGTTATTAGAATTCCAGTTGAATGGTCCTGGTGCATTGTAAGGTTGGAAACCCGGTTGAGCTTGATTAGAAAATTCAGTAGCTCTATGCTGCTGATCGTAACTTGATGCAAGCTGATTTTGAGATTGCGCTTGGAGTTGTTCTGCTTGAGCTTGAGCTTGAGCTTGAGCTTGGGCTTGAGCCTCTGCAAGTGCCTGTGCTTGAGCTTGAGCTTGTGCTTGAGCTTGTGCATGGGCCTGGGCCTGGGCCTGTGCATGGGCTTGAGCCCTTGCTTGTTGTGCTTGAGCAAACGCTTGAGCTTGCATAGCAGGCTGTTTTCTCATTTGATTTTGTAAAGTTTCAAAAGGCTGTTGAGATGCTGAGCTGAAAATATCATTGATTGCCACGTCATCTTCAACCTTAACTTTCACTTCAGATGACAGTGATGAAGGTTGTTTATTTACAATAGATGTTCTCAGAGGAGAAGAAGACATTTTCTTTTTCAAACTGTCTCTTCTTAGTACATCAATTGAATTTGGTGTAGAGTTGGATGATAAGACACCATTTGTTGGAAACTCGTCTGGACTAGTTATTGAATTTTTCAAATTAGAGGTTGTTGTAGTATTTGCTGCAGGTGGTGGTGGTGAAGATGATGATATCAAACCATTCTTATTATTGTTGTTATTATTATTGTTATTAGTATTATTATTACGCTTTGGAGGTGCTAATATAGCTTCAATTGCACTTTCTAAATGTGTTACACATTTTTCAGATAAACAACCTAATAAACCAATTTCAGTTTCAAATTTTAAATCATTAACAACAAATGAAAGTAAATTTTTAGATTCTTGAAATAAAGCTCCACCTCTTGTATATTCTAAAGAACCTTTTGCTGCTAATAAAGCAAATCTAGCCTTTTGACGTGAACCATTCATTGGTAATGGAAGATAATAAAAATTATATTTTTTTGAAGTTAAAACTTTTGTAATTGTTAATAAAGCAGTTGTTGATTGTTGAATTGTAACATAAGAAGCTGAATTTTTAGAATTTGTTGATTCTGTTGCCATTAAAGGCATATAAATTAAAGCTTTTGCTTGATAATATAAATATAATAAAGTTAATTGAATTTCAGATAATTTTTCAAAATCACTATTTTTAAAATTCCCATTAACATCAATATCAATATCAATATTAGTTGATAATTCTCTTCTCCAAGAATCCAAGATATCTTCTAAAATTAAAGAAGTTGATTCATCCATACTTGTATATTTCCAATTTCCTGAATCATTATGATTATTATTATTACTTCTTCTAAAAATTGTATCAACAATTGAACCAAGTACTTTTGCATATCTCATAACACTTAATGCAGAATCTTTAACTTTACCAACTAAAGATAATTGAGTATTATTAAAAGTAATTAAACTAATTTTTTCAGTTTCATCACTTTCTTTTTCAAAATCTGAATTTGTAGCTGAATTTGATGATGAAGGTAATGCACATTCAATTTCATAATCTTTTAATAATCTAGGAACACCTAAAATTAAAGCACTAAATGAATCTAAAGTATAAATGCACCAAAATAAAATACGTCTTTCACCTTGTTGTAATTTTGAAACATTTGAGCCATTTGAACCTAAAACTGCAGATGGACATCTATGAAGTCTTAATTGTTGAGACATTGTAATCATTTTACCACGTAAATCATAACTTGTATTTAAATCACCTGTTGTTAAACAAAATAATAATTCCATTGTTGTTATTTGTAATGATGGTATTGAACAAATTGAATTTAAATTTGATTGAATAAATTGTTTAATTAAATGATCATAAAATTGTAAAATTTCACAATTACTTGAATTTTTATCCTTTTCATTATTATTTAAATTATTTCTTTCTTGATTTAACATAACTAAAGTTGTTATAATAATTAACATTTCACCAAATTTTTCTAATCCATGTAATGAACCATCAATAAAATTTTGTTCTCTACTTTTATTAAATTTTAAATAATTACTCATAAAGATTGATTTATTTAAAATTGGTAATATTGTATTCCAAGTATCAAAAAAAATAGTTATGCATAAATCTAAATTAATATGATTTGGTAAATTTAAAGATTGGAAAAATTGAATTGATTCTTGTTGTGTTAAATTATTAAAATTAATTGATTTAAAATTAATTGAATATTGATTATACCTTTGTTGTTCATTATAAGCTTCTTTTAATAAAGCAATTGAACGTGCTGTTAAGAATGGAGCTTTTGAATTGAAACCATGAACGGAAACAATTTTAGCTAATAAAGTTGGAATAAATAATGTTTCTTCAGTTGATCTTGGAATTGAAGTTGCTATAAGATTTGTTAAATTTAAGAAATTTTTTGTTCTTAATTTATTTTGTAAAGAAATTGCTGCTGCTGCACCTGGAGCATTAATTTGTTCAAAAGAATTATTATAACCATATCTATTTCTAAGATCTTCAACATTTTTTGTATAATGGAAATTATCAGAATAAGAAACAGAATATAAAGAAGCATCATCATCACTCAATTCACCTCTGTCAATATCTACTGAACCTGCAATAGAGACTGGTCTATTATGAACAGAATGAGGGAAATTCCCACAATTACAAGTTTCATCATGTTGATGTTCTTCAATTGATTTGAAATTTTTCTCTTTATTTAATATATTTAAATTTTCATCATTTAATTTCAATTGTGAATTACTTTGAATTGTTGAATCATTCAAATTTGAATTATTAAAATTTTTCGAATTTAATGTTGAATTAAGTTGATTATCAAGAAAATTGGCAGTTGCATTATAATTCCTCGTTGTAGATGAAATACTTTGAAGATCTTGATTGTTAACTCGACTATGATTTATTTCATTATTGTTATTATCATTAATTCTCTCATTATTTTGATCATTTAAATCGACTGAAATATCTGGTTCTTTTGTTGGAGATTTAATCAATTTATTATTATTTTGTTGTTGTTCTTTTAAATTTAATAATTTTTTCAATTTTTTATTTTGAAATTCAAGTTCACGAACTCTTTCTTCTAAAGATTCTGTATAACCTCTAGGAAAAGCTTTTCTTGCTAATTTATCTGTAAATATACATTCTAAACCAACATTTTTACAATTTGAACATTGTTTAGTATTTTCAGCACCATCTGAATTTACATCATTATCGTCATCATCATAAAAACAACGAATTTTTTTCTTTCTGCATCTATCACAAGCAACTGAGACTCTTGTTGTATTAGATCCTGGGGTTTTAATTGTCTTTGATTTTGAGTCGGATATCATGGGTGTGGTTGACAGTGAAGAAGGTTCAGATATTACTGACATGTTGCGGAGTACAATAGAGGGAGAGATAGAGAGGGAGGAAGTTTAGTATAGTGTGCGAGCAAAATGAAACGGATATGGATGAGTCAGAAAAGGGAAGGAAGTGCTGTTTATGTTCACTTGATTAACGAGAGTTATAATTAGTGTATGATAAGGTATGTGGACTAATTAATGTTAAATATAGAAATAACGGAGTAAAATAAAGCCCACCAAGATATACGAATAATGACTTTGAACGATAACGGTGTGAGTGCAAGAAAAAAAAAAGACAACGGTCAAGTGACAGAAAAACAAAAGCAAAGAAAAAGAAAAGAAAAGGAAAGTAAAGGTGTTGTATGTTAAGCGATTAAAATGGGAAGCAAAATAGTAGTTGAGTTGAAATTTGTTTTAATAAATCATGAAGATAAAACTAATGCATATCAAATTTTGATTGGTGATTGGTAGTTATTAGATTGATATAAAACAATACAATACAAGTGAGTAGTAAGTAACCAAGTAACTAACTAACTAACTATAGATTGCCCTTTTCCTTTTCCTTTTCATTCTCAGTTTCCCTTTTCCATTTACATTTCCAATTTGATAAAATGCTGATGTGATGATGCAAAGCATTGGCACAAGAGAAGGAAAAGTGTGTAGATAAAAAATAAAAAAAAAATCTGTGCGCTGCGCTGTGCTGTGCTATGCTGTGCACCCGTACGGTTTTTCCCCGGGGACCTTGTGCGTATATACGTTGTTTAAGTTGTGTGCTGGTCCGGGGCAAAAGTAGGGGAGGGGGTCTGAACGTGTAGTGTGCGGTCAAATTATATGCACCCCTTCCCCAGAAAATATAAAAGCACTCACTATTTAAATTTGAAAATAGACGTGGAGTAAAGCCTAAATATTGACTGTATTCAAGTTTACGATAAAACTAGATATATTGATACACACCTATTTGCAGTAAGTATATAGTATTAAAAAGTATAAAATCTAATTTACTTTGTATGTGTAAGAGGATTTGTTTCATAATGCCAACTTTGTGTGTTTTCCCTAAACACTACCAAGCTATATCTTGTATCTTACTCAGTCCGGCATTTCCATCAACATCAACACCAACACCAACACCGGTATAAACAAATGACTCATTAAATAATAATCAATTATGTAAAGTAATCACATAATCATGCATTATTACATACATATAACATAATCTGTGTACATGTACTAAATAAATAAAGCCTGACTGAGTGGCAAAATGACATACTCCTATTCACCTATTAACTCACTCCCTTTAAAGCACTGTTTCCACTCAACTCAACTCAATTTAACAATAGAACCGGGACAAATGGGAGGCGTGAAAAAGGGAAACAGGACCGGAGTGGTCGTGTATTTTACCATAAAATTAAATAACGGCTTTTAATTTAAAAGCCGCTATTTGAAATTATAAAAAAATTGAAAAAAAAGTTAAATAAGTCATATGATTAGAATCATGTGATTATAACTTATTAGTATTACGCAACGGTTTACGTGATCAGCATTTTATACACTCTTAATACTAAAAATTAAAATTTTATTCAAAACCCTACAATTCAAAGTCGTGTAATACACAAAATTGTTGATGAGTGTTTTTTTTTTTTCCTTTGCCAATTTTTTTTCTTCCTCTTTCTCTTTGGTCGGTTTTCTCATATAAAAGAAGTTTATTCTCTCTTTACTTCTACTCTTTAACATGTCATTACTTGTAACCTTTAATTGTTTAAAAAACCAAGATTATGTTTAGTTTACTGTCAAGTATTATCATGCTTGATATCCGCTATTTATACAAACACATACGCATATAACGCCTTTCTTTGTGTTGTTAAAGAGCTTGAATAAATCAGTAGATTGTTTTCGCATTTTCTCAACACAAGAAGTAAAATAAGCTATTGTAACTATAGCATTTGAGTGCTTTTTATCACAAAAACTTATTTTATACCTTCTATCTTAAACTTTTATCTTTTTTTTTTCTCACACGATGAACGGAGAATATCTATAACTGAATTGCTTTATTATGATGATAGAAGTACTACAACGAATTTCTTCAACTGAACTTCTATGTGGAAAACTAATTACTTTGACAGAGCTTTTTAACCCTGATATATATTGCAATTCTACTTATATGTATTCTCCGTTTATCATGTTTGCGATTTTCTTCTAGACATCATTTCACTCAAACTGCGTAGTAAAATACTCTTCTAACCTCCTGGCACTGTAACATTACAACTTCATCACTGTAGATATTGATGAACTCAACTCGCACCAAGTATCCTTTCCAGTAGATGCTAAAACTACTGCTACTCATTCAACCTTCTTTGCCTATTAAATTCACCACTTTCACCTCGAATAAATAAGCGCTGAAACGAAAAAAAAAAAAAACTAGCAACGCCACCTGCGCCTTCATCAGCCACATGTGATACTAGTTAAATTTTATTATCAGATCTAAAGTCCATACATATAATCTGGCTATATAGATAAAAGTCAAATTTTACATCCATATATACTCTTATTTAATGATAATGGAAATCTGTTATACCGCTAAACTACTGATATTGACCTTTAGATTTGGACTTGAAGCTTGAAAAAAGTCAACGTTACATTTCTTCGAAACAGCCATGTCTTTGCCGTCTTATAACGATCAAACAACACCAGCAGTGTGCACATCATGTCTTGGATCTAACCCTTATGTCGAAATGATAAGACAAAGAAATGGTCTAGAGTGTAAATTATGTACAAGACCATTCACGGTATTTAAATGGGCACCATCCAAAGGTAGAACAGGCTCGAACGCTTTTAAAAAGACAATAATTTGCTTGACTTGTGCTAGAGCTAAGAACTGTTGTCAGGTTTGCATGCTAGATTTGAATTTCGGTATAGATTTAACTACAAGAGACCAGTTACTCAAATTAGCTTCTAGTGAATCCCGTAATATTGACGAAAACAGGAAAACACTCGGATTACAAGACTCAAGCTCTATTGATGCTCATAACCAAGTGATGAAAATCTATAAAGCTAATCAGTTGGAGAAAAAATACGAAAACGATGATACCCAAGAGCAAGATCCTAGTGAGAAGCTAGAGAAAGCTAAAGACTTGCTAACCAGTGTTACAAGATTATCAGATACAAAGCACAACAGGCAACAGCAGCAACAACAGCAAAATTCTCATAAACATCACAGCAACCAGTCTGACCAAAACGACAAAAAAATCTCTTCAAAAGACATTTTGAAACTATGCAAAAACCTACCTTTCAACGGATCCCTCTCTGCCACACCAGCAAGCTCAAAGATAAAGTCCTTCTTCTTGTTTGGAATGAATGACAATTTATCAGACTACCTTATACGAGAAAAATTCAACGATTTGTTATCGGAACCAAGAGGTTCAAATAAGAAAATTGAAGCATTGTGGATAAATCATAAAGGCAGATTTGGGTTTGTCGAATTCAATAACAGAAACACAGCTCAACAGCTAGCTCAAATAATAATAAACCAACAACAACAAAACCATGTTGCTACTGGTGACCAGCACTGGCCTTCCTTACTGATAATCGACAAGTGTCCCATCAGAGTTTGCTGGGCTAACAAGAGTACCGATACATCCCAGATCCCAGACTCGGAAATGTCCAAGATAAGACTGATTGTCAAGAGACAGTTGATAAAATGTGCCGAGAAAGAGCAAATTGCAAGCCAAAGTGAGCAAATCGCCAACGGCAAGCGACTTTTAAATACAGCTAATGAGAGAGAGACATCGATTAAAAAGATAAAAAGTTAATACCAAAGTGTTTTTCAGAGGGATGGTGGTGTAATTATTAACAATCACAGATTTATATAATATAATTTCTTTTTATTTATATGTACTTTTATACAGCTTAGTGGTCTCTCACCATATCAAACCAGTATCCCGTAAAACTCACATTTCTTATATTTATCAGCTAACGACTTCCATTGGACAACAAATCTATCCGTAATTGGTAGTAGCAGTATTCCGGTCAAACTCAAGTTATTGACTCTAGCTAAACTTTCAACATACACTATCTTTGTGTTGCAAGCACCTAAAACCTTCAATGCAAACAAAGTATAAGCTATAGGAACAGCAGTGCCTGGTCCGTTCAGTAACAACACATCAGGATACGAAGATTTCTTTTGGAAAACTAATTTGAAAACTGTAATCAGTGTACTGTACAGTGTTCTTAACACTGCCATGATGGCTCCTTCTCCGACAAGTCGTGCTCTAGGTATCACAGTATATGAGATCTTATCCTCGTTATTATCATGCGAGTGCTCAAACTTATCGATATTCACAGCCGATGTTTGGTCTCCTGATGATATGATATACTCTCTTTCAAAAGAGTCAAGATGTTTGAACTGCGATAGCATACGAATCATCTCTCCCGTGTGACCGCCTGATCCTAGTAAAATGGACAATCTCAGTCTCCTGCTGCCCAACTTAGCAGCCAGATCCTCGGTTGATACCAATACATCAGCTGTGTACCTCTTGCTATCGTGATCCGGTAATGGGAAATGACACGCTGGAAGAACATATATGACCCGAACTACCAGTATTATAAGAGGTATTAGCACTGCAGCTGCAATCAATGTGAATGTTGTTTCGTTCATCTTGGGAAAAGCGAAAGCAAGATACAATTCTGAGTCAGTGGTAACAACGGTGGTAGTTAGATAGATGACAGTAAACACTAAAACAATCTCTTTAGCAAAATACACTTTGAAATTACGTTCCCATAGCTCAGCGTTTTCTCTTACAGTGAGATTATTTTTCACTTTTGACGCACAGCGAGATATTCTGCGTCCTTATCAGATCTTGAGCTATGATTAGAACAAGATCTGGTTATCAGTCAAGTTGTACTACTTGTTTGGCCTTGCTGGTCTGTGTGCATACTCACTGTCAAACCCTTATTGATTAAAATCAATAAATACATACATTTGGACTTTTACTGAAATTGCAAAGCCGTTTATAATCGGACGGACAAAATCATCTCTTAGACACTTTTTGCCCTTGAAAAATGTCCTCGTACCACGACGAACATCCAGCCACTGAATCGGCTTCAGAGGCCCACAACGATCAAAGACAGCAACAGCAGCAGCAGCAGCAACAGTCAAACTCAAACACGGGCCAATTCTCAAATGAAAGATACGAAGCGTTTCTAGAGCATTTCATGACCGACTCGAGATCATCATTGATAAGAAGTATAAATCTATCAAGCGTTAATTCTTTGGCAAACCCAGATAGACCACCTGTGGAAGAACTCATTTTCCGTGCTGCTACGCTTTTTGGCAACTCTGATAGTTTAGGAATGGAACTAGATACAGGAAAACAGAAAGGTGTGGATGATGCGTTTTTGGATACTCTAGAAAGAGTTCCTATAAAATCAATACCTAAAGACAAGTGCTGTCCTATATGTACAACAGACTTTCACGCTGAAAAGTACCCACTTGTGGTGGAATTGCCATGTAACACCAAACATTACTTTGATTTGGATTGTATTGCCTCATGGCTAAAAGTGAGCACCAGTTGTCCTTTATGTAGAGTCGACGTCACTGTGGGGAGGCAAAAAGAGATACCTGTAGATAGCGAAGAAGAAGAGGAAGGTTGGGATATGTATGGATGATCGATTTACTTTATCTTTTCAAAATTCGAAATAATAGACTTCTCTTTTGCAGTAATTTAAAGAGGAAATATATATCTATATATACAGGTATAAAACAAAGTTCAACAACTAGTTGCCAACGGCTTTAGCTTTAACTTCTTCGATTTCTTTTGAAGTCATGTGTTTAGTAAACATTGGATCTTCCAAGAGTTCCAAGACTCTTTGTGCAACAGCATTCTGCTTTTCTTTTCCTAAAGCATCAACGGTACTTGAGATATCAGTCAACACATTAGTCTCGGCTTCGCCGCCAATCTTTTGCATACTTTCAGAAATAGATAATGGTTCTTGAATATACATTTGAGCTTTCACACCTACACCCCAAACTGCATGTTTACTGATAACACTCAACCACATATCAATAACTTCTGGATTTGAGTCCCAAATCTTGATTAATCTTGAATGTGTTCTTCTTTCAAAATTTTCCTTGGATTTGGCATTGACGAAAGAAGCCCTGTTGACTGTCCATCTCTCTCTTTTCATAGGTAAAGGTTTAGGACCAGTTGCTGGTAATCCCAAATAGTATGCTGCTCTTAATGCAAAATCACAGAAAAATTCCAAATTTCTTGGATCAAAACATTTAAATGTCGCTTCAGCTTTCAAATGGCCGTATTTCACTTCATGTTTCAATGGAGCATAGTAATTCAACTCTGAGTTTATTGGCATTGGTCTATTTGTACCTGGAATAATAGCTTCTTCAGTAAGTGTTTGTGGTTGGTATTCATTAAATGTATTTATAAGATCTGCTTTAGCTTTTTTGCTTGGATCAATTTGAGGTCTTGTTTCAGATGAAAGCTTCAACTCTGCAAGTTCTTCAAGCGCTTTATCTAAATCGATATTATTCACTGATGCAGATGCAGATGCAGACACATTTTGACTATTAAAAAGTATCGAAGACGTGGATAATTGTCTTTTACCTAACAATGTGAGTAACCTCACTGGACTTTTCAAACTTGAACTCAGCATTGCTCTAGATATTGTATGTACTGACAGATCAAAGGACCTCCTAACCTGCTATAAGTTGTCAATACATCCGTCATAAACACCATCAAACACACAAACTTAAACCAACTCTATTCAATGGACTCCAAACTCATCAAACCATCTCGTCCGCCTGCTCTTAAAAAAATTTGGAAAAAAACAAATTGCACACGGTGAAAAATGGCAGTCTTTATGTTTTTTTTTCTTTTTTTGATTTTTTTTTTTTTTCACTTGCAAATGACTTTATCTTTGAATCAAGGTCAATCTTTTCATTGGGGTTGGAATGTGGTTGAAGTAGTCAACTTGAGTTCTTGGAAGCTAATATTTGAAAGAAATTTGAGTGATAACCATTTGTTGCTCGAAGAGAGAGAAAAAAAAAACGAGATCAAACGTAAAAAAATGGGTAAGAGCAGTAAAGATAAAAGAGATCTATACTACAGAAAAGCCAAGGAAGAAGGATGGAGAGCTAGATCTGCTTTCAAGCTTTTACAATTGAACGAACAATTTGAACTTTTCAAGAATGTGTCTCGTGTGGTAGACTTGTGTGCAGCACCGGGCTCTTGGTCGCAAGTGCTGAGCCGTGAAATCTTTGGAGCTAATAATGAAAGCGCCGAAGATAAGAAAATAGTGGCTGTGGATTTGCAGCCAATGTCACCGATCGACAATGTTACAACTTTACAAGCAGATATAACGCATCCTAGAACATTAGAGACCATTTTGCAAATTTTTGAAGGCAAGAAGGCGGATTTTGTCTGTTCAGACGGTGCACCAGATGTCACAGGTCTACATGATTTAGATGAATATATTCAAGGACAATTAATCTTGAGTGCCTTACAACTAGCTACTTGTATCTTGAAAGAAGGTGGAACATTTGTTGCAAAAATTTTCAGAGGAAGAGACATAGACTTGCTGTATAGTCAGCTTGGGTATTTGTTTGAAAAAGTCATTTGCGCCAAACCAAGATCTTCTAGAGGTACCTCTTTAGAAGCATTTATAGTGTGTATTGGTTATCATCCAAGAGAAGGTTACGAACCTTCATTAAATCCTGATTTATCAACAGAAGAATTTTTCCAAGAAATGAATATAGGGAGAGGAAAACTTACAGAAACTTTGGAAGTTGACTTGGAAGAGAGAAAAGTGGCACCTTTTGTTGCATGTGGTGATTTGGAAACTAGTTATGATTCAGACGCAACATATAGTATAGAAAATAATGTTCAAAGGGTCAGTTTAGACCCAGTGCAGAGTCCAACTGCTCCTCCTTACAAGAAAGCCTTGGAATTGAAAAGACAAGGTGGTTTGAAAATTATAAAGTGAACCAATAGATTTTTGTGTGTGTTCTTTGATTGATAGGGTTTTACAATGTACATTTTACAATTTTATTCATTAAAATTATAATTATCGCTTAGTTATTAAAATGGAAAAATGAAATTTAGTCTCATAAAATTCGTAAAAGAAATGTACTACATAAAATCACAAATGTTGGCTCTAGGCAGCATTTGTTTGTTCAGAAATCTTTGCTTGTTGAACCAAGTTTTGAGGAGCGTCAAATGGATCCAAGACAAGCTCGATCATTCTGATCTTTGATGGATCATTGAATTCTTTCTCGTTTAATAAAGCATCTGCATCTTTAACAGTAGCAATCTTGTAGTTTTCGTATTCGTGGTTAGTACTGAACAATTCCAAGATCTTTGAATGATCCCATGGTTGAATATTGTTGTATTGTTTGTGAGGACCGTGAATTAGCTTTTCAATGGTGTAACCATTGTTATTCAAAACAAACAAATATGGGTTCAACTTCCATCTACAGCAATCAGAGATGGCTTGGACAGTTAATTGTAAAGAACCTTCACCTGTGAATAAAATGACTCTCTTTTTAGGATCAATTTCTTCAGCTGCAAATGCTGCACCAGCAGCACAACCTGTAGCAAAACCAATTGAACCATACAAGACTTGAGAGATACCAATAACTTGATCTGGGAAATGTGTTTGAATAATACCAAAAGCTGAAGTACCTGTTTCAGAAACAATAACATCACCAGGTTTGATGAAAGTGGAAATTCTCTTCCATAACCATTCTTGGGTTAATTTTTCATTAGTATCTGTTTTCAATTTCAAATATTCATGAGGTGATTGAGGTAAAGCAACAGGTTTATAAGATTTTGAAAAAGTTGGTAATGCTTCAATTAATTTTTCAAGTAAGAATTGCATTTGAACACCTTCATAGATAGCAGCTTTGACTTTTGTATAGTTTGAATGTAATTCAACGACATTCTTAGTTGAATAATGGTAAGAGAATGAACCTGTATTGAAATCAGATAGTAAACCACCAATGGAAATAACCAAATCCGCAGTTTCAACAGCTTTTTTCACATCAGGCTTGGATAAGACACCAACATAAATACCACCAAATCTTGGGTGGTCTTCTGAAATACCAGATTTACCCATAGGAGTAGCAAAAATTGGGTATTGTGTGACATCAGCCAATTTAGACACCAAGTTTCTAACTTCATGTCTTAATGCACAAGCATCAACAAGAATGATTGGATTAGATGCTTGAGCAGCTAAATCTGTAATTGTTTGTAATGCTTCTATTTCTGCTTCTGGTTCATTAGGTGGTAATGATAAATCAATCTTGGTTTGCAAACTTGAAGTTGGGACTGTCATTTCGACAAAGTTAGATGGCAAGGCAACATAAACTGGTCTTTTATGAACATAAGCGTCTCTGACAATCTTGTCGAATTGTGCAGTTGCAGTATTAATATCATCAATTGTAGTTGTTCTGTATGAAATTTCTTTTGAGATTTTCTTAAAGACATCAAATCTTCCATCACCTAAGGTATGGTGTAATAACAATTTTTCTTCAGTTGCCTTTGTTGATGGAACACCAACAATGTGAACAACTGGAACATGTTCAGCAAATGAACCAGCGATACCATTAACAGCAGATAATTCACCAACACCAAATGTGGTAACAATACATGCTAAACCTTTAACTCTGGCATAACCATCAGCTGCATAAGAAGCATTCAATTCATTAGCATTACCTGCCCATCTTAATCCTTCAACTTCGTCAATATGGTCAAGTAAAGCCAAGTTGAAATCACCAGGTAAACCAAAAATAGTACCAATGTTCAATTGTCTTAATCTTTCAAAGATAAAACGTCCTAATGGAATTTGATCTGGGTAAGTCATTTTGATTTATTCGCTTTGTAAAGAGAATGGAGTGTATGTATGTGTGTGTGTTTAAAAAAATTTTTTTTTTTAAGTAATATACTTAGTTTTGTTAATTACTGATTGGAGAACTAAACAATTGTTATACAAAAGGTTTGAATTGAAATCACTCAAAGAACAACGACATCTACCTCTTTATATATCGCAAATAACTCAAGGAAACACATCACATTGAATGTATACCAGCGTAAGGCTGACATCCGAGATCTTGAGATCTTAACGACTGTTTCACGGACCACATCACATCTCCGTTATATTCTTAGTATCTTGTATTAAATAAATTTAATCGATATATGCATGCATCGCCTGGTTTTTTGTCCCTGTTCCGTACTATAATTGAAAAGACATCAGATGATTGTGTGTTGAATCATGGCGTTAGCGTGAAAATGACATGTTTATCATAATGCGGTACGGAAAAACACGGAAAAACTCACTTTTCTTTTTATATCTCAATAGGTTTTTGGGACCACGGGATGCGCCTGAATCATCCCACCTCGAGATGGCCTCACTATATTTTCCAGGTGGTGTAAGGATTTCAGGCGTATAAGAAGAAGAAATAAATAAAATGTCGCACAGCTGCTCGCTCGCCTTCTCTGCTTACCTAATAATTTATATATACAACTCAATTTTAAAGTCGGCAATTTTGATTAATATCGGTTGGATATACAAAATTGAAGCTTTAAGCGGGTGATGGGATGGGGACTACAGCCTTGTCAGAATGTGATAATGTCTCTGTTCAGTTAATCCAATATTCTTGCTTCTATTTGAGAGGCAAAAATTACCTGATGGGATGTTCAGAACATTAATTTTCAATTTTGTATTAACAATTTGAACTACACAAGAGCAAATTTCGCACTGAAATCCAGTATATCATTTTCTGTCGAGAATGTAGTAGTTGAAGAATAGGCAAGACTGACATGTTTTTTGTTTGGCATCACTTGTTTGCTGCTGTAAACTTCCCATTATGGTTATAGTGTATGTTCACTATATATGTGTTTTTACAGATGTGCCTCTTCCAAGTAAGAATGAGATACGGCTAGTTTTCTTGTAGAGAATTGTTTTGATTTGCAATGCGTTAAAACAACCAATGTAAAATTCACTTAATTTGAAAAGGTTTAGCAGCAACTATTAACAAATAACACGTTGCTGATGTGCATATGAGAGTACAACTTAAAATTAAGAATTTGAGGTCTGTTTGTAGATCCTCGACTGAGATCTCAGCTTTTCATTAAAGATGTTCCAAACAACATTTGTTTCTGGCCGAATTTCAATTGAGGTCTGCATAAATTTTAGTACAACATAGTCAAAGGAGACTCTTTCAAACTACTGGGCATGTTGTATGGAAATGAAATCTAAGATACTCAGTCCAGGAGAAAGTAGGATATGCAAGATATTAAGTCCACAATTGGAAAACTGCCAAATGCGGTAATTAGTGTTGTAATTTAGCACTGCCGTATTCACATTCTTATTGGTGGAAAAAAAAAAAAAGCAGCTGTCGTCAAAGTGAGAAAAAGAAGATTTTTCCACATTTTCTGTTACATGCTGTGTGCGATACAGATGCATGAGTGCCCACAAAGTTAAAGTAAAATTTTATTCAGACAATTACGAAACACCTTAATATTTTACAACTTTAATTGCCCAAATTTTCCATTTTTGTCTAGGGAGGTGAAATGGGGTTTAACTTGATTTGTCACTTATTGTTTATTAAACTTCAACCTTTCACTTTTATCACTCGAGAATGCATTTTACAGATCCCAGTACATAAAATTTAGTCTTTGCGATAATCTTGGCCTTCACTTTCAAAGAAACGGTGAGTCGTAAAGTTAAATGTTTAATTATTGAATTCTTTTTTCTTTTTTCAGAAAAACAAAAAATAATAATAATAATAATAATAATAAACTGTATTGAGTGGGTGCTTTTTTGGGGCATAAACGAGAAAAGTGCATATTGCCGTACACTGTTTTTTTTTTTTGACTTATATTTTCAACAGTCCTTTTGCTGCAAGTTGAACTCAATGTATATGTGTGTTGTTGACTTGCATAAATTTTGCCAAATAATAATGCTCCTCGATTTCCAAGAGTTAAGCAGCAGCCCCAATAACCTATTCTTGTTCATATAAGCTACATCGATGTACCACTTTTAACGACTGCAAATTGAGGTATATACAAGCATACAACATCTTTGCTGGGGCACCACATCTCTTAAATTACGGGATAAAGTAGTTGTATTTATCTCTACTTAGAACTTCACCGCACTTGCTTGTTTCCTTTTCTTAATACAACATTAACAAGCTTTAAAAGTAGTAGAGTGAGGAGATCAGTTGAGCGAAACATTTGAAGTACGTCGTACATGAGTTTGGTCAATCGTATTGTATTTTGGCCTTGAACAGTACAGAACCTGGGCCTTTAACAGTACCTATGACTGCGTTGTACTTTATAAGAAGGCCCTTGTAAACTCCATTTCGAGACTTGAATAGTTGTTTGTATATTAGTGAATTTTATTATTTAAAATATAAATCCATTAGCTTAGTAGATTTCACTAGTTTGCAATCCAGTACATCATGTTAACCTAATTAAGAAACGATACTGAAAAATGACTTAGTAACTAGCCTGGAAAAAAAAAAGGTGAGAGAATAAAAAATAGCTGATTTAGATTGATTCGCGCGGTTTCAAAAGTGAAAAAAAAAAAAAAGTTAGAAGGCGATTGTGTTTCTTATTGATGTAAGTCAAAAAGAAAAAAAAAAAAAACGAGAAACTATTTTTTACTAATTTTCACCAACTCGTAAACTAATAGGTCTCCAACCAGGCTTAGCTATACCACTGAAAATAGTTTTATTGTGAAAGACAAGGTTATTCCAAAAAAAGTGGATTTTATTGTTAGATGAGAAACACTATTCCCGATAGTGTCTGGCCTTTAAAGAGCACTTTTTTATTGATGAATGCATTATTTCAAACCAAGACAGAAAACGGTTAGAACGGAAAGTTTAAGCTCAACAAACAATTGACACTTCATATTGGGGAAGAGTAACTATAGAATTGCTAGAACTTTTTTTTTTAATGAAATATACTTTGTTTTTCCTCTTTCAGCTGTAAACTGATCTATTGTCAGATCTTGTTAAAAATTATGTTTGCAAAGTGAGTTTTCAAATTGCATATTGTTGAAAATTAATTTAACTAAACAATAACCAATGCAAGAATTAGTAAGAGCAATGATCACTTGTGACTAGTAACACTGACCTGAACTGACAAGAATTACTCACTCTGTTTGGGCTGATGTACTTTTTCACATAAACCTTTAGTAAAGGCCCTACTACATACAAGAAGAATAAAAAAGAAATAAAAAAAGAAACGACAAATTTTGAAAGTTAACGTTGATCCTTGTGAACAAACCTACAGATCGAGAAAGGGGTAACAATCGTCTCAAGCATGCATATATTGATAGATGCATATACATGTAATATACTGGTGCATATGCATGTGCATACTTACACAAAGTTTACCAACAATTTCCTGATATCACAAACTTCTATATCTCCTTTACATGCGCAGTGTACGTATTTTTATGCATGTAGAAAAGCATAGTTGCATAAGAACAAAATAAGTTCTTTTGCATTAAATGCGTCATGTAAGCGCACAAGTACAATGCAAAACGTATATAAAACTCAAGTGGAACAAATACAAACTTTCCCGCATTTAAAGGAGGAGAAAAAAGTTAGTGACCGCTGAATAGGTATGAAAAATTTGAAATTTTAGGCAGTGAAAGCGACTCTCAAAATATTTTTTTTTTACCTTCGAAATAAATAGAATAATATTTATTACAATAATATTTTCTGTTTCTTCTTTTTCTATTGTGACAAAGTACAGAATGTTGGACTGTTCAACGTTTATTAATATTATAAACAAGGGCACGAAGTCAGGCACTTCGCAGTTTTGAAAATTGAAATCTTGTTTACTTGTACTTCACCCACTGCAAAATTTATCACTAAAATAAGCTAAATCACTGTATATGTTCGAGCTCCTAGAGGTAAAAATGTGATCAGTCTCACCTTCCAGTAAACCCAATAATCTATTTCAATTGTTTTATCTTTTATCTTGTGACATGTCATTTCGCTAATGTAAGTGAAATACTTGGACTCGTTTCCATTAATAGCCATGGGTTTGAGTTGAAATTTGTATATATGTGTATTTTTGTCTCTTACTATATTATTCTTGTTCGCTTTTACTCGTTTGTAATCGCTTTTGTTCGCTTCTCACAAATTCTTCATCTTCTTACTTATTTTGTTTTTCACGGAAGAAACACAGCTTTCCGCTTTTGTTTATGGTATATGCAAAGAATGCAAAACATTGCGAACAATGCAACCGCTGGTCAAATCTGTAAAAAGTATGCATGTATCACTACAATCTGCATGCATAACTACGCCTACATACCGTCGTTTCTTTTTGTTGAGCCTCATCTGTGATCCACTGTCTATTCATTTGCTTCCTTTGGCAAATATACTTTTTAATGCTTTACTTTTTTGAGATCTTGCTTTGCCCTTCATATACAAGCCTGAAAGCAAAAACGGTGCAAGAAATGACATTTTTTTATAGTACTGCTTTAATTTACGGTGTAACTTTCTGGATGCTTGTCACTTTATATTCAAATTCGATATACAAAAAGCCCCAAAAAAGAAATTGTGATCGATCCAGATTTCTTGCTATTGATGCCAAGTTGATTAATTTTTCTTTTTTGCAACAACATACCCGATATGTATATTAGCATTCAGAGTAGATAACTTGATATCTTGAGCTAATTGTGTTTAATTTACGTTTAAACCTGTTGCTTTTTTCTAATTTTTGTCGAACTTTTGTCGATTTATCGATTGCATCTGAGTAATCAGTCATCACTGAATTGGAATTTTGGATGGGTCCAGATATTATCAAATTGAATTATACTAATGTTACATACAACCACTTTACATTCTAGCTCATTTCCATACATTTCAACAACGCTTTCGAATTAAATGGCCTCTAGAGATAGACCGAATACACCTACAAAACATACAAAAATATTGGTTGAACAAAATCTAAACCAAACACCAACTCAAATTCCCAAAAACGCATTTTATAACGCCGATGATAAAGCTTTAAACTCTGCTATACCTTACGCACCGTCATCATATAGTCCTTCCACCCCCTTGAGAGAAATGCCGCCAAACGATCCAATCAAATATATGTCAGTTCAACCTCCATTTCTTGGACAACACTCAAGTTCAAACTCAATTTCGATACAACCTTCTACTTATTCACAGCTTTCACATTCTTATACAAGAAGCATGGATGTTATTCCAAGTGGAGCACATTCTTATACAAGAAGTATAGATTTCAATTTAGGCGGAGCACCACCACCATACGCTTATCAACAAAACAAAACTTTTCAGCATACAGTGTCTCCTGATCAGTTGCAATCACCTTCTTCGTACACATCTTACTCACAATCACCCATGCCAATAGTTCAGCAACAGCCGGTTTATTCGAGTTTTGTATCCTCACCTGTGGCATTCACAAACTATGATCAACAAAAGAGTAACAATAATATGAGAAAAAATGTTCCATCTTCGTTTATTATTGATAACACAAGGCTAATATCATCTGAAGCTATGATGGCTCTAAGAAATGAAAGCAATAAGAGAAAAAGAAAAAAGGCTTATGAAGTTGAGAGACTTTACAAGTGTAATTACAAAGACTGTACAAAGGCATACGGAACTTTGAACCACTTGAACTCTCATATAATGATTCAGGGTCATGGTGAAAAACGGTTGCCAGCTGAATTCAAAGAAATTAGAGAAGAACTCAAATTGAAGCGTAAGATGGAAAAAAATAATCAAATTGGTAAGGATAGAAAACTATCAGTCAGCAAAGGACATAGAAAAGCAGTATCCAATTTGGAAGCTGAATCTGTCCTTATCCCTGGTTTAAATATTGTTTTGAAAAAGAATCTATCTCATAGCCCGTTGCGTACGGAGAGAGAGAATGATAGTATTTTTGATTCAAGGCCAACACTGCATAATAGATTTGATTCTCTTGACTCGGTAAAGAAAGACATACTGTATCATTCGCCTCCAAAGTTTGTTGGTCAAGAGCAGCTGAGTCTCGAGCAGTCACCTTATCAATATCAATCGCAGCAGCAGCAACAGCAGCAGCAGCAGCCATACCGTTATCCCTATCAATACCAACAACCTCAACAACTTCAGGCATCTCAACAACCTCAACAACCTCAACAACCTCAACAACCTCAACAACCTCAACAACAACCTCCTCCTCCTCAACCTCAACAACCTCTTCACCAACATTCGCAATCAATTTATCAGCAACCACAAATTTCCAATGTGGTTGGTTATATCACCCCTCGTCAGGGACAGCAGGCTCAAGCATTTGAAGAACAGCAAAATAGAGAACAGGCACAAGTTATTTGGTACTCTCCAGTTAAATTGCAGAATGATCAGCAAACTGGTCAGCCACAAGTTATAAACTCTCAAATGCAACCACCACCTCAACAACTTGCTCCGCCTAATAGTGGAATAATGCAGGGTCAGATAGTTGGTTATACCCCACCTCAATCCCAGCAATCAGCATCGCCTACTCTTTCCCATACACTTAATCAACAACAACAACAACAACAACAACAACAACCACAAGTGGTTTCGTATGTTCCTGTTCAGCAGACATTGCAGTATAATGCGGTACAACACAACAGAAATTCAAGCCAAATGTTGAACTATCAGTCAATTCCGTTACAGCAGCAGCAGCAACAACAGCAGCAGCAACAGCAGCAGCAACATACGAAGCAGCAGTATTATACCCAGTGAAAAGTTAGGTTTTGCCGACCACAGGTTAACAAGCTTCTCATTGATCACTACTGGGTAATACTCAAGTCTTTTATATAATTTTTCAAGTCGTTAAACAATATTTTGTCTTTTATTTGTGATTAAATTTTTTTTGTTCACTTTCACCTTACTTTCACTTTCACTTTCACTTTCACTTTCACTTTACTTCAGTTTCCGCTAGACTTCTCAATGTTAGATTTTGTCTATTATTTCTTGAAACAAATTTTTTCGACACGCTTTTCTATCAGATTTTTTTACTTTTACTCTTGCTTTTTTTAAAGCTTTCTTTTATTTTTTTTGGTATTTGAGAATTACATTACCATGATTAATGACTATATATATTAATAAAAAATTATTCTAGGCTCAAAAAATTAAAATCTAATTTTTTTCTTTTTCTTCACCTTTAACCAAAGCATCAGGTTTCAAAGTTGGGAATAACAAGACTTCTCTAATGGTGTTTGAATCGGTCAAAAACATAGCCAATCTATCAATACCACAACCCCAACCACCGGTTGGAGGTAAACCGTATTCTAAAGCATTACAGAAAGTTTCATCAACAAGTTGAGCTTCATCATCACCTTGATCTTTTTGTCTAGCTTGTTCTTCGAATCTTGCTCTTTGATCAAATGGATCATTCAATTCGGTATAAGCATTACAGATTTCTTTGGTAGCAACGAAAACTTCAAATCTTTCACATAAACCTGGAATATCTCTATGGTATTTAGCTAATGGAGACATCATTTGTGGATGACCAAAGATGAAAGTTGGGTTAATACACATATCTTCTAATTCACCAACCAACTTGTCTAACATTCTAGCATTAGTTAAAGGTGGAGCACAATCCAACTTGTGTTTAATTAAAATACTTTTCAAGAATTCACCAGTTTCAGCAGTGTGTAATTGATCTCCTGGTGGGAATTTAACATCAAAGACTTTTTCTAATTCTTCAATCATGTTAATTCTCTTCCATGGTCTTGAGAAATCTAAAGTTAATTCTTTACCTTCTGGTCCTTCTGGATGGAATTTAATTTTGTAATCACCGATAATTTCTTTGACCATTTCAGAGAATAACAATTCGGTCATATCCATTAAATCATAAACATCAGCATAAGCTTCATAAAATTCACAAGTAGTGAATTCAGGGTTATGAGTCATATCAATACCTTCATTTCTGAATTGTCTACCAATTTCATAAACTCTGTCCATACCACCAACAACTAATTCTTTTAAGAATAATTCTGGAGCAATTCTCATAAACATATCCATATCTAAATCATTGTGATGAGTGATGAAAGGTTTAGCAGTAGCACCACCAGCGATAACATTCATCATTGGGGTTTCAACTTCAATGAAATCTCTGTTATCCAAGAATCTTCTGATGTATGAAATAATTTTAGATCTAACTTTAAAAGTATCTCTTGTTGATTTGTTCATAATCAAATCTAAATATCTCTTTCTGTATCTAGCTTCTTGATCTTTGAAACCATAATGTTCTGTTGGTAACATGTGCAAACAAGGAGTTAATAAGATAACCTTGGTAGCGAAAACAGACAATTCACCATCACCACCTTTAGCTGGGTTGGTAACACCTGGGTAACCTTCAACACCAATGATATCACCTCTTCTCAACAATTCATGCATTTCTTGGAAATCACCATCAGCATCTTGAGCTTGAGCCATAACTTGTAAATTCACACCTTCACCAGAAAGATTGTAAAATTTCAATTTTGAACCAGATTCTCTCTTAACCATGATTCTACCAGCAACAGAGACTTTGACATCTGGTAAAGTTTCACCTTTTTTCAAGTAAGAGTATTTTTCTCTGAAAGTATCTAATCTCAAAGAAACGTTGAATTTGTGTGGGTAAGGGTTAGTCTTTGATTCAGGTTCTCTCAATTCTTTAATTTGAGCAGATCTAATCTCGAAATATTGGTTTGGATTTAAGTTGACCAAGTCATCTTTTTTCTTAGAAATCTTTGGAGCAGTTTCAGCAGCTTTTTTAGCCTTTTCAGCTCTTTTAGCCTCTAAAGCTCTAAGCTTTTGTCTCTTTTTCAACTCAGACTTGGAGACTTGCTCACCAGTGACTTCATCTAAGTAAGTCTTTTGTAAAGCTTCAGCAACTTCTTCAACCTTTTGTTCTTCAGACATGATGGGGAATGATAAAAACTGTGGTAATTACTAGAATAAAAGTTTTTAAAAAAAAAGAGGTTTCAAAATGGGGATATGACTGTGTAATGCTGTCTCAAATAAGAACCAGTCTGATGCTTATCTCTATCACCATAACCATCATCATCATCACCATCATCACCATCACAAACATCCAACAATGCATCTGTTCCAGCGACAATAGTGAAAAAAAAAAAAAAAGAAAAGAAAAAAAGAAAAAGAACAGGGCTTCGTAACCAGCATAAAAATCGACGCTTAATTTTTTTTCTCTTTTTTTTCTGTGCGTCGATCGACGCAAATCTTTAATTACTACCCAGGGCTGCGCAACCATTGTGCTATAATAAAAAAATTTTACGCTTATTTTTCACTAAATTTCAATTTCTGGTTCATTTTTGGCAATTTTTCATGCCTGGTGGTAGTTATTGGTTGGTATTTTGACATATTGATAAATAAGTATTGAATTTTTTTCAGTAACTATTTCGAAGTTTGGGTATCAAAGCAAGTTAAGCTGCAATAGAGGGATTCATACAAAGTTTTTTAAATTCAACTACTCCCAACATGTCTACTCAATACACGTAAGTATCTGCCACAAGTAGCTAATGATTTCAATGTTGAAATGTATCGAGTTTGTCTATTTATGTTTGAACAATAGTGAACAATTATACTAACAGAAACACACCCCGCCCATCCATTTCACGATATTGGTGTCTTAAATTTTACATAGTGTCGAAATAAGTGCCAGTGCTGCTTTAAAAATTGCCAAAATTGGTGCAGAATCATATGCAAATATCGAATCCGGTCCAATTTACGGTATCGATGAGACCGATTCATTATTTTCCATTTCTCACATTTTCAAGTTCCCATCACAACACAACAATTACAACGATGACATCTTAAGTATCAGATCATTCAACATCAAGTATCAAAATGAAGTTTTGAAAAAATTAAATAATACAAAAGCAGGTGTTAAAGTTTTAGGATACTTTTTGTCCTCTTCAGGTGGTAAAATTACCAGTAAATCCGTTGTTGATGCAATCATAAATTTACAAAACTACCAATTGAAAGAAACGAAAGAAAGTAAACCGGTTTTATTCTTGGTTTACGATCCATCTAGAGCTGTTGACGGTTTATTAAGTTTGAAAGTGTTAAGATTAAGTGATGCCTTTTTAAAAGTTTGGAAATCCGAAGAAAGATTCTCATCAAAAAATTTACTTGAAAACAAATTGTCTTATAGATCCATCTTTGAAGAATTGCCATTAAAAATTAAAAATAGTCATTTGATAAATTTGAAAATCAATGAAGAATTTTCTGATATTCCAGAATCAAACTTGGAATTATCATCAAACTATCAAAAATCTTTAGATTTGGCATCAGATCATTTATTAGATTCCATTGATAACTTGAACCATAATTTAAATAATTATCACAGAAATTACTCCAGAGAATTAACCAAAATTAATCAGTGGAAACTGAAAATTAGACAAGAGAATGAAGAAAAATTGAAATCTAATCCAAATGCCAAGTTGCAAGAAACTGAAAAAGACTGGAGTAAACATTTCCAATTACCAAGTCAACCATCTAAATATGAAATATTGGTCAACTTGAACTCAGTCAACAATAATTGTAACTACTTAGAAACAAACGCTGCTGTCGAATTGGTCAAGACTCTAGGTGCCCAAAAGGGATCATACTAGTTAGTTGGTTGCAGGATTTTGTTTGCGCGGGTCTGTGTATGATGTATGTGACTTTCTTTTGTATGTAAGATAATATAAATTAGCTTAAAGGAATCTTAAATGTTAATACAGCTGCGTAATACTAATGGAAGAATTGTTACTGTAGAACAGTATCAATGAAAGTTTGCAAAGAAAGAAAGTGACTGTTTTTGATCTAGTTGTATGATCAGCGGCCGAAAGTCTTGTCATTATATCTTTTTATCTTCTTTCTGCCTAGTCAAATCGAACTTTGTTGTGACGAAAACCAACAATCCATCTAATTTACTCAAAAACTTTACTAATAGACTTGTTTGATGGATTATTCAACAATCAAACCTAATTGCAATACTGTAAAAAAAATTTAAGAATTATCTGGAGTTATGTAAAATGTGGTGAAAAGTAACGATAGCTACTTTTGATAAGTTACGTTAAAAAGCTTTAACTGAATTTATTTTGATTGCTTTGTTACCTTCATCATATATTATTTACTGCTTCACAAATATCACACTTCTTTGCACAAACAACACTTTTTTTAAAAGTATCTTAGTGGCACGAAACAAGTTTGTTTAATACTGATTGTGTAACCACAACATAAAATCAGTTGTGTAAACAAAAACAAACAAAAAAAGAGAAGCATTAGACACCAGCCACAAGCACCAGCCACATTTTATTAGTGTGTACATGTGAAAATGAGGCAGATGATTTTATCATAGTTTTATGGTTGATGACCATTCCAGTTTGCTTCGTATTTCGTATACGATCTCTAAATTGATCTGTGACTATTAATCTATTTTTACTACAACAACATTTATTGGATCACTAATAATATTCAATTGAAGACAAGTTATACAATTGGAAAAGTTTCAAAACTTGAAAAATTCAACATACTTGAAATTTATTTAATAAATAGCTCACAATGCAATACGTGGGAAGAGCAATAGGTTCAATGTCTAAGACGTTGAGTTCTATTAACCCTGCAACATTGTCTGGTGCAATTGATGTCATAGTCGTTGAACAAGAAGATGGAACTCTTGCATGCTCACCTTTTCATGTTCGTTTTGGTAAATTTCAATTACTGAGACCCTCACAAAAAAAAGTCGAATTTATAGTTAATGGTGAAGTTACCGATCTACCAATGAAACTTGGTGATGGAGGAGAAGCTTTTTTCGTGTTTGAAACTGACGGGTATATTCCACCAGATTTACAAACATCTCCCGTTTTAAGTGCTCAAAGCTCTCCTACAAATAGTCCTAAAAACATGGACAGTCCCGGATTTGCCACTCAAGAAGAGCCCGATTTTTTGGATATTGGTGAAGGTGCAATAGATAACAATGATATTATGACCAATACTGCTGACCTCTCCGCAGATGATATGACTTTCAAAAAAGCTAGAGCCAAATTGCTTTCAAGCAGGTTAACTAAGAAAAATATACCTTCTAAAGTGGATGCAAACGGAGATGTCATGCTAGATATGCAGGGTTACAAAAGTAACGCCAAAAATACCGAGGAATCCGATGAAATGTTGAAACGACTTTTGCAAGAAGAGTTTGGAGAAGGAATAGACATAGAAAACATTATAAACACAGATTTGCAAGGTAACATTCGCATCACAAGTAGCGATAGTTTATTAGATGAAAATGATCTAGAAAGTTTAGATTCTTCAACTTCATCAAGCCAGAGACAATCAGACGGATCTCGTCAGCGTCCAAGAGCACATTCTTTCACATCTACAACCTCTTCAGTGTCCTCAGATATTGATACAGATACAGTTAAAACTTCAAAAGATGTCCATTTCAAAACTTTAAGATTGACTTCAGAGCAACTCAAATGTCTCTCTTTGAAAGATGGAGAGAATGACATTGAATTTAGTGTTAACAAAGGAAAAGCCATTGTTAGTGCTAAACTATTCTTATGGAAGTATAATGTTCCAATTGTCATTTCAGATATTGATGGTACAATTACTAAGTCCGATGCATTGGGTCACGTTCTAACCATGTTGGGTCGAGACTGGACTCACGTTGGAGTGGCCAAACTTTTTGCTGATATTAAGTTCAACGGCTACAATATTATGTATTTAACTGCTAGATCTGTCGGTTTGGCAGATATAACGAGATCCTATTTACAAGGGATAGTTCAGGATGGAATCAAGTTACCTCGAGGGCCAGTTATCTTATCACCGGATAGAACCATAGCAGCACTCAAAAGAGAAATTGTTTTGAAAAAACCAGAAGTATTCAAAATGGCATGTCTTAATGATATGAGAATGCTATACCAACATAATCAACAGGCAACTAGTACATCCAAAGATACTAATGATGAAACTTATGGATCAGATGTTCAATCTACTTCTTCAAATAATCATGATTCCGAAACAGAATCATTGGTTCCGCCTCCTAGAGAGCATTCACCATCTCAGGGACTACAAACTGATTTAACTCATCTTATATCTCCATCGAATAGTGCTGAAAGAAGTACTATGGATGAAAGAACTCCATTTTATGCTGGATTTGGTAATAAAATTACAGACGCTTTTTCATATAGAACTGTCAACATCCCTTCTTCCAGAATATTTACAATCAATCCTGATGGTGAGGTTCACATGGAACTCTTAGAAATGGCTGGTTACAAATCTTCTTATGTTTCAATTGGTGAATTAGTTGATCAGTTTTTCCCTCCTGTTAGCATAGCTAAAAAGAGCAGTAAATATTATGAGAGCAATGAAAATTCGAATCTTTTCACTGATTTAAATTATTGGAGAAGTCCAATCATAGATTTGAATGATTTGGATGATGAAGAAGGTGATGAAGATAGCGATAATGACGCAAAGAGTTTATCAGTTGGATCAATTGAAAATAAGAGCGATAACGAGGTTTTATCTAATCATTCAAAAGTGGATTCTGATGGATTATCATCGCCACCGGAAGGCTCCATTAGTCCGAGATTAAGGGGATTTTTCTCTCGTTCACCTCAACCATCATCACCTTCTAAAGACGATATAATTTCAGATACTGAAAGATCCGTATATAGTGAGGATGGGGTTTTCGAAGATGATGAAGACGACGATGAAGACCCGTTGTATGTCTATGAAGATGAAGATGAGGATGAGGACGAGGACAACGATGAGTACGACGAGGATGAGATAAGCGATTATGACGACGAAGAAGACTTAGATCAAGACTTATTAGATAGTTTTGAACCAAATGACGAAAACATAGAACAACAGTTTGAGCTACCTGAAAAAAAGGGACTTGAGCCCAAACTGGAACAAAGCTCGGCAACTAATGAGAACACTCCTTCTTTCAATGATAGTAATTCTACTTTGAGCTCAAGGTCAATTTCAAGTTCCGGCCTGGGAATCATAAACTCAAAACCGCAAACAACTTCACCCCATGTTGATGAAAAAAATGCTGCCGCAACATTCATAAAAGCTAGAGAGATGTTGAACCACCTAAATTTAGATTCTGAGAACTAAAATTAATGATATATTACATGCATTCTTTGTTCAAAAAGCTAGAAAAGTGTTTTTTTTTATTGTTCATGTCTTTTTATACAGTGCTTTTGCACCGGCATAGAACTACAAAGCTTTTTTTTTATTTGATAAGAAAAAGCAAAAGTCAAGTATTCACCTTGCCCTTTTTATCAAATAAGACTTAGTGTGCATAGAAGCTTTCATACTTTTAGTAATCGTTGAACGAACAAGTCTTTTGCGAAAAACTATTGCTGTTAGTAATATAACCAAAAGAGTTAGCTCAGAAAGTAAAAATATGGTGATGTGATTTTTATTTTTTACATTTCATACAATTCTTTACCGCAGTTCTTAGCACACAACTCACATCAATGACTGTTTGAAAGAAAGTGCACCATAAAACTTACGATTAGATTTTGGGATGAGTAGGCAAGATCTTTACTTTAAGAATTTTTTTATAGCTGATGCGTATTAGGCAACAATTTAATATGTAAGTGTATAATGTGCATAACAGACAAAAAGCAATAAAAATTGTATCTTAATATTACTAACTATGGTAATTCTTATGGCAAATATAGCAGACTGTTTGAAAAAAGAAATTTAAGTTTAACATTTCCTTTGAAACCTTATTGTTGAATAAAACAGTTGAACGGATGACATTTTCAATAAAATAATTACTAATAGCCAACGGTAAACTTTTCTTGCCACATTGATGTCAAAACTATTTGTGCAATATTTCCTAAATAGTTATTATTGTCTTACGACAACGTTTTTTAAAGAGCTTGCGTATTGTGTACGCTTGAAGGTTAAACTTTACCAAACTCACGTATATAAACATGTCTTGTGTTATGTATGCATACATGCATGTAGAAATGTATACAGATACACATATATGCATTATATACATTTACATACAAAATGCATATGTATATGTATATGTACACAAAAATTGTGTAGGTATGTCTTGTGCATAAAGCACTGCAAATATCAAGCATCCAGTATTTTTTCTTTAGATTTATTGCATGCACGAAGTTTTGTTGCATACACCGGACCGGAGCATCGGCGAAAGAAAAGCTCGGTCGAGATGATCGACAGGCAATGCTTTTTTTATGTTGATCAATCAGTTTAACGACTAATATTTTGTTTTGAGCTGATTAACATTCTTTTGTAACATAATAAAATTAGTTATTCAATTCAAAATAAATTTTTGAAAAATAGGTGCAACATATAAAAGAAGTTAAAAGAAGTTAAGCAAATCGGTAAAGAAAAAAACACACACAGCTTAAGCGACAGAACGAGCGAGGAGAAAAACATAGAATGCCAGAAAAAGAAATTAAAAATCAAACAATAGCTTATTATTGGAAATCAATTACTAAGACCCTAAGTGCTTACATAAGTATTTATTTACTTTGAGGACAGAAGGTGAACCTACCTTGGTCAGAACGTATAATTCTTTCAAATATTGTAACTGCCTTATCAAGTAAATGTGAATCTCTTTGTTGTAAATAAAATTTAATATTTCATAAAAAACGACAAACCAATAGAACCAAAAATAACTACAATTACTCAAGCTTACCTTAATCCTATTACGTAAAATAAAAATGGGCCTTTTTTTCAACTACCAAATGCATGATTCAAAAGCGAATGAATAATTTCAATCTGGGAGATGTAATCAAACATAAGATACAAAACAATAAGACATTTAAAGGGAAGTCAACTGAACAAAAGGTAAGAATTCTGAGATATTGTTCTTCACAGGAGAACGGTAGATTATGTAATCTCCTAGTTAGTTCGGATAGCACAGGTTCTAATGTTGGCAAAACTTTATGCGTTCCTGTCTTACATAATCAAAGGAGATAATTTTGGCTTTATAGAAAGTAAGCTTCTATTTCGAGAAATACAGTAATATAAAAGAAATTCAGAAAAAGTTTACCCAAAAACAACCTTTTCAAAACAAAAAACGACTCAATTTAAGGTTCAAAGTCTGAAGTCACAAATCTAAATTAAAGTATAATCACAATAAAAACAAATCAAGTAATTTAAACTATTTCGGTAATAAAAACAAAAATCTTCAGATTAATAGTAATCCTTTTCGTAAGCGTCTTCATTTACACTATATCATGGAAAAGCTGACCATGAGTGTTTACATTTACTAAGAACAAGCTTACAGTTGGGGGTAATAACATCACATGTCAGGAGACAATAGTGGATATTGTGTAAACAAATCCTTGGCTATTTTTACTTGTTAATTTAATGATCAGTTGTCATTAAATAAAATTCAGATGCTCTTTCTTTTTTTTTGTTTTTGTAGAAGTAGAAATCAATCGAGGGCATACGCCGACACATATAGTACCTTTACTGTCCAGTTTGATATCAATTTGTTCTTTGTCTTTATATGTATGTGAAAAGAAGGACAAGAAAAACTAGCTATTTATTGGCTTGTTTGCTTCAACTTCTGTATATATTATGATCAAGATGTCAAGATCTTGCTAGGAGAACATTACTTGTGTTTAAATCCGGATTCCAGAGCTGAGAGATCTCGACCGAGTCAACTGGTGTCGTTCTGCATAAGTAAGCTATCGCGCATGCATGTTGTTACTAGAAACGAATCTTTTTCTATACATAAAAAAACACTACACACCAATTACATAAGCGTCAAACAGAGAAATTTTCTTTTTTATGCTCTGCTGATGTTACCTCGACTTTTCAATGAATAGGTGATTACATCAGCTCAACTATTTATTGAAAAGTGGGACTGAAATACGTCGCATCAACTTATTTGTTTTCTACTACAAAAGTAGATTCATCACTTCAGCTGTAAGATCAAATCTGATTTGTTTGTTTAAGTAGTTATACAGCTATCAAAATGAAAAAAACTCAAAATACAAGAAAAGAACTAAAATTGAGACTGTTTGAAGTTAGTTTTAATTGAATTGTTACGATAGCAAATGTTGCTTGATGATCTCTTTCTGGGTGAATTTAACAGAAAATAAAGCTCAGCCTTGAAAATTGGGCTGATTACGTCTTTGATTGTTTCTTTTTTTATGTTTGAAGGACATTGCAGTCGCTTAAGACGTTTATGATTTTTTTTTAATTATTACGAACTTTTTTTATATACAATAGGTTATGTAACAATTTTTATTTTTGACCTGTCTTGATTTTATTGGAACTCAAAATTAAAATTTCTTTTTACGAATAAGCAATTAGGTTTACGCAAGAGATTTCTATTTTGTTTTGCAAGGCGCATGCGCATATTTTACTTACGGAAACTTATTGTTTATCTCCTGACAAAAATTTGGGCGATGCGTCGTGTAAAATTCAAAAGCTTACAATTTTTTCTGCAAGGCACTGGTAAATCTGAATGCAAGCAATTAAAGGATGCAGGGAAAACTGCTCAAAACTTGCACATCTTTTTACTCTCTCTACTCTTTCAACTACTCTCCAATTAACACACTAACCTTATTAGAACTTTATTGATACTGAAAACGCAAGAATTTCCCACTTTCGGAATAAATTGAAGCGGTTAACTTCAACTGAAACAAAGGAATCCTTATTCCATTCCTAAAAGTGATGTCCAAACGTAAACAAAGAAGCATACATTGAAGTACTTTAAGATTATACGGGAGCTTCAATTTCACAATTTCCAGTTGAAATTACTATTACTAGTAATAATCGCTTGTTTTGAAGCAGGTAATTTTCTTGATTCAGATTGAATTCTAGATTTTCTGTTTTTGGTCAATACTCAAATGTTGTCAATAAATGTTACACCGCATTTTCGTATCCACTAAGATAGAAAGCTTTCTGTAAACTCTTTTAATCTGGGCGGCAGCCAGAGGTAAATTTTGGAAATAATAAAGCAGCTGAATTTATTAAAATAGATATCAATCTTCTCAATAAAAGCATCATCCTCAATTGATACAGTAAAAAAGCTTTTGAAATACTGCAAATGGTAACTGTTTCCAGGATCAAATCAGTGAAAGCCATTTTTTGCAAAATCTTTTTTTAGGTACAAAACAGTCAGTTACTTAGTGCGCTACAACCAAAACAAAATGAAGTATTGGGAAATATACCAGAAGCTGAATTTTTACACATTTTTCACGTAGTCGCCGTTATACAGAGTGAGACGCATAGCTCACAATTGAACTCCTCAATTCCTCACTTTCCAAGCAAGCTGTTGTGCTTCAGTAATTTTAACCTATTAGAAGCCTCAAGAAAGAGCATTTAAAGCACAAGATATTTGCCAGGCCAAAAAGTTACCGAAAAAGAAACACATTCTTATTCTAAACAATAGACAAAGTAAATAGTGTTTGCTGCTGAAAAACGGTAAAGCAAAATTTAGCTGTAACTTGACGAAGAGGGTAATTATTCAACACAGAAAATGAACGTTTAACTGTATAACAATTGACCATTTCAACAAAGCATTTCTATCGATGAAAAAAATACTCAAGATAATTATAGTAGTCAAATATGAGTTTTAAGGATTACCTAACATTGTTCAAAGTTATATCTTCAGTGCGACATTAAAACTGTAGTTGCACCGAACTGATTTTGCAGAAATTTTATATTATCAATTACGTCGCTCACATGCATGCATTCCTGAAAAGAAAGGTTTATAAGTTTTCTGCACAAAAAGTAAAAGGTACAGCATGCATACTCTTGATTTTTTGTCTACGCAGAGCGCCATTAGAGTTTTATGTAATAATATTTTTCAAATGCATGAAGAAGACAGCTCATGTTTACTGTTCTTATAAAAAGCATACTGAGCTTAAAGTGATGCAGAAGAAGACGTAGCTATGTATTGACTTGCATACAGAGTAAACAGCTCTGAGTGCGTAATTTAGACATGAGAAAGAAATTCTATTGTATTTATCATGCATTATGCACTCTTACATTTCTTGCATCTACAGATTTCTACTTACTCATCTCCTTGTTTTTATTTCTTTTACGGTAGAGCAAATCAAAAAATCTTGATTTTAATTCACAAAATTTAATTAATGATACATGAAAACTACTATAGTTAGTAATCTCTTAACTTCACAACCCAAAAAAATTATTGTTCACATTCGACCGATCAAAAGTTTGCAATTATAGCCAGAGAGTTTTGTGAATGCATAAATAGCTTCAACTTTCCATATCTGTTGAAGGTTAACAAAAATGTTGCTCTCTGGTCACACTTGGATGTTTTGATAAAACGTCAAACTCATCATTCAAAGTATCAGTTTGTTGCTATGAAGTTCCAATCCATTAGCTCCCTTTTCTATTTAGCAGCAGCTGCGTTTCCATCAGCAGCTGCTACAATTTCAGGAGACGACATATATCCTTTATGTCCTACCTATGATTTCAGTAAGAAAAGTACTGGTAGATATCCAGAAGCTACAGTTAAAGTCACCTCAGTTGTCGATTTAGAGGAAGACGATTTGTTCAAGGTTACGTTACATTTTAAAGCAAAAGAAGGTTTAGATGTTTCCAACTTAGGTGAAATCAAAGTTATCGGCTTAGACTCTCCTGTTAGTGGAACTGTGCTTGTTTTCTCAAGAAACTCCAATGTCTTTAACACCGATGATTCTGCAGACTGGTATGCTACAGCAACAATCAGAGCAAATGTGTATGCCGATCACGCTTGTATGAAACCATTCCAAGTTCAATACGATTGGTTCAGTGGTAAGGATGTGCAAACAGATTTACAAAGTTCATGGCCATACGAAGGTTCTTACGACTACGCAATGACATGTACTGGAGGAAGCCCAGACACCCCTCAAGCTGACGACAGTGTCTACTGTTGGAAACTTGGCTCAAGCGCTTCATCATCCTCAGCTCCATCATCATCAGCTTCATCATCTTCAGCTCCATCTTCTGAGGCTCCATCTTCTGAAGCTCCATCATCATCCGCTTCATCATCATCAGCTTCATCAGCAGCTCCATCTTCTTCAGCTCCATCATCTTCAGCTCCATCTTCTGAGGCTCCATCATCCTCAGCTCCATCATCATCCGCTTCATCATCATCAGCTTCATCAGCAGCTCCATCTTCTTCAGCTCCATCATCTTCAGCTCCATCATCTTCAGCTCCATCTTCTGAGGCTCCATCTTCTGAAGCTCCATCATCATCCGCTTCATCATCATCAGCTTCATCAGCAGCTCCATCTTCTTCAGCTCCATCATCTTCAGCTCCATCTTCTGAGGCTCCATCATCATCAGCTCCATCCTCATCAGTTCCATCTTCTTCAGCTACTTCTGCTCCATCCGATCCTTCTTGTGATGTTCCAAGTAGTGATATTTATCCGCTATGTCCTACCTATGATTTCAGTAAGAAAGGTTCCGGCAGATACCCAGCAGCCTCTATTGAAGTTACCTCAGTTGTTGATTTGAAACAAGACGACTTGTTCAAGGTCACTTTGCATTTCAAGGCTGATGAAGGTTTAGATGTTTCCAACTTAGGTGAAATCAAAGTTATTGGCTTAGACTCTCCTGTTAGTGGAACTGTGCTTGTTTTCTCAAGAAACTCCAATGTTTTCAACACCGATGATTCTGCAGACTGGTATGCTACAGCAACAATCAGAGCAAATGTGTATGCCGATCACGCTTGTATGAAACCATTCCAAATTCAATACGATTGGTTCAGTGGTAAGGATGTGCAAACAGATTTACAAAGTTCATGGCCATACGAAGGTTCTTACGACTACGCAATGACATGTACTGGAGGAAGCCCAGACACCCCTCAAGCTGACGACAGTGTCTACTGTTGGAAACTTGATACTGACTCCTGTGCATCCTCATCAGCATCTTCATCAGCATCTTCATCAGCATCTTCATCAGCATCCGAACCAAGTCAACCTGGTGGAGGTGCAGGATTACCAACATCTGCTCCATCATCCGCACCATCTTCTGAAGCTCCATCCTCAGCTCCATCATCAGCTCCATCTTCTGAAGCTCCATCCTCAGCTCCATCTTCGGTTCCATCATCAGCTCCATCTTCTGAAGCTCCATCCTCAGCTCCATCATCCGCACCATCTTCTGAAGCTCCATCCTCAGCTCCATCTTCTGCAGTTCCATCTTCTTCAGCTCCATCTTCTTCAGCTTCATCTTCTGAGGCTCCATCATCATCAGCTCCATCCTCATCAGTTCCATCTTCTTCAGCTCCATCCTCAGTTTCTTCGTCATCAGCTACTTCTGCTCCATCTGATCCATCCGATCCTTCTTGTGATGTTCCAAGTAGTGATATTTATCCGCTATGTCCTACCTATGATTTCAGTAAGAAAGGTTCCGGCAGATACCCAGCAGCCTCTATTGAAGTTACCTCAGTTGTTGATTTGAAACAAGACGACTTGTTCAAGGTCACTTTGCATTTCAAGGCTGATGAAGGTTTAGATGTTTCCAACTTAGGTGAAATCAAAGTTATTGGCTTAGACTCTCCTGTTAGTGGAACTGTGCTTGTTTTCTCAAGAAACTCCAATGTTTTCAACACCGATGATTCTGCAGACTGGTATGCTACAGCAACAATCAGAGCAAATGTGTATGCCGATCACGCTTGTATGAAACCATTCCAAATTCAATACGATTGGTTCAGTGGTAAGGATGTGCAAACAGATTTACAAAGTTCATGGCCATACGAAGGTTCTTACGACTACGCAATGACATGTACTGGAGGAAGCCCAGATACCCCTCAAGCTGACGACAGTGTCTACTGTTGGAAACTTGATACTGACTCCTGTGCATCCTCATCAGCATCTTCATCAGCATCTTCATCAGCATCTTCATCAGCATCCGAACCAAGTCAACCTGGTGGAGGTGCAGGATTACCAACATCTGCTCCATCATCCGCACCATCTTCTGAAGCTCCATCCTCAGCTCCATCATCAGCTCCATCTTCTGAAGCTCCATCCTCAGCACTATCTTCTGAAGCTCCATCCTCAGCACCATCTTCTGAAGCTCCATCCTCAGCTCCATCTTCAGTTCCATTTTCTGAAGCTCCATCCTCAGTTCCATCTTCTGAAGCTCCATCCTCAGCTCCATCTTCAGTTCCATCATCAGCTCCATCTTCTGAAGCTCCATCATCAGCTCCATCTTCTGAAGCTCCATCCTCAGCTCCATCTTCAGTTCCATCTTCTGAAGCTCCATCCTCAGCTCCATCTTCAGTTCCATCATCAGCTCCATCTTCTGAAGCTCCATCCTCAGCTCCATCTTCAGTTCCATCATCCGCACCATCTTCTGAAGCTCCATCCTCAGCTCCATCTTCTGCAGTTCCATCTTCTTCAGTTCCATCTTCAGCTCCATCTTCTGAAGCTCCATCCTCAGCTCCATCTTCAGTTCCATCTTCAGTTCCATCTTCTGCAGTTCCATCTTCTGAAGCTCCATCATCAGCTCCATCTTCTGAAGCTCCATCTTCAGTTCCATCTTCTGCAGTTCCATCTTCTGAAGCTCCATCCTCATCAGTTCCATCTTCTTCAGCTCCATCTTCTGAGGCTCCATCATCATCAGCTCCATCCTCATCAGTTCCATCTTCTTCAGCTTCATCATCCTCAGCTCCATCCTCATCAGTTCCATCTTCTTCAGCTCCATCCTCAGTTTCTTCGTCATCAGCTACTTCTGCTCCATCTGATCCATCCGATCCTTCTTGTGATGTTCCAAGTAGTGATATTTATCCGCTATGTCCTACCTATGATTTCAGTAAGAAAGGTTCCGGCAGATACCCAGCAGCCTCTATTGAAGTTACCTCAGTTGTTGATTTGAAACAAGACGACTTGTTCAAGGTCACTTTGCATTTCAAGGCTGATGAAGGTTTAGATGTTTCCAACTTAGGTGAAATCAAAGTTATTGGCTTAGACTCTCCTGTTAGTGGAACTGTGCTTGTTTTCTCAAGAAACTCCAATGTTTTCAACACCGATGATTCTGCAGACTGGTATGCTACAGCAACAATCAGAGCAAATGTGTATGCCGATCACGCTTGTATGAAACCATTCCAAATTCAATACGATTGGTTCAGTGGTAAGGATGTGCAAACAGATTTACAAAGTTCATGGCCATACGAAGGTTCTTACGACTACGCAATGACATGTACTGGAGGAAGCCCAGATACCCCTCAAGCTGACGACAGTGTCTACTGTTGGAAACTTGATACTGACTCCTGTGCATCCTCATCAGCATCTTCATCAGCATCTTCATCAGCATCTTCATCAGCATCCGAACCAAGTCAACCTGGTGGAGGTGCAGGATTACCAACATCTGCTCCATCATCCGCACCATCTTCTGAAGCTCCATCCTCAGCTCCATCCTCAGCTCCATCCTCAGCTCCATCCTCAGCTCCATCTTCAGTTCCATCTTCAGCTCCATCTTCTGAAGCTCCATCCTCAGCTCCATCTTCAGTTCCATCATCAGCTCCATCTTCTGAAGCTCCATCATCAGCTCCATCTTTAGTTCCATCATCAGCTCCATCTTCTGAAGCTCCATCATCAGCTCCATCTTCTGAAGCTCCATCATCAGCTCCATCTTCTGAAGCTCCATCCTCAGCTCCATCTTCAGTTCCATCTTCTGAAGCTCCATCCTCAGCTCCATCCTCAGCTCCATCTTCAGTTCCATCTTCAGCTCCATCTTCTGAAGCTCCATCCTCAGCTCCATCTTCAGTTCCATCTTCTGCAGTTCCATCTTCTGAAGCTCCATCTTCAGCTCCATCATCAGTTCCATCTTCTGCAGTTCCATCTTCTGAAGCTCCATCATCAGCTCCATCTTCTGAAGCTCCATCTTCAGTTCCATCTTCTGCAGTTCCATCTTCTGAAGCTCCATCTTCAGCTCCATCATCAGTTCCATCATCAGTTCCATCTTCTGCAGTTCCATCTTCTGAAGCTCCATCATCAGCTCCATCTTCTGAAGCTCCATCTTTAGTTCCATCTTCTGCAGTTCCATCTTCTGAAGCTCCATCATCAGCCCCATCTTCTGAAGCTCCATCTTCAGTTCCATCTTCTGCAGTTCCATCTTCTGAAGCTCCATCATCAGCTCCATCTTCTGAAGCTCCATCTTCAGTTCCATCTTCTGCAGTTCCATCTTCTGAAGCTCCATCATTAGCTCCATCTTCTGAAGCTCCATCTTCAGTTCCATCTTCTGCAGTTCCATCTTCTGAAGCTCCATCATCAGCTCCATCTTCTGAAGCTCCATCTTCAGTTCCATCTTCTACAGTTCCATCTTCTGAAGCTCCATCATCAGCTCCATCTTCTGAAGCTCCTTCTGCAGTTCCATCTTCTGAAGCTCCATCATCAGCTCCATCTTCTGAAGCTCCATCTTCAGTTCCATCTTCTGCAGTTCCATCTTCTGAAGCTCCATCTTCTGAAGCTCCATCTTCAGTTCCATCTTCTGAAGCTCCATCTTCTGAAGCTCCATCTTCAGTTCCATCATCAGCTCCATCTTCTGAAGCTCCATCCTCAGCTCCATCATCAGCTCCATCATCAGCTCCATCTTCTGAAGCTCCATCATCAGCTCCATCTTCTGAAGCTCCATCTTCTGAAGCTCCATCTTCAGCAGTTCCATCTTCTGAAGCTCCATCTTCTGAAGCTCCATCATCAGTTTCATCATCAGGTCCATCATCTGCGCCAATACAACCGGGTCAACCAGCTCAGCCATCTCAACCAGGTCAACAAGGTCAATCAGGTCAACCATCTCAACCAGGTCAACCAGGTCAACCAGGTCAACCAACACAACCAGGTCAACCAGCTCAGCCATCTCAACCAGGTCAACCAGGTCAACCAACACAACCAGGTCAACCAGCTCAGCCATCTCAACCAGGTCAAGCAACACAACCAGGTCAACCAGCTCAGCCATCTCAACCAGGTCAACCAGGTCAACCAGCTCAGCCATCTCAACCAGGTCAACCAGGTCAACCAGCTCAGCCATCTCAACCAGGCCAACCAGTTGATCCAGCTGTTCCAACTCAACCAGTTGCTATCACAGGTATTGCTGCAATTCAATCCCAACCAGGTCAACCTGCCCAAGCAACACAACCAGGTCAACCAGGTCAACCAGGTGAACCAACTCAACCAGGTCAACCAGGTCAACCAGCTGAACCAACTCAGCCATCTCAACCAGGTCAACCAGGTCAACCAGGTCAACCAGCTCAGCCATCTCAACCAGGTCAACCAGCTGAACCAACTCAACCAGTTGGTATTTCAGGTATTGCTGCTGTTCCAACTCAACCAGGTCAACCAGGTCAAGCAACTCAACCAGGTCAACCAGTTGGTATTTCAGGTATTGCTGCTGTTCCAACTCAACCAGGTCAACCAGGTCAAGCAACTCAACCAGGTCAACCAGTTGGTATTTCAGGTATTGCTGCTGTTCCAACTCAACAAGGTCAACCAGGTCAAGCAACTCAACCAGGTCAACCAGTTGGTATTTCAGGTATTGCTGCTGTTCCAACTCAACAAGGTCAACCAGGTTCTGCGGGTACTGAGACTTATCCTGCTGGTGGAAATGGTATTAACACCGCAGTTAACCCAGCAGCTTCAGGCCCAGCTGGTATCAATGGTCAAGCCGGTTTAGCTTCAACTTCTGATAGTGCTGATTGTCCTGATAGAGTTGTCACAGTTACAGTTACCGCTGGTGCAGTTGAATCAACTTCTAGTGCTTTAGTTGGTGTTTCTGGTGGACGTGGTGGATACGCTTTAACCAGCTCAGCTCCAGCTGCTTCCATCTTTGAAGGACGTGCTAACAGATTGTCTAATGTTTCAGTCAGTATTACTGGTTTCTTCTTCATGATGTTAGCTTTATTCATCTAATGAATAATCATTTCTTCTATTCTTGATTCCATTTTTCACTTCTTTCGTTTTTATTTTTACTTTCAATTCAAATCCGTTTTACTTTTTCACATTAGTTTTCCATTGATTTATTTTAATTTGGGTCTTAATTTATAATTATTTTCTTCCACATTTTATCAACCTATTTTTTTGTTATGAAACTTCTCATTTCATTCTTCTCACGTTTACACTAAGTTTTTTGACTTCGAAGAACTTTTTTTTTGGAATTTTGATTTCGAAATTTACCAATTGTTGTTTTTTTATTATTAAATTTTCTTTTTTATAAATTTTGTGGTTTGCATTTATCTTTTTATCAAATTTTTAGGTTTTAGTACTCAATAGATCATTTTTACTTTATATTACAAATAGTAAAATTAAAATCACGTTTCAAAATTACAAGCGCGGTCTTCACAAAAACGAAAATAACAAAAATCGCGTTTTTTTATACTTTAGTAATTGAACTTTTGATAAAACAATCTATTATATATTTATTTGAATACAATATGAAGGGGAACTAATTACAGAACAAATATACAACTAGAGACTGGCTCAGGGGGAAAAATTTACTTTTTGATGTCGAACTCCTTAATGACGGCATCGGCCAATCTTTTCAATCCTTCATCCAGACTCTTCAAGTCGACGGCGGCATAAGTACCTCTGAAGAAGATTTCTGTTGAATTTAGCTTGAATGGCTCATTTGCAGCAAACATTGAGCCTGGGATCAAAACACACTTGTTTTCAACAGCTTGCTCATAGATGGCCTGTTCCACTTGTTTATTACCAAACCCATTTTCCAACGAGTATTTAGGATGCTTTGAAGCGTCGAATATAGTGGTGAAGAACATACCAGCAGTTGGTGTATTGAAAATGATGGAGCCTTCTGGGAAATGTTTTCTTATAGAGTTGTTTGCTGCATTTCTTTTGATTGTGTACTCTTGTCTTAGACCGATCAACCAGCTGATGTAACCTTCTTGTCCCCAACCTTGTAATAAAGCGTTGACTAATGCTTGAGAGAATCCGGAAATGTTCAAGAATGAGGCTTCATTGAAGCTCAACAATGCTTCACATATTGGTCTTTGAGCCACTATCCAACCGACTCTGGAACCTGGTGCTAGCACTTTGGAGAATGATTCTAATCTGATAACTCTACCTTCAGTGTCAATTGACAAGAAAGATTGCACGAGACTTTTCATGAATTCTTCTCTTGATAATCTATCAACTTGCAAAGATTCTTTACATTCGTCCATTTGCAAGAAATAATAAGGATCATCTTCCACGATTATAAAGTTGTGTTTTGATGCAATTTGGTAGATTTGCTGTTTTCTTTCTAAACTCAAATTAGAACCTGTTGGATTTTGTCCTGTTGGAATAGTATACAAGAATTTAGGTTTAGGCTTTGCAGGATTCCAATTGTCTAACAATTGTTCTAATTGTTCAGGAACGATCCCGCCAGCATCGATTGGAACAGAGACCAACTCGGCACCAACACCTTTCATTGTCATTGCAACTGCAGGGAACGTGAATTCTTCAATCAAAATAGAATCTCCTCTGTCGATAAAAGTTCTCAAGATGGAATCGATAGCTTGTGTATTACCAGCTGACATGATAACGTCCCAGTCCTGATATGGAACGTTATGGAAAGTTTGAGTGTGCTCTTTGAAGAAATCCAACAAAGCTGGGTTACCCTTTGGTGAACCATACTGGAGTGCTGATTTCAATGGGATCTCGTTTTGAGAAGCGCTTGTTCCACTCTTGGTCAACTCTGTTGTAAAAATCTTGCTCTTGTCGTCAAACTCAGATGAAGAAATTCCGTCTTGGAAAGGTGGCAATGGAGATTCAACTGTGATTTTTGTCCATGGGAAGTAGGCAGGCATTGGCAAACCACCACCTAAAAACACCATTTCTGGATCTTTCAAGTACTTGAAACATTTGATAAGTTCACTAGCAGGACGTGTTTTCGCTTCTTGAGACAAAAACGATGTGAAATCTTGGACGCTAGCCATTTTTTAAGTATTTGGTATTATATATCAAGTGTTGAAAAAAGTTGAACCTTGCTCGTGTATATTAATTTTAGAGCTGATATTCCATATAGTATGAGAAAGAAACAAAAGAACTTTAGTAAAAGAAAAGCCAAAAAAAAAAACAAAAAAACTTAAAACCACCACCAATCCTGTAGGTTTATATACTTTGCACACCAACAGACATGCCCAGGTGAGCTTTTATTTTTTCTTCTCCTACACACACTCACACATCATCGCATTTTGTCCAATAAATGACACAAGGCAATAGATGGCAATTATCGGTTATAGAAGGTTTTAAAGAGGAAAATCCCCACGGCACCAAGACCAAATCTGACATATGAGGCTCAACGGCAGTTTGCGGCTCAGATCTTACCTCGAGGAAAAAAAAAAAATTTTTTTTAAAAAAAAGAAAAAAAAAACCACGTAGTATTTTTTTAGTTGGCGCACTACTTTATATTTCTACTTGTGGCTCATTTTTTTGTTTGTTTGACACAGCCCAGAAAACGGTTTTTTATCTTGTTGTGTCATGTGGCATACTACTATCTAGATAGTAAAGCTGTGGCAGGGGATAGGATCAGGATGAAAAAAGCACAGGGAGAGATCAAGAGTCAAGGTAAAATAGTGAGTGTACAGGGAATACTCAAGTTTCTATCAAAAGAGGTTAAAGAAAAATAGCTGGCTGTTTTGTTTTGTCTCACAAAAAAGACAAAAAATAAAATATGGTGTCGATTGATCTTACAACGTTTACTGAACTTGACGAAGATTCGCTGTACACTCATATTTTCGATCTATACTCTAATAATGCTCCACCTGAGCGTCGATCTTTGGGGTACATTTCCAAGACGAATCATTTGAAAGTCAGTGTTTTATCGACCGAGTTTGAGATTGAGCAGTCGATCTCGCAGTTTAACGACTCTAATAGCAATGCACGTGGAACAACAGGGTTCATGACTTGGTCTGTGACACCGTTGCTGATTGAGTGGATTTTAGAAAGCAGTTCTAGTGTTAATGGCGTGTCTGATAGTGCAAGTCGCGGGGTGGTGCGAAAAGGAAAGAAGAGCAAAGTGAGTGCTGAAACCAGTTCAGCAAAAACCAAGCATAGAAACCCGTTTCAGGGCAAGTTTGAAAACGCTAGTGTTGTCGAACTAGGTTCAGGCGTGGCTGGTTTGCTTGCGTGTACGTTGGCCAAGCATTGCAAGAAGTTCATATGCACTGATCAGGAACCTTTACTTAAGCTTTTGAAAAGAAACATCGCACAGAATGTAACGTTTGACTTTGCATCCACCACCATCATCGGTGATCAGCATGATGCAAATAACAAGTCCGAGTCCCAGTCGAGTCACAGGACCCACAATCCAACCATCGAAGTTGTCGAGTACGACTGGGAGCTGTCAACCAGCGAACAAGTGCTAGAGTTGCTCGAAGGAAAGTACCCAGATTTCATAATATCCTGTGATACCATATATAATCCTTTTCTCATTCCACATCTTATAGACGGACTGAACGATTTGAGCGGTCCTCAAACACACATTATCATTGCACTTCAATTAAGAGAGTCCAGTTTGCTCGAGACGTTTCTTGAGCATGCAATGGAGAAATTCCACATTTTCTATCTCGACGAAGCGGTCTTGTCTCAGAATTTACGTAACGGGTACATGGTGTACTACTTGTCAAAGAGAAGTCAAACTTCGGATGAGCAGCCAACTACCGGATATGTTTGAATAAATATCACTGTATTGTAAGTACAAAACAAAAAAAAAAAGGTATATATTACGTATAAAAATATGTACAAGTAGTGACTTGCGAGCCTTTTGGTCACCTAGTTGTTGGTACTTTCCACCCCCTCTCTCTCTCTCCCTAATGAGTTAAAAACCATCTACCTTTCTTCTTTCTGTCAGCAACGATGTTTCTACCGCTCTTGGATCTCATTCTAGCCAAGAACCCAAGTCTTCTCTTTCTTTTCAAGGTGTTTGGCTGGTACGTGTTACCTCTGTTACCACCTCTTGTACCCCATCTCTTTTGTATAAAATTGGACAATGGCGACAAGTTTGTTGTTATTATACTGGAAGAATAAGATGGAACGACAGCGTCAGCAGACACAACCGGGTTAGTGACGAGTCTGGTGGACGATAAAGCTGAGTTTGCGGTTCTGGAAAGTACAGCCGACTTCATTTGCAGTCTTGAAGAGGCCAAAGTGCTGGAAGAAAACATGGAAAAGCCTCTAACAGCCTGTCTCGTAGCTGTAGTAGTAGCTGAAAACGCTAGTCTTGTGTACGATTGGAGCATTGCGAGATTAGAAAAGTGGAATGCGATGAATTGTTCTTGTCCCAAGGTGGCTTATTATACCTCTGACACACTGTAACTATCCTTCCAAATACAAATAAACCACTCAACAATCAATTTATTTACGTACCTAATCATCATCAACTAACTATTCATCTATTCCTCACACTCTTTCCAATTTTCCACCCGCCGAACGAAAAGAAAAAAAAATTGCAGCAAAAGAATTTGCTGACATCAGCACTGACATAATTATTTTTTTTCCGTTTTTTTTCTTTTTTTTTTTTTTTTTTTACTTTCCGCTCTGAAAATTTTCATATTGCATTTATTAAAGGTTTTTCTCTTTGAGCAGTAAATTATAGAATACTAGAGGTTAATAGTGTGGATTGGAGAGTAATTCGAGGTCAGATCAGCGATTCTATTTGAGAACTAGACACTCGATTATACAGTATCATCCCAGTTATGTTTTCGACCAACAGCCGCCCTAAAAGAGTCGCTCCAACGGCGATCAACTCGCCTACCGTTGCCCACGTTTTAAAGACACAATCGTTAAGTAAAGAGCAAGGACAGAAGTTTCTAGACAAGTTCATTGACGAATGCGATTCATTGGCGAGTAATATACAGCTTGCTGGCCAGCACACAGACTACCAGGGCCCTAACCCAACCACTATAAGTCAGCTCAAGAGACTACAAAGAGAGTTGAGAGGTTTACCCCCACTTTTACTAGAAGGTCAACAACAACAACAGCAACAGCAGCAGCAACAACAAACGGCAAATAAGAAAATCAAGTTTGACTCCGAGGAAGTGACAGAAAAACCAAATAAAAAGATCAAGTTTGACGACAATGAAGAGCAAGCCGACAAGCCAAACAAAAAGATCAAGTTCAATGACAGTGAACCGCAAGAAGAACTGAAACAGTCAACCACAGAGTCAGCAGAGACCGTGCACGACAGCATAGAATCAAACAGTACAGAAAAAGAGGACAAGGACCAGGACAAGGACAAGGCCGCTGATGAAAAGAGCAAGATCGACAAAGAAGAACGCAAAAGACTCAAAAAGGAACGTAGAGCGCTAGAGATGCAGAAGAAGAAAGAAGCAAAGGACAAAGCTGAGAAGAGTACTTAAGTAAAAGAGATCAATACAAGTACAAGACAAGACAATTACAAGACTAGAGAATGTAATATAAATAGTAATAGTAATGGCATATAATAATAAATTGTTCATAGATTTTTTTGAGCCGCACCGTTTTCAACATTTTTGTTTACATGTAACAAATAATAATAATAATAATGATAATGATAAATTTATTAGTAAACAGTTTAATTACACTACAATGATCTCTTTTTCTATTCTTTGACTAACACAATTTAGCCAATTAAAGTGTTCAAAAAATCTACTTTTACATTATGGTGTACCAGTTTGGTTTTGCATCCAACAGTAGTGCCAAGTCAACAACGCAGCTTGATAGCCAGACACATGCTTATCATGACAACTTGTATAAAAATGATTCAAATGATAACCACAGTGAGTTAGCAAACAACCTCTTGTTGTCGCTAACCAATAAGAAAGCCAACGGTTCTACGGCCACGTCCACTTCCGGGTTGGGCAGAGATTACTGGCTTGATGATTCCTCGGCTATCAAATGCAGATCATGTGATAGAAGTTTCACAACTTTCAGAAGAAAACATCATTGTCGTATTTGCGGTAAGATTTTCTGTAGCAAGTGTACCACGTTTATCAGTGGTGACAAGTTCAATCTTAGTGGCCAGATGAGAGTTTGTTTACTTTGCTTAAAATTGGCTGACAAGTACGAAGAGTATCCTTCAAGTGAGGACGATTCTGTTTACGATGAAGCCAATAGTACGTTCCCACTCTCTGTGAATGACAACGCTCCTACTAAAAAAAATCATCACGAATCAGATAATAGAGTTACCATAGGTGAACAAGAGACTGCAGATGATGACTCAAATATAGGCTTGATAACAAAAGAGTCCATGAACGTGGCTAGCTCAGCTCCAACACCACCTCCCATGATGGCCATCGCTACAACCAGAAAGGGAGAGGCTGTTGAAATCGATATTCCAAGATCAAACTCACTGAGCAGGAAGAGCAACAGAGGCAACATATTTGCATCCTCATCCAGTAAAGTCAATCCTTTAAATACTACAAACTCAAACTTGTCCAACTCTCATATAGACAACTCGCAATACAACCACATCGATAACGCTCAAAATCACATCGACAATAACAACAACAATAACAACAACATGATTACCGCTAATTCTCAATCTACTAACGAAAAACAATCTTCCAACAACTCGTTGTTAGCTCCGCTAAATTTCACTGCTGCTGCCTCTTTAGCTGCCTCTAATGCAGCATCGTCAATCTTCAATTTCGGCACTAATGCTGCATTATCCATGGGCGATTTTGGAACTAACTTTATCACTCATGGACTGAATAATAGCAACAGTCAGCAAAATAATCATAAGAATAATCATCAAAACCAACAATACCATCATCATCACCACCACCATCATCATCAGCATAACAGTCAACATCACCACGGTCAACACCCCTCTCAATTTAGACCAAAACTTTTGAACAAAACTTTGAAACACAATTACTCTTTAGATAACCAGAGCCTCAAAAATAGCAACATCGAGACAGATGTACTACGTAATGATCTATTCAAAGCAAAATCCGACTCATCTGTGCTATTCAAACAAAATCAAAAGAACAACAGAGATAACAGGTACACGCAACCAACTGCTGACTCAGACAATTCTTCGAGCGATGGGTCCCAGACTAGTACTGACGAGAGCGAAGACGAGCATGCCATGATGGTGTACAACTCATTGAATTCAATGTCCCTGAACAGAAACCAAGCAATAGGATGGACTCCTAAACCATACTCACCAAGTTTATCATCTGCAATCAAATTTGAAGACTCTGACGTTTTCAGAGATTTAACACCTTCCAAAAGAAATGTCTCATCAAACAGAACTAGAAGAACTCAAAATTTTCAAAGATTTAAAAATAGAAGAATGAGTAAAAGTGGAACAAGAGTTTTCAGCGACATGAGCTCAAATCAACTGCTTTTTGGTAATAATACAGGATTTGGAAATCAAGAATTTGAATTCTTGGACGATTTCTTAAGAGCTGGAGAAAATCATGCAAAGCAAATGTTAAGTCAATTAATTAGCGATAGAAACCTGGTTAATGAAGTTTCTTGGTCTACAGTTTTAATAAAGCTACTTAAAAAGATATCTGGAATTTCAATTGACTTATCAAGTGGTGAAAGTTTTGATATCTCAAATTATGTTAAGATTAAGAAAATCCCAGGAGCGAAAATCGAAGATTCTAGTATTATAGATGGTATGGTCTTTTCCAAAATACTACCATCGAAACTGATGCCAACAGATATTTCCAATCCTAAGTTCATGATTATCACTTTTCAAGTTGAATACGAACAAGATACAGATAGCAGGTTTTCAAGTATTGATCCATTGATAGCTCAACAAGATGAATACTTGAGAAAACTTGTTGCAAGAATCGTGGCTTTAAAACCTAGTGTACTACTAGCAAACTCATCAGTTAATGGCTATGCACTCAATTTACTTGCAGAAGCAGGTATAGCCGTGGCTTCAAACGTCAAGTATCAAGTCTTGGAAAGATTAGCAAAACTGACAAATAGTGACATTATCAACTCCATTGATAAATTGGCAATGAACCCGAAATTGGGCAAATCTTCAAGATTTGAAGTGAAAAGTTTTGTTTATAAAAATGTTAGAAGATCGTATTTTTTCATCACAGGTTGTAATCCTGAATTAGGCTTTACAATTATCTTGAGAGGTGGAGATAGAGAAACTTTGAATAAAGTCAAAGAGTGTGCTTCTCTCATGATGTATGTTTTCTTCAACATTAAATTGGAATCAGGTCTAATGAGAGATCAGTGTTTACAAGCCTTAGAATACAAACCAACTGAAATCATCCCATTGTTTAGCAAAGTTTCATTCACTTATCAAGACGTGTGGAACCTATTTCAAAATAGAGTACTATCTTCCTCACCTTGGGTTCATTTTGAAGTGCCCTTCACTTTAGTCAAATTTCAGAAAAACGAAGGCATCATTAAAGAAGATGAAACTTTACATTCAAATTTTCTTTCATTTATAGAAGAAAACAAAGCATTATTCACTACTGATTGCGAAACTGCTAAAATACCCGATGTGGTCATTCAAGAACTTGACAAATACTTGAAACATTGGAACATAAAGGTTCAGGTCAACGATCTTCCTAATAAATATGACGATATGTTCAAGCTGCTCGAGAGCGTGATAGATTTTAGAATGAAGTACCATAAATCAGAAGTCGCAATAGCCTCTAGACAATGGGATCAATTTGTGTCTTACAGAAGATATGCATTTTTTGATCCAAATTCACATCAAAGAATTGTCACTTTATTCAGTATGGTGTCTACCAAAAATGCAACACCGTGCATCGGTCCAAATATTCAAACAACCGACTATTATTGGGAGAACGATTTCTGCTTAGGACAGTTCATTGAACATATTTGCTTACATGCAAACGATCCTTGTCCTGAAGGTTGTGGATTGAGCTTAAGAGAACATTTCAGATCGTATGTTCACGGAACAGGTAAAGTTGACGTTGTGCTCGAAAATAATCCATATTTCTTACCTGGAAAAGAAAGCATAATAATGTCTTGGAGTTACTGTAAAATTTGCCATAACACAACTCCTGTTCTTCCCTTGAGTGACAATGCTTGGAAATACTCATTTGGGAAATACTTGGAATTATCATTCTGGTGTCGTGGTATGAAGGTCAAAGGTGCCTCATGTACTCATGATTTTTATCAAGATCAAATTCATTATTTCAGTTTTAAAAATCTTAGCGTTAGAATGGAATACTCTTCAATTGAAGTCTTGGATCTTGTGCCACCCAAATTTCAGCTATTTTGGAAACCTGAATACAACATGAAAATCAAAGTTGATACTTACAACCAAGTTTTGGACAAAACATCAGCCTTTTTCGATAGTGTTAGAAAAAGATTGAACAGAGTCAAAGTGGATAGTATGACCGTGAACAAGATGGAGGCAGGGCTCAAAAGAATCGAAGAGTTGAAACAAAGGGTAGAACGAGAGCACGCTAATATCAAAGCAATGGCAGCTGAAGTTTATCAGTCAACACCCGTTTCCGAACATTTGAAACTTACATCAATTATTAGAGAGGTTCAAGATTTGGCAAGCGATTGGAACTTGGAGTTTCAAGAATTTGATAAATCCTTCTTGCCTACAGAAAAGGAAATCAAAAAGATAATCACTTTCCAGCTGGACAGACTTTTCAGGTCGAGTTCTGAAACCAAGCCTGGTCAATCAGAGTTGGCTCTTGCAAATCCAAGATCTAACAAGAGCGAAAGCTCAGAAAACGTTGTCGACGAAAAAGATGCAGTGGAAACACAAGAAAAATGCAACTCAAAAGCAGAACCAGATTCCGAAGTTATGAAGCAAAAAATTGAGAGGGATGAACAAAATCTTCAAAAGGATAAAGATCCGTTGAATCATCAAAATCAACAAATAAGATCACAAAATGAAAATACAGAAAATCAAGACCAAGAGCAGGAGCAACCGCAGATTGAAGTTGAAGAAGCAACTACCAATATAAACAACAGTAATAATAATTACAACAACAACAACAACAACTCCTCCACTTTTAATAGCCGTAAAAAGGGTCAAATGGTACAAGATAAAATTAACGAGCTACATCAAGCTAGAAGTGTATCAACAGGGCAGATACCTACAGTAACAAGTCCCGTTAAACCAAACTTTTTCAGAAAAGTCTCTGATACTCCTGGAGAAGGACAGTCATTATGGGAATCAAGAAACAGAGAGTTACAGGAACATCTTTTACGTAATGATGAAACCATGATTCCAAAATTAGGTCAAATTAAGAGTTCAGGAAAAGTGAAAAAATTGACAGAATTCTTTGATGCGCAAGAATTCTTTGAACAAAGAGAACAAGAGAAGAAAAAGTTACAAGAAACAGTTTTTAGACCAAAAGTGATAAAATCAAAACCAACGGTAGAAATTTACAAAGATGTACACGATGCTGTTGAGGCAGAACAAAGTCTTGCGAGATTAAGAAGTGCGCAAAATAACAATAACAAAACGTCCGATGACAATAAATCACTATTATCCAAACCATCGTTACTGGAGGTCAAAGAAGAAGACAACAATCAAGTTTCCAATTCAAATGATCAACAAATAGAGCCAATTACAGATACGAAAACATCAAAACCTGAGATAACAAAGCCAGAAATAACACAACCTGAAAAAACCTCTCTTTTGAAATCTTTGACTCACTTTTGGGCCGATAGATCTGCAACTTTATGGGAACCACTATCTTATCCTCTTAGCTCATCAGAGCATATATTTGTTGACTCTGACGTGATCGTGAGAGAAGATGAACCAAGTTCAATTATTGCTTTTTGCTTGAATACTTCTGATTACAAGTCCAAGCTAGCTGTTCAGACTATGCAGGTTGCTTCTGATCTTGAGCCACAACAAGACCAGCCATCTATTTCCGATGCGACTGTGGATAACGAATCATCAATGGCTTCTTCAAAAATTGACGATGAAACCAGCAAGCAGAACACAACTATGGCTAATGATTCAACAACAAATAACATGGATAGCCCCGAAATCTTAGAACAAATCATGCTGAAAAATGGATTCCATCTAAAATATCAATTTGAAGAAGGATTTTCAACCATATCTTGTAAAATCTTTTTTGCTGAACAATTTGATGCATTTAGAAGACAATGTGGTGTCAAGACTAATTTTGTTGAAAGTTTGTCCCGTTGTATCAAATGGGATTCCACAGGTGGTAAAAGTGGATCAGCTTTTTTGAAAACGTTGGATAACAGATTTGTCATTAAGGAACTAAGTCGAGCAGAATTAGAAGCTTTTGTTCAATTTGCTCCAAGTTATTTTGAATATTTTGCACAAGCTTTATTTCATAACTTACCTACTGTCTTAGTTAAAATTTTTGGGTTTTACCAAATTCAAGTCAAAAATACTATACCTGGTGCAAAATCATACACCTTGGATGTTTTGATTATGGAGAATTTATTTTACGACAGAAAAATGACAAGAATTTTTGATTTGAAAGGTTCAATGAGAAATAGACATGTTGAGCAGACAGGCAAAGAGAACGAAGTGTTGTTGGACGAAAACATGGTTGAATACATTTACGAGTCTCCGTTATTTGTTAGAGAAGCTGCCAAAAGAGTGTTGAGAGCTTCATTATGGAATGACACATTATTTTTAGCAAAAATGAACGTCATGGATTACTCGTTGGTTGTTGGTATAGATTCAGAGAGCAGCGAACTTGTGGTTGGTATTATAGATTGTATTCGTACATTTACATGGGACAAAAAATTGGAAAGTTGGGTTAAGGAGAAAGGTTTAGTCGGTGGAACGGGAGTCGGTAAGGAGCCAACTGTTATTACCCCTAAACAGTATAAAAACAGATTTAGAGAGGCAATGGAAAGATACATCTTGATGGCCCCAGGACCTTTTTATCAAAACATAGTATAGGGCAATCCATGGAACGATTCAGTCTTATTAGGTATCTTATAGTACAGGTTGTATATATATATGTACTTACTTGATCACTTTGAACGTTGTTATACTGGTTGCGACCGATTCTTTAGATCATCTTCCACACATCCTTACACTTTTGTAAACAGTTATGTAGTACTAATCAACAAAGAGTAATGGAGTATGTTTAAACAAGCAAAGTGATAACTGAGTTTTATAGAGGAAACCTATTGTTGAAACATGGAACTTTGAAGTTACAATAATTGATATACTCATCAATCATCAATTGAGATTATATTTGTTTCAGGTGTAAAAATTGAATTCCACTTTTCATTACTAGCCAAGTGAGCATTGGTGCAAAATAAATCACAATTTAGACCTTACTTACTTGGTCATTTATATACCTAACCAACATGTTTAGAGACAGAACGAATTTATACATTTCTTATAGGAGGACTTTTCCTCACCGCTTGAACACATCTGATGCCACATCTAGATTCAATGACTTGGCAAGCGAAGAAGCCGGGTTGATAGGCCATCAGGGGGCGTTTGATGAGGATATCGAATTGACAGACTTGCCTCCCAGCATTGTTGATCTTCAAAGGAGTTCAGAGAACATGCTTAACGATATAGAGGCAAAAATAACAGAATTGAGCAAACTGTATAAGAAAAACTTGCTACCCGGGTTCAATGATACAAATGAAGATGAGAACAAAATGAACACTTTGACATTTAAAATTACACAAGGATTCCAATTGGTTTATAAAGAGATCAAGCTGTTAAATGATTCTAGATTGGCATTTAAGAAAGATACAGAAAAAATCATGATTGACAATTTGAAAAAAAGCTTAGCTTTAAGAACTCAGGAGCTTTCAACTCATTTTAGAAGATTACAAAATAGCTACATCAGATACTTAAAAGAGGATGAGTTTGAGGTGCCTGTGAATGGGACAAATTCTAGTAATACTGCGGATCCCTTTCGTGATCCTGAGCCTTCTTCTTCAAATGGTGGTTCTTCACTTCTGGCAGAATTAGAATACGGCGATGACAAGATTGAATCTTATTCAAGACAAGCTTTACAAGAGTCTTCTCAACAGTTGCTGAAGCAACAAACACTTCCACAAGAAACTATCTCAGATGAATATTTACAGCAACGTGAGAGAGAGATTTACAAGATTGCTCAAGGTGTTATTGAAATAAGTACTATTTTCAAAGAGTTGGAGAATTTGGTTGTTGATCAAGGCACCATTTTAGATAGAATTGATTATAACTTGAATAAAACTGTAACTCATGTGAAGCAGGCCGAAAAGCAAATGAAGAAAGCAAATCATTATCAAAAAGCTACAGCTAAATGTAAAATTGTTTTCTTTTTGGTCTTGGTGATATTGTTGCTGCTTATGATTTTGTTAGTTAAACCGAAGAAGGTTAATCATTATTATCACGATGATAACAAAAACACTCCAGTTCAGGATTCTAAGAGTTCTAACGCAGAAGAGAGCGAGACAACAGATAAAGGGGCTTTATCAGTTGATGACGCCAGGGACATACTATTAAGGGTGATTTAAATGACTTACGACAGAAGTATTTTATAAACTATGCGATTTACTGTAATTTTAAGCAAGGATGACAAACGACAACGGAAATAACTGTTTTACTAAAAAGGTTATTTTGAAAAAAAAGAACTTGAGTCTAACGGGGAAACTATTAAATAACATCGAAAATTAAGCAAAATTAATGAAAAAACACAAATCAAAATAAAAGTAATGAACACTTGAATACATCGGAAAAAGGAATAGCAGAAAATGAAAATCGTATATAGAAACTTCTAAAATTGGGAGCGGATTACACAAAGATAAAATAGGGAAGCATATTATTATACAAGAAGCGAGCCTTATGAAATTTATATTCTTCCATACGGGCTATCGAATGAGTTTGAAGGTGCTGGAAGATTTGGTCTTGTTCGATTTTTGTAACCATTATGTGCAACATGTTGCGGCACACCGCCTTGTCTAAGAATCTGCTGGTTTGCTTGTGCTATACCATATTTTCTAGTCCCTGGTCTTCCGTTGTATACTCCTGCTGGGCCTTTCTTAGAAATTCCACCAATCATGAAATCAGGATTGTTGTTTAACAATAAGTCAGTTTTACTTCTATCAGGTCTTGCCATAGGTGGACCAGCAGGTGGTGGCATGTAAAATGAATTTTGCATATGATTTGGAGCTTGTTGGTAAGAGTGATTATTATTATTATGGGTGTTGTAAAAACTGTTGCTTTCAGGAATATATGCCTGGTTTTGATTTTGTGGGTAATACTGGTAAGTCGCAGGATACTGCTGTTGTGGAGATTGATTCAATCCGTTTGATTGAGCTCTTGATTGCATCTGTGGCTGTTGTAGTGGCTGACGTTGATTTTGATATTGTGGATTTTGGTATTGGCCAGGGAAACTAGTCTTTTGAGATGCTCCTTGATAATACTTTGGGTTGATTGCGCGTTGAGAGACACTAGTGAAATCAGAATCAGTTGAGGAACGATCATCGATCACTTGACTTGTATTATCCTTCTCAAGTCTAGTATCAGGTGAAGGATCACTTGCTGAAAGATATGTTTGCTGCTGAGGTATAGATTGCTTGTATTGCGGCTGTGTACTTATTGGTTGCGTTGTTCCACTTGACATATTAGAATTTTTACTTGAAAAGAATTGTAACTGACTTTCATAAGGATTATCGATTTCTGGTAATTTCAAATTTTTCTTGGCTGTAGTGACTTCACTGTAAACACTTTGATCACCAAATTTGGTTGAAGAGTTATCAGAATTTGTTAGATTTCGAACAACCGGTAACGGATGACTATTGCTATTTGAACCTGAATCTTTTTCTGCAAAAGTACTAGAATAATTGAAGCTTGGATTATAGTAATCTGTAAAATCTGTTTGTTTTTGAGTGACTGATTCATCTTTAAGATCTGTAGATGATGTATCAGCATTTTTGAAATCGTATGAGGGGACTTTGGAGAAATCTAAAGCAGGAGCCTGATAAAAGAAATCTTGTTCTTTATTTGGGAACTTGTTTAAAGTGCCTCTCTGTGATGCGACATCATTGAGTGAGATTTGTTCATCAGTGGAATCTAAGCTTGATAATCTTAAAGCAAAACAAGTCAAAACAAGTGATACCAAATTGAGTACAGCAGCTGGTATTAACAACCAGGCTGGCCATTCCAAGTTTGGATAAAACAACAATATGACAACTATACAAATCAAAGCAGATGATAAGAATGCCAGTATGGAAAAGATCAACGTGAAAACCCAAAACGGTTTCGATTTTTGCAAGCTGCCTAAATGACCAATAGCGGAAAATGCAACTGATATAAGTGTCAAACCTGCGCTGATTGGAGCAACAATCAGTATCATTGCGAGTTTGTCTCTGGCATCTTGGCTCATTTTCCAACTCTTGTCTCCAGTTAAGTTCGAACCTAATGATGAAATTTTGTAATTAGCCATTGCTTTCGAGCATGTTAATTCAGAATCTGACGTTGCTTTTGAACAATATCCAAAAACACCGTATAAGTATTCTGAATCCTGAGACAAAAACAATGACTTTGCCAAGGGAACCGTGATGAATGCTATTATAAGAAAAGCTAACGCTACTGTCTGACATGGCAGCACAAATGAATTTGGACGTGGTCCCATTCTTTATAAACCTGTTTTCACTTTATAACTGTCGTGAAGGCCACTTTCTACTAAGTAGTATTATTATCAAACCTAATTGGACTGGGACTTTGTTGAAAATTAAACAAGCCACCCAAAATTATGTGCTATTTAGTCAAAGTGATAACAAAACACGGTAACGATTTTATAAATCGGTGTAAAAGATGCTTCTTCAAACTGTTTGTAGCTATAACTAAACACTACTATCCTGTTTTTATTTTTCAACAAAAAAAAAACACGTTTAATATGAAGTAGCGATCGCTTAAATAAATATCAATTTAAAATATATATATGTATATTCGAATATTAACAGCAGCAACATCCACACACTGTTAAGGGTTTGATTCAGGGGAAAGCATATCGATAGAACAAAATGACCGTTTGTAAGAAGTGTGTGTAGAATGATTGATAGAGATAGCTTCACAAGTAAGAGTAAGTAGCGTGGATCAGACACTATCAGACAAATTATCAGACATATTATCAGACACTATCTATTAGACACCATCAGAGGCATCAGAAACAGTCTGAAAGCTGGCGCCTAAATTGCAGTAGATGTAGGCAGATAGCGATCGATGTTTAGGAACCAGAAATACTACTAGTTAAAGCCACACACAACTTCTACTTCTACTTCCACTTATCGCTTCTAAATATAAAACACGGCAGAAGGACAAGAAAAAAAGAAATTTAAACTTTTAAAACTTTATCTGGCTGAAACGCGCCTCACACTGAAAGGGTTTTTACATTTCCTGATTAGGAAACTTCTCAAAAGGCACGCCAGATTGAGTGAAAAATCTACACGTCGATCGACGCATAGAAACTTGAAAATCGTCTCTTGGTTTTTTTTTTTTTTTGAAATGCGGCGTTTTCTGTTTTTTTTTTTTGCCAATATATATCCAAGGCAGTGCAATTGGCAATTTTAGTATGCGGGTGAAAATGGCACATGGTAGTAATAGAGAAGAAGAAGAGCTAATACAGATTTGCTAGGCTTGGTGATATATATGGTTTTAGATTAGGGAATAGTCGGTTAACTTATTGCTCTAATTGGATTTAATCCGGAGTTGTTTAGTAAGTTTGATTGTGGTATTTGAAAAAGTATCGAGTTACAAACAAATCAATTTTGTCGTTTTTTGTGTTTTGTACTTTTAATTTTTTGTGTGTTTTTACTGCTGTTTGCTATCCGAGATGAGTTCGTTAAGTTTAAGTAATTTGGAAGATCTTCACAAGCTTGAAAACGATTTAGCACCTTTAGAAAAAGATACCAAATGCGAGTGCAATGATTCAAGTGTCTTGAAGGAAAACCAAATTCTCAACAGATTTGCAAATTCCGAATCACATATCAATTTGACAAAGTTACCGGACAATTTGCAATCCGAATATCACAAACTAGCGGCAAATTTACCTGAAGTCAAATTAACTTACGAAATCGGAACTAAAGTGCCTAAAGATGACAAAAAAGTCTTTTTTTTCGATATCGACAATTGTCTATATAAGAGATCAACAAGAATACATGATCTTATGCAGATATATATTCATCGTTTTTTCAAACAGCATTTACATTTAACCGATGAAGAGGCTCACAATTTACATATGAAATACTATAAGGAGTACGGTCTAGCCATTGAAGGATTGGTCAGATTGCACAGAATTGATGCATTGGAATATAATAAAGTTGTCGATGATGCTCTACCTTTAGAAAAAGTGTTGGAGCCAAACCCAGAATTGAGAAACATGCTACTTAGATTGAAGAAATCAGGAAAAGTTGATAGATTATGGTTATTTACAAACGCATATAAGAATCACGGCTTAAGAGTGATCAAATTGTTAGGATTAGGCGATCTCTTTGATGGTATCACTTTTTGTGATTACTCCCAATTTCCATTAACTTGTAAGCCTATGGATAAAGCATTTGAAAATGCTTTGAATGATGCTGGTGTTTCCGATCCTTCCAATGCTTATTTTGTGGACGATTCTAGAATTAACGTCATAGCTGCTGCAAAATTGCATTGGGGTAAAGTTTTACAATTTGTCGAAAGAGATGAAGACTTTAAGCAGTTCCAAGATGAACAAGACGGGGAAAACATCACGATTATTAGAGATATTTTAGATTTGGAAAAAGAATGCAAAGAACTTTTCTAGTTGGTTTCCATTTACTTATAATCTAAAATATGTATATATAAATTAAAATGAAATTAAATAGAGCAAATTTTGAAATAATGCTATTTTGTTTCGGCTATATACAACGATCCAATGTATGAATTTGATCTCATATTTTCGGAAGTTATGTACTTGTAACAACCCAATCATTATATCACAAAATATCTGGCACATTTATTTCTCTATCTAGCCTGCTTTCAATTGATACTAAAACAGACAGACAATCGGTAATGATCGGAACAATTATATTGTTGAACTCCTTATAGTAATTTTTCCTTAAACCTTGAATCATCTCTTTGATCTTGCAAACTAAGAAATCATCTTTCTGTTCATCAAAAGTTGGTAAAAACCCTTGATATTGCAAACTGTAAACAGAAATCTCATCTTCATTTTGACAAGTCTCTTCCTCTTGTCGCCGCTCAGGAAGCTTTTCATGTTTGAGTTTATCGATGTTTGATAAAATGAGCATTTGTAGTAGTCTAAATCTCATTCTTGAAACATTATAAGGCTTTTGATTGTTTTTGTAGTTTGATTTGTCAATCAATTCACCATGTTTATCTATCGAGCTGGATTTGAGGATATAGTTATTAAACTCTGAGTAAACGAAAACTCGCAAAAAGTAATAAAGCGAAAGCACCAAAGGATCGGTATCTTGACTGTCATTCTTTAAGTTGAATGTACACAACTCGTTTTTAAAACTTAAAAATTCTTGCTTTTCTTGCTCATCGCTGAAATCATACACATCGTTGTAATCTTCTTGGATTAAATAATACAATAGAAGCCAATTCTTCAAGTTTTTCAAAAGTGGTACCGAGACAAGTTTAATGTTGTAGATAAATCTGAAAATCAAAGAAAACTCATTAATAAAAGAGTCATTCAATATGTTAATAATGGTACGACACAATTTCTTGAAAAATGCTTCATGTGTAATGGACTCATCAGCAACAGAGAAATACCAATGAGATATCTTGATGAGAATATGATTCAATTTACCTAGTGAACTTTCAATTTTGGAATTGAAAAACAAAACATTCTCCTCGTCCCCAAATGAATCATTCACACTTGAATCGCAAAACAGATATATCACTATTTTTAGTAACTTGAGTATCAATTCATCAATGTAAACAGCTGAACATGCTTCTGTTTTACTATTGGTTATTAAATTCACCAAAATTTCAAATTTTTGTATTTTTGAAATTACGGGACTCATCTGTTTTCGGCTATTCAACTTCAACTTGACGTGTTTGTACGTTTTTTTCTTTGATAAGAGGTTGGTGTCAAAACCCATGTTTCTCATAAACTCATCAATATCATTCAAGTGAATAGTGTGCATGAATTTATTACTTTTTAATGATGAGTTTATCTGATTCAACGTGTCGCTCGAATGGTTTCCTGATATATAATTCAAACATTCCTCTTTAGTGTAGGCAGTAAAAACATGGTTAAACGTGTTGAAAACTAAGGCTTCTTTCAGTTTTGGCATAATAAAATTGAATTTTTCATCATTAATAAATACATAAAAATCTAGCACTTCATCTTCCCTTTGATGTAACAAACAATCCTTTAAATAATCAATATACAACTTGTTTTTCTTGTCATTGTAAAAATCTGAATCAAGCTGACTCTCAACCATTTGTTCGACTTTGTGTTGTTGTTGTAACTTTTCAGAACTCTGTTTTTCATCATTGCTGATCCAATTTTCAATTTCATCTTCGTTATTCCTATCTTGAATCAACTTTTGATGAGTCTCAGTAAAAACGGCAGTTTTCAAAGCTTGGTCTAAATTAAATCCAAGTTCATTGGTAAGAATTGCTTCTGTATCTTGTGTTTTATCCCGAACTGTTCGAAGAAAATCGGTTATAGACGATCTACTACCGAGTTTTGTCGGTCTTTCAAGCACTCTGTTTTGTCTAAATTTATTTGTAGACTTTGATTGGCTGTTTTCAGATTGGTTGTGTTTCACTTCGACTCCAAATATTGTAGACAAATTGTCATCGGAGTTGTCATCCGATGTATCGCTTATTTCAAATGTAGTATCGTATTTGTCATTTTTGTCATTTTTAGTCATTTGTTGCCTTATTCATCCAAACCTGTACAGATCTAGTAGTGAGTACTTTTTTACTTGGTTGGTTTTCGTTAGGAAGTCGCTAACTTAGTAATTAAATGTTGTGTTTCAAGCATAGAATGAATGTTGAAAAAGAAAGGAAACAAAACTCAAAGTGAAATAAATCTTGAAATCCTGTGTATGCGGCGCAATTTTGATACTCACTGAGTTCAAATTGTAACTTCGAGAAGACACTAAATTTAAAAATGAAATCGACAATTTTTTTGATTAAAATGAATACATAACATCTATTAAACTATTTCTTACTCTTTTTACTTTTTTCAGTTTTTCTCTTTTTACTTTTATGTCCACCATCAACGATTGATGGGATCTTAATAATGTCTTCTTCACCTTCTTCGACAGCGGGACCATTTGGATTCTTGAACACTTTTAATCTCCATTCCTTTAATTTATGTTTTTTAGTGTACTTTCTCTTGTCTTTGTTTCTTAGCTCTTTTGCTCTATATGGAGCAAATTTTTTCAAACCAATAAATTCATTCAAGTCTTTATCATCAGCCACCAAGATTTCTCTAGTTGTTAAACCAAATGACTCAGGAGAAACTTCACGATACTTGAATTTCACTTCTTCTCTTTCTCTTTTTCTACCTCTTTCTTCTTCAACTTCATCCAAAAGATCTGTACTCTTAGTATTCACTATTTTTTCAGCTATACTCTTAAGTTTACCCTTTTCTTGTTTCTTTGCTATTTCGTGCTCTTTCTTCTTGGATCTTTTTGACTTTGTTTCTGTAGTTTCAGGTGACTCCTTGTCCTCCTGTGCTTCTTTGTTATCTTCTTCTTTCTCTTCGTACACTTCTTCATCTTCGTCGTCTTCATCGTCTTCGTCATCATCGCCACCATCTTTAAAACCAGCCATTATTTCATCATCGTCGTCCCAAGTTGGTTTCTGATCGGCAGCATCATAATAACTTTCGTCAAAAATCTGGGCCATCTTGCTATCCCAATCTGCATCATCGAAATCGTCATTCAAAAGAGAATCACCAAACACTTTGGTGATCACTTCTTCAGGAACTTCTTCACCAACAGCTTCTCTAATCTTTTTAAGTCTGTTCATAACTTGATTGACTTTCTTTTGTTTCTTTTTCTTTAATAGTTCTTGAGTTTCTTTATGATCCTGTTGCTTTTCCTCGATTTCTTTTTGTCTTTGTCTCTTTCTACTATTTGTTTTTTCACGTCTCATTGTGGCTTGAGATCTTGCATATGAAATAATTTCAACTGAATTTGGATCTTCGTATCTAAAGTTGTAAGCATTTTCAAATTTTTCAGCGGCTTCATCAAATTCATCATCGTCTTCGTCCATATTTGGTGCTTCTTCTTCTTTAGTTTTTGGAATCCATGCATGACTATCCAAGAAAGCTTGTAAGAATTCCTCACCATTTTGATTAGGGTCAGGTAATTGAATGTTGTCTTGGGACTTTGTTGAACTATTTTGAGGAGCTTCTTTTTTCTGTAAAAAGTCATCATCGTCTTCGTCTTCGTCATTGTTAAACGCGGTCTTGATCTCAGAAAGCAATTTGTCCTTGTCATCTTTTTGCTGTTCAACATAAGTTTTATCTTTCCAATCTCTTTCCTCTCCATTTTCATCCTCAAATGCATTCCCATCTAATAAGTTCATTCTATGATAGTCTTTCAAATATATAGGTTTCTCGGCCTTTGGCTTGGATTCTTCCACTTTAGATGCTTCTTCAGGGTCCTTGAAGAATTTAACATTACTGTCAAATAATGATTTATCACCTGTTTTGATTGCTGTCAACACTTTATTCAAGCCTTCCTCCACATCCTCAGTCAATAATTCACCATAGTTATCTTCCTCTTCAGATGACTCTTCATCTTCATCAAAATCATCATTATCAAATTCCTCTTGATCCTTGATTTCAACTTTCTTGGATTTCTTGGTGTTTTCTGCTGGACTGATCTCTTTAGTCGAGATCGAAGCAGAAGCAGTATCAGCACTGGCTGTACTTGAATTTTGGTCAGCTAGCAATTGCTTAGCTTTTTTAGCAGCAGACTTCTTTCTTGCCATTTTTCTTGGTATGCTCTTAGATTTTAAATAACACTAAATAACAATTTGGTACTACTCAATTATAAGAACAGATTGAAATTCTAATTACCGTTGTATACCCTTAAACATGCTAAAACTCTATACAATCATCATTCATCTCTAATGATGCCTGATAAAAAAAAATTAAAAAAAGAAAAAAAAAAATTTGGTACAAAAGAAAAAGAAAAAAAAAAAAAATTACTGAAAAATTGAAAAAACGGCAGTGCTAAGTCACTAGCCACACTTAAAATGTGGCTTAAATTTTACAAGCGTCGATCGACGCTGTTTTTGTTTTTTTATTCTTGAAATCGACCTTTAGATTAATTATATTTCCTATTTGGGATATTTAATTACATGCGTGAAAAACTGCTTATTGTTTTGACGCGTAAATGCAAATTTCAATTTCATGAGTGAAACAATTGTGGAAAAGTCTGATTCAATTCAACAAGGATTAACTGGATTTATATGTTTGATCTATTTTAGTTTTTTAGATTTTTCAAGTTAAGAAGTATTTTTGAAACTAATAGCTTCCAACACTCATAGTTGAAGAGATTTTTATCTGCTCAAATTTACATCTTCACTATAATAAAAATTTTCACATATAGTTCCATACATACTTTATAAATGTCAGCATTTGTTTCATCTCCATTGCCATCCTCTCAAGGATTTGGGACACAGAGTTCCAATATCATGAGTGAAAGTAGAAGACAAACGAGCCAGTTTCAACAAAATGCACCAATTGAAGAAGAACCAGAAGAAGAAGCACCAACAAGTGCTATTAGAAGAAGAAGAGATTTAACATCGATTCCAAAAGTTATGGATGTCACTGCAGAAAAAGTTAAAGAAGCATTTGAACAATTTTTGACAACTTTTGTCGATGAAGAAATTGTCAATGAAGATACCGAGTTTCGTGGTAAAGTTTATCTAGCTCAAGTAGCAGCTATGTCTCATTACGATTTATCAACAATATATATTGATTATCAACATTTATTAACTGTTGAAAATGGTATTTTGGCAAGTGCTATTGTATCTCAATATTATAGATTTATTCCTTATTTATTGATTGGTTTGAGAAACGTTATAAAACAACATCAACCTGCTTTGTTACGCAGAAGCAGTAGAATTGCTGAAGATGAAGAGTCGTCTATTTCTGAAAGAATTTTCCAAATCTCTTTCTACAATTTGCCAACAATAAATAGAATCAGAGAGCTAAGAGCAGAAAACATAGGTATGTTGATGAGTATTTCAGGTACTGTCACAAGAACAAGTGAAGTTAGACCTGAATTGTACAAGGGAGCTTTTACTTGTGATTTATGTAAAACTTTGGTGGAAAACGTTGAACAAAGTTTCAAATTTACAGAACCAACAAGTTGTCCTAATCCAACTTGTGAAAATCAAGCTTATTGGACTTTAAATGTTCAAAAATCATCGTTCTTAGATTGGCAAAAAGTCAGAATACAAGAAAATTCAAGTGAAATTCCAACAGGTTCAATGCCTAGAACTTTGGATGTTATATTAAGAGGAGAGCTTGTTGAAAGAGCTAAACCTGGTGACAAGTGTAGATTCACAGGAACAGAAGTTGTCATTCCTGATGTTACTCAATTGGGTTTACCTGGTGTCAAACCTAGTGCCGTTAGAGCTAGAGGTATGGCTTCAGTCACAGAATCATTGAATTCAAGTATCACTGGTTTAAAATCGTTAGGTGCAAGAGACTTGACCTATAAAATTGCATTTTTCGCTAACCACGTTTGTTCATTAGTTACCAGAGATAATAATACGAATAATAATAACCTAGATAATGGATCAACGTTAGTCGAAGATACCGATAAAGAACAAGAATTGTTTTTGAATACTTTATCAGAGCAAGAAGTCAATGAATTGAAGGAAATGGTTGGTGATGATCACATTTACAGTAAATTGGTTCAATCTGTGGCACCTGCCGTCTTTGGTCACGAGTTTGTCAAGAAGGGTATCTTACTACAATTATTAGGTGGTGTCCATAAAAAGACCGTCGATGGTATCAATTTGAGAGGTGATATTAACGTTTGTATTGTTGGGGATCCATCAACTTCGAAATCTCAATTTTTAAAGTACGTTAATAGTTTTGCTCCAAGAGCAGTTTATACATCAGGTAAAGCCTCTAGTGCTGCAGGTTTAACTGCCTCTGTCATCAAAGATGAAGAGAGTGGAGAATTTACAATTGAAGCAGGTGCTTTGATGTTAGCTGATAATGGTATCTGTTGTATTGATGAATTTGACAAGATGGATATCAGTGATCAAGTTGCGATCCACGAAGCTATGGAACAACAAACCATTTCAATTGCTAAAGCTGGTATTCATGCAACATTGAATGCAAGAACATCAATTTTAGCAGCTGCTAATCCTATCGGAGGTAGATATAATCCTAAATTCGGATTGAAGAGTAATTTAGCAATGACTGCACCAATTATGTCGAGATTTGATTTATTCTTTGTTATTTTGGATGAATGTAACGAAAGAGTTGATACTCAACTTGCTGATCATATTGTTAATTTACACATGTTAAGAGATGATGCTATTGATCCCCCATATTCTAAGGAACAATTATTAAGATATATTCAATATTCTAGAACTTTCAAACCAAAAATGACAAAGGAAGCTAGAGATTATTTAGTTGAAAGATATAAAGAGTTAAGAAGTGATGACGCTCAAGGATTGGGTAAGAGTAGTTACAGAATTACAGTCAGACAATTGGAGTCAATGATTAGATTATCAGAGGCTATTGCAAGAGCTAATTGTACAGAAGATATTACACCAAAATTTGTTTCTGAGGCTTATGATTTACTTAGACAATCCATCATTCGTGTTGAAAAAGATGATATTGAAATTGAAGACGATCTTGATGATGATCCATTTGATACTGATGATGAAGATAACAATGAAAGTAACAGTAATAATAACAGCAATGATAATAGTGTGTCTGACACAGTCATGGATACAGACACTTACACTCAACAAGATACTGGAATCTTAAATGATTCATCATCACAACAAACTCAGAAAAAGAAGCAAAAAATCGTTATTCCTTACGAAAAATACGTTAAAATGATGAACCTGTTTGTCAGAAAGATTGGTGAAGAGGAACAAAAAGAACGTAACGCATCTGGTGCAACCGATGAAGCACAATTCCAAGGTTGTACCGCTGAAGAACTATGTGATTGGTATCTAGAACAACTTGGAGATAGCATTCAATCAATTGAAGAGTATAACACCGAAAAGAAGGTGGCAATGAAAGTGTTGAAGAGATTGTCTAAAGAGAGAATACTCATGTGTATCAATCCTGAAGAAGAAGAAGAATTGGTTCCGGAAGAACTCAGAGAAACTGAAGGATTAACAAGAGCAGAATTGAGAAAACGTGAAGAAGAATTGGAAGCATGGCAAAAGAGAAAAGCTTTTGAAAAGAAATCCAAAATGGTTTATATTTTACATCCAAATTGTGCTGTTACCGATTTCTTTGATCAAACGCCACATGAAGATGAATGAAACTAGCAAACTGTCTTTGTTGTTTGCTTTTTGGTCAATGTTTAGTCTTGAGATAAAATTTTGCTTTTAAATTAACTTTTGCTTTATATTATTTTACGTGTTACTTGGTGTTTTTTTTTTTTTGTTTTCTTTTTTCTTGTACGTTCAATGGGTTAACTAATTTGCTTTTAATTTTAAATTTCGATTGTATATAAAACGTAATCACAATATTCATCTGTATTACTCACTACAGCTTTGACTTGAGTTCAAGACTCGAAATCTTTTCAGCATTGGTCTTTTCATCATGAGAGGCATCAACGCTATCTTTCTCGTTATTCTCATTGTTTGCGACTGCTACGTGAGTTTCAGATTCCACATTTACAAACTCATACCACCAATTGATGCCCAGATTTCCCTTTTGAGGATAATATTTATTCGTACCCAAAATTGATTCCCATAATCTATCCAAAAGAAATAATTTTTCTTCACGGTCAGCTGTCGTGCAGATCAAATTATCATAAATTATACCTAACCAATATTCAAACTCATTGATGGGGATTAAGGGCACAATTCTTATCAAAAGTGAAATAGTACTCGATTTTTTAGATTTGTACTGCTCTTGATCACCATCTTGTTGTTGCTTTTCAACGTCAGACTTAATGTTCATGAACCCTTGTTCCTTCTCTTCTAGAGACAAAACTTCTAATTTATCGTCAGTTATGGATTGGCATCGATTGTATAACAAATTTAAAATTTCTTTGTAAGTATCTTTATCAGTTTCGTAAATTATCGAGTTTGGAAAAACTAATCTGGATAGTGTTTCCACAATAATACCAACCTGTCGCAACGAAAGCTTATTAGGAAACTGATCAAGTGACATAGTTAAATAAGGAACAATTTTATTTTTAATGTTCAGCACATTATAATCATAATCGATTTCAGGGGCCTGGTTATCAGAATGGGTGTCCAAAATTGTGAAAAATTTCAACATTACAGTATGTGCACTTTCTAAAATTGCTTGATTTGGTGAGTTTTCAACCAATCTATGTATAATGGGCAACACTAGTTTAAATTTCAAGTTGTCAGATACAAGATTAATGATAGCTTCAATAAAGTTTAAATCAAATAAAAGTTTCGATCTTTCAAGAGTTGATGTTGTCAATTCGCCAAATTTGATATCTGAAGTCCATATTTGAATCAAAAGCTCACCAGTAGCTAGATCGTAATTAATGATTGAGTTTAGACACGATAAGTAGATGAAATTATAAGCGTCAAATCCTCCCACACCGATCATATCAATAACAAAACTTAGATTGTAAAAAATTGTCAAGATTTTTCTGCTGAAACGAGGTAGTACATCACGGTTTAGCTTCAAAGAGTTCAACTCAAAAAACTTGGCAACCATGCTCTCAAATATAATGACAATGAAGAAAAATATTTGTCTCAATAACAAAGCAGCATCTTTATTGCTAGGATCGGAAAGATCTAAAGTTAAAAACTTTGAAATTCTTTCACTATAAGTTTGCAATTTATTTAAAATCAAATCAATTCCATCCAAGTTGTAATTTAAAATTGGATGCAACGTTATCATTCTAGAGTATAAAAATGATAATCTATTTAGATATTTCAATATTGGATTGTCATTCACCACATCGTTATAAACTAGTCCTTCGACGAAAATAGTACCATTTTTGGATCCATACGGAGAATTGAAAATCATGTAAATGAGGAAATTTGGAGCTTTGGGGTGGTATTTCAATACTTCCACCATTGTTTCATCAGAGACTTTATTACCCATACATGCCAATGCAATAACATTCAAGCATTCCAAATCATTATTGATTGTTTCATTGTACTTAAAATCAAGCTTGATGGCATCTTCCGTCAATTTTATCATGTGTTGATCAATCTCATTTATCGTCTGGTACTGTTCTGGGAATTTGTCATATAATGCTCTTGACTCAATTGAAAGGATACAACCAGCCATTAACGGAATGACTTTCCAGTTATTATTGTGCGGATACATTGCTTTGAATTTTAAGATACCAGCATATAATGAGTGATAAAATTTATAAAAAGGTAATGTTGGCAAACTGACTTGAAATTTCTTATCAATGATGAATTTGAAACACTCGATAATCTTGTATAATTCTTTGAATGAGATGACTTGACTGTTATTGAAAAAGATAGGACATTTCAAAAACGAATAAGTCAAAAGTTCAACATTATTCTCATTTTTGATTTTTGGGTAATAGTAAGCAATATAAGACAAGATTTGCTGGGATGTGGTTGACGGTTTAGGGTTAACCAGTTCTTCCAAAAGATAGTCTAGCTGAGTTGGTATCCTGATCTGACTCGACGACTGTTGCTCATACTGGGAATATGTTTGTGAATTATTCTGTTGATTTTGCTGTAACTGGTTAAGTAACGATCTGCCTTGAGGGCCAAGTCTAGTATAAAAATTACTTGGTAGAGACATGATAATATGTTGTTGAACCCCTCCAAAACAAACGGTCAGCAATGTTTACCAGCAACAAATTGAACGTCAATCGAATTCCAAGCGATACAACTGCTTATAATCTTGAATTATTAATAAAACTTTAATTAAACTGTAGGTGAATAAATGCTCAACTTGATGAAAAGAAAAATCACATTTGAAACAACACAATCAACCAATTGATTCCTTATCGACAAGAGAATAGAATAGTCCTTTATCACATTAAAAATAGCCTCTTTTCGATCTATAAAAATATTTGATAAAATTAAGCGCGTCGATCGACGTTGTAACTTGGGACTATTTTCGCTAGTTGTTTCTCCACTGTGAGGCACAGTTTTGATGGCATGCCAACATGTTTCTGTGTTTAATTACACTTAGTTCAAGATAATAATTATAAGATATAAATTGATTGACTAGTGTGTGTGTGTGATTGCTCAGGCTACTAGGAGTTGAAATTGTTGGGTCTGTAATAGTATACGATCAAAACATCTTCTACCATCATGTCGTCAATATTACCAAAAGGTTTCTCTCATTTGCCGGTCAGTGCCACAATTGTATCGACATTGATTGTAATACCAGTACTTATTTCTATTCTTGACTGGAAGTATCTATTTTTGTTTTCATATGATCCGTTTATAGCACAATGGTCTCAATATTGGAGATTCTTAATTCTGCAGTTGCAGTTTCAAAATGAGTCTCAAGTGATAGTATCGGTCACGTTGTTTGTCTTATCGTTAAAAAATGTCGAAAGAGTTCTTGGATCTTTGAAATTTTTCAAGATTGTTTTACTGTTATTGACATACAACGTTATTGCTATATTTTGTTTAACATCGTTACTATACAAGATTTTGGGTGTGAACTTATTTATCCCTTCTGGTCCATTTGGATTACTGTTTGGATTGTTGTATTTCTCATACAGATACTCACCGCTTATCTATAGATATGAGATTAAATTTGGTGGATTGATAAAACTCAAATCGACCAGTGAAGATTTCAAGATTGTCTTGACTAATGACTCTATAACTACATTGTTGGCGCTACAATTGTTTCTCAGTGAAGGCTTTATAAGTTCTACAATTCCTAGTTTGATAGGTTACTTTTTCGGAAACCTGATGTATCATGATTTGATACCGGGACTGAATTTAAAGTTATCATTAATTGAAAGCATATATTATAAATTGTCCACAAAAGATAGAGCGCAGTCTTTAGATACGCAAATTCAAAACATGGTCAATAATACACAGCAACAAAGCGATGCGCAAGGTGTTGATGAAGATTTTCTTGAGGATACCCCTGAAGGTGAAGAGGAGCCTCTGGATACTCCTGCTAGAAGTTTGGGTACACAGTTTCTTGATATTTTTAGAAGATGATAAGAAGAACAAAGCAGGATCGAGTAATGTGTTTTTCTGTTTTTTTGCATCTTGTGTTAGATTCTCTGTCTATGTATAATCAGCGCTAATTTATAATTAATATGGTTGGGTCACTATGAAAGAAGTAAAAAAAAAAAAAAAACTAGTAAAGTGTTGAAGCAACTAACAGAAAGCAATGGAGCGCCCCCCTCTTTTTTTTTTAATTTTCAAAAGAATTATGATTTCTGATTTAAGCTTTTTCTCCTTTGAACGTCCCAATTGTAAACTCTTGCAGTATTGACTTCAATTGTAGTGATATTTGATCTTAAAAACTCCAAATCTTCAACCGTTGTCTTTTTGTTATCTTCAGCAATTTGTAATCTTTTCTCCAACATGTCAATTGCCTCATCAATAGGATATTCTAGCATTATATCAGCACCCAACCAAAGCGAAACATTGTCCAAATCCTTACAATCTATTTCAGCAGTTGTATAAACTGTATCATTCAACTCATAATTAACATCAAATTTACCATTTTCTTCCTCATCTGCATCATCGTCACCATCTAATTCTAAGCTTTTATCTTTTTTGAACTTTAAAAATTTGCAAGTATCTAGTGTTTTCTTAATATCTGGTATTTTAATTTCTAAATTATTTAGCGTGTTTTTCTTACTCTCCTCCATAAATTTATATTGTTGTAATCTCATTTGTAAATCTTTCAAGAAATTTGTGACATCGTCATCTGTGCATGTCTTTGGATTTATAAAATCCTCTATTTTTTCAATAAATGCAGCCTCTGGAATACCCCTTGGATTTGTCTTATCAGTCCTGTATGCAATTAAAAGAGTATGATTTTAGTCATAAAGGTGTGAATGTTAGTAATTGAAATGTTATGCAGGCCAGTTTTCTACAAATAGAGACAGTTTACATACTTTAAACGGTCCATTTTTCTGGTTTTAAGTGATCCTTAACTCCCTTTGCAAGATTCAACTCTGACGTGTGATAGAGAAACTAATCTGACAATCTCAATTGAATCAACCATCTTTGATAAACCAATAATTCATCTTGATCAGTGTTGTTTCTTGTTATAAACGGTGAGCTTGAAATTTATCTGACATAATATCTTATCTCATATGTTATTAGCTCATATATTATGTAAGACATTTTTTTACATTTTATACATCTCTGCACATGTAAAATAATTATTATATTTCAAACCTTACTATCACGTGCTTGTGTTCTGGTTTTCAAACCCTGTTTTTTGGCTGTTACATTTTTTTTTCTCTTACAACTTTTTTTTTTTTTCACCACTCTTTTACTGCGACTACAGAATCTTGTGGCTTCCTGTGAATAGTGAAGTCTTTCTCTCTTTAGTCCTTGTAGAATAAAAGAAGTATTCGTAACTAACTGTTTAAGTTGTCTATCATTTTATCTATAATTAAAATATTCAAATTAAACAAGCTCTTTAATCAACAGTTAATTAATAATTCAAAATGGGTAGAGATCATTTCCAAAAACAACACATCAGATCTGGTCACAGACAAGCTCCAAAATCAGAAAACGTTTACTTAAAGTCATTAGTTAAGTTATACACTTTCTTAGCTCGTAAGTAGATTGATACTCAACATTTGAAAAGCTTTTGCAAATCAGCAGTTGGTGTTGATTTGTATCAGTTTTAAAAATGATTTTTTTTTTTTTTTTTGTTTCTCTTCTCTTCTTAGTACACATAATTTATTATACGCAATGGCAGCTTTATTCAACAAGGTTGAAGTTGCGCCATGCATCACACAAACTACTAACTTGTGTCTCTCATGGATTATTCAGCTGAAACACAGTTTTTTGTTTCACAGACATATGAGATGACTATGGGTTGAAAGACGATTACGTTTACAGGGTGTTTCTTTTCATTTGAGTACCAAACTGGTTTTCGTTTTCACGAGAGTCATTGTCCAATAGTCAGTTTTTTGCTGCTACTAAAAGCAAATAATAAAAAAGGCTGTCCATTTTGGGTCGATGAACATATCTGACTGTTTGCAAAGTGTCGATAGCGTATCTGACTTTGGACTTAATAACTGTCTTGAACTAGAGAAACCACTTGGGTTTTTAAATAAATATGGCACCTGGGAACTGATCAGCTCTTTACCCTATGACAGATTCTGCGAGTACTTTCGTCTATGATGAATTATGTGCGTTCTTTGAGCAGAATTGAAATAAAAAAAGGAGGTCAAAAGACAAATGATTTGTATAGCACGATAGTCCTCATCGAGACTCTATTGTATCATACTAATCTTTGTTCTTTTCACCTTTGTTTTTTTATTAGAGAGAGAATGAATATACTAACCCGTTCCAACCTCCACATATACTTGTGTTGATTATAATTTTTTTTATTTAGGTCGTACTGATGCTCCATTCAACAAGGTTGTCTTAAAGTCATTATTCTTATCCAAGATTAACAGACCACCTGTTTCAGTTTCTAGAATTGCTAGAGCTTTGAAACAAAAAGGTGCTGCTGACAAAACCGTTGTTGTTGTTGGTACCGTTACTGATGATGTCAGATTACACGAATTCCCAAAGACCACTGTTGCTGCTTTAAGATTCACTGCTGGTGCTAAAGCTACCATTTTAAAGAATGGTGGTGAAGCTATCACTTTAGATCAATTAGCTTTAAGAGCTCCAACCGGTTCTAACACTTTAACCATCAGAGGTTCAAGAAACTCCAGAGAAGCTGTTAGACACTTTGGTTTCGGTCCACACAAAAACAAGGCTCCAAGAATCTTATCCAAGGGTAGAAAATTCGAAAGAGCTAGAGGTAGAAGAAACTCCAGAGGTTTCAAGGTTTAATCTAATTAAATTGTGTAAATTTTTTCACTCTTTTATATTATATTAAATTTTTAAAACCTTTTTTTTTCGCTTTTTTTTGTTGTATCATTTTTAATCTCTTTGATTTAAACAAAAGTGGATGGTTGTCATTATAATTTTCGCTCGAGATATGTTTCTGTACATTAATTTATTTATTTATTTACTTAATTTTTTACATGACTTGACCGAGTTTGACGTACAATAATAAATAATTTGAACTTCGTGTTTTTTTGTCTTGATTCACAATTCATTTCTCTTTAATCATGCTTTCACTACTTGAATTAATTGGTCTTATCTTGGAAAAGACAATAGTAGACCTCGTTAAACAATTAAATTTAAATTAAGCGCTCAAATTTTTAAAAGAACATTTTACACATCCGTACACCTTCCGTCTTTTTAAACAAACGATACTCAAGATTACATAATAGATTACTATATATTTTATTTTTCTCACATACACATTTTTTCTTTGATGTGTGACTGTGTATTACCCAAAAGGGAATAAGCTGTCACTATAAAATACAAAATTTAAATTAAATCCACTCCGCACACCTCTTTCTATCTCAATATTTTTCACTTTGCAATTCGCGAAAAGAAAAGAAAAATCATTTTATTTGCACAGCCCCAATTGTCTAGTCTTTTCTCTCTTTCTTTTTTTTTTCACTCGTTTCGCTCCATTCTCGTCTTTTGGAGAGTGCAACAGTTTTCGCTAGTGAGTGCTTTGTAGTGTACTGTATGTGATGTGCCATTGGAAACTAGTAAGCTTTAGCTACTGACTGACTGTGTAGTAAGGGAACTAAGTACTGTGAAGGTACCAATTTGTAGTAGTAACAATCATATACTGTAACAAGCCTTGTGATTTATCAAAATTAGCTTGAAAAGATTTATATTTTGAGCAATAATAACCATATTAACTTTGATTAAAAGAATTTGTATATAATCGTCACATAAATATATCTAAAATGCCAGGTTACTCAGTCAGGTAGGTACTCTCTCAGCTTGAAAAGACACTTGAAGAAAGAACAGACAGGATGGAAGGATATTAGCAGAACAAGTGATATTGTTGTTCAACAGATTTGCATCGAAATATGGCCATGTTACACTGTATTATGATATTATAATTGCAACATTACAGATTTGGAGTAATTTTCAGTGAGAAAGTTGCCAAGTATGAACGAAAACGGCATCAACGTGTTACAAGCAATGATCGTAGAAGAAGTTATACATCTGAGAACTTACATTGTGTTTTTACGTCAAGTGTTGAATATAACTAAAGAATCGCAAATTGGAGTGTTATAAACGTTGAAATGGTCGTTCATATACAGTATTTGATACAAGACAAGCAAAGGAGAACAGCGCAATAATTTTTAAACAGATTCAAGAATGGTTGTAGACAAATTTAAGAGAATTATAGCAATATTATTACAATCACTTATCCTTTCAGGCGGACAGAATCATTGAAACTTAACTACAAGACACACAGACTTATTTGTTCACCTTATACCTAATCCTTGTCATTTTATCTTTACATTTCCATAAAAAATAACATCAGTACTAACATATACATCTTTTTTCCATTGAAAAATTTTTCATTTTATTATTACTATAGAGACGTTCCAGCTCAAGATTTCATCAACGCTTACGCACAATTCTTGCAAAGACAAGGTAAATTGGAAGTTCCAGGTTACGTTGAATTAGTCAAGACTTCTGCTGGTAATGAATTACCACCACAAGAAGCTGAAAACTGGTTCTACAAGAGAGCTGCTTCCGTTGCTAGACACATTTACTTAAGAAAACAAGTTGGTGTTGGTGCTTTAAACAAATTATACGGTGGTGCTAAGAACAGAGGTGGTAGACCAGGTAAACACACTGATGCTTCAGGTTCAGTTAACAGAAGAGCTTTACAAGCTTTAGAAAAAATTGGTGTTTTAGAAATCTCACCAAAAGGTGGTAGAAGAATTTCTGAAAACGGTCAAAGAGATTTAGATCGTATTGCTGCTCAAACTTTAGAAAACGAAGATGACGAATAAATTTAGTTTTAAAATTTAGCTCATTAATAAAAATTATTTTCTTTTTGTATGTGTTGTTTTATACTAAATTAATTTAAACCACTATTATTATTATATATATTTTAAATTCTTGATTATCATTGAAATTGGTAACTTGTGTAGTATACAAAAAAGGGCAGTTAAAAGAAATCTTTTTTACTGACTGTTATCATCGCTCAATGCATTAATTTTAATTATACCCATGCTAAATTATTTAATTAGTTGTCTATAAAATTCATCACCACTTGCCTTCGTCTTTTCTAGCTTTAGAAAATTTAGTAAAATATCTCTCTCTAAAATTATTACTGCCTAGTCTGTCTTGTTTTGTTATAGTTTTACCTTTATAGTTTTCATCTCTTTTAACATAAACGAGTAATCTTCTTGACCATCTATTAAAATCTTGAATTAATTCATAAGTCAACTCAAGTCTTTCATGTTGTGGAATCAGTGTTGGGATATCCTCATCATTTGCAACTGGCATCCAAAAACATAATCTACCACCTACTGGTAACTGATCACTTGAAAATTTCAGTAAATCGTCAAGTAACAAATCCAGGTGATATGGTTTTTTAGGTTGAACATAATCTCTCCTTAGAAATGCCTTTTCACCATCAATTATAACATTTTCTTTACCTTCAAATTTCTCCTCATTGCTTGCTCCACAAACTTTAAGACCCTCTCTAACTCCATATGGTGGATCACAAATTATATTATCAATATAGAAATCTGATCTAAATGCATTATTAGTAAAATCCATGCACATTACATCACCAAACAATTCCACGGTGTTGTATTTTTGGAAATTGTTGACTAGTCTTTTATTATTACTCTTACCTTTCAATGCTCTAAAATCGATATCTGATCCAAATGTCAAAGATCCAAAATTAGCAGCAGCCACTAAAAATGATCCAGTTCCTACAAATGGATCATACACAATTTGATTCTTACCAGTTTGTGCTAAATTACAAGTAAGCAATGCCAATTCTGCATCAAAAGTGGTTGTTCCATAATATGGTCTTTGCGCAATTTCATACTTGTCTAGTATTCCTTTTGTTCTCGCACTGGTGTTTATTTGTCTAGCAAAATACATCATGTTTGGTTCTGGTGCTGGGAACTTGTCAATAATATCATAATCTTCTAAAATTGTGAAAATTTGTTCTGGATCTTTCATTCTTATCTTCCCTTTGAATCCTAAATACGCAAACGACTCAAATAAAGCTAATTGATCTTGCCTTGACTTCTTACCACCTTGGTATGATATATGTTCAAACTTGAACGTACTCTCCATATACAAATCCCAATACTTTGCAGATCTGCTCTTGACATCTGTGTGAAGTTCATCAAGAGTCTTACCTTTACCCCAAAGTTCGTATATCCCTTTGGACAATATGCTTCTAGATATCCAATCGTATGCTTGTTTATCATTCTCTAATTGCACAATCATAAATGGCATGTTAACATCATGACTTGATAAGTCAACTTGAATCCCATTTAGCTCAGCAAGAGATTCTAACTCTGCCTTACGGAAAGTGGGATGTGCCTGCGCTAGATACACTAAATAGTCTTTCATTGTTGAAGTTTAACAGCTTAGATGGTACTCATACTATAATAATTTAGCTCATTTCAACCTGCAAAGACATGCTAAGGTGTTTATTAAATGGTAATTTTTCAGCTACAGAAGATGAAAAAAATGTTTTTTTTAAAAAAAAAAAAAGAAATAAAAAAAAAAATTCGGTTAGATCTGACCGGTGTAGAGGTGGTTATAAAATTTTAATAGTTGAATCTGAAATCTGTTTTGATTGATTGAATTGTGACGGTGAAGCAAGATCTGCTTAAAACGATAATAGCTTTTGATAGTACTCTGAGACAAAAACATTTCTATTAATGCATACAGTTACTGATTCGTGACTCTTTCGCTAAACTTACTATTGAAAATGTCAGACAGCGATGATGATAGTGGGTCGCATGTTGATTTGAGAGTGTTAGATGGGAAAGGAGAAGTGTATTTCAGAATTAAGAGAACAGTTCCATTGAAGAAGCTTAAAGAAGCTTATTGTAAAAGACAAGGCAAAGATCCTAAAGTTTTCAGATTTCTCATTGATGGACATCATTTCAAAGACAAAGATACGCCAAATAGTTTGAATTTGAGTGACCATGATACTATTGAAGTGTTTGAACCAACGGGTGGAGGTGGTTTTTAATATACGAGTACCCGTTAGAGTAAGCAGCGAGACCGCATTGGATATTGACTAGTGTCAGTACTAGTGTTTTTTAAAAATACAAAGATGAAGCTACTGGTGTCGGCATAAAGTGGAATCCTGTTAGACTCACATCTTGAGTGATATACCATTTGCTTTTCGGTGATGTCTTTTGGATCCAACTTGGGTCTGTAGTGTTAAATCTATATGTTAGTTTTCTCTAAAGTGGGAAGCTTATATTAAAAATGTTGTGTATCTAATTATACCATGTATAGTACGTTTTTTCAGGATTTGTTTTTTTTTTCATTTTTTCTTTTTCTTTGTAATTTTATTAATTGTTTAATCACGAACTACACATTATATAGAAACCTTTTTGAACCCGGCAAGTTTGATTCTAACCAATGCGAAAAGCAAAGTTGCAACACAACAAGTAGCACCAGCAAATCCCACCATACCATTATAGCCACTTGGAGATTTTGTAATTGAAATACCTAAAGGTAATGAAATCAAATTACCAAAACTAATGAAAAAATAAGCTGTTCCGTAGCGTTTACCAAAATCTTTAGGTTCTGAAATTGCCGATGTACAAAGAGCAGTAAGTGAAAGGGTACCAGCTGAACCAAATCCGTAAATGACACAAAACACATAAAATGCACTCTTAATATGGCCAAATGGTAACCAAATAACAAAAATTGAAATTGTCATTAGTAATGACATGATGAAAATCATGTTGAAATTACCAAAACTGTCAGATAAATGTGATGGTAAGTATCTTCCCAAGACACCTGCTGCATTGACCACTGTTAGTGCAATTAATGCAGTTGATTCAGAGAAACCTTTATTAATACCGTATGAAGGAATATAAGTAAAACATAAGATTAAAGAAAATTCATTCATAAGCAAAGCAGAAGATAACAATAAAAAGGTCTTATCGTAAAGTGTTTTCAAATCTATTGAATTTTTAATCTTTTTCAAAACTGATAAGCTTTTAGCACTAACAACATCTTCGATTTCAGTATGTAATTCCAAATCTGTATTGTGAATATTGATGTTTCTATGCGTCTTATTTATAGCATCAAGACGATCGTCAATGAAAATACAAACAAAAGTTAATAAACCTAAAAAGATAAATCCAATTGTTCTAATGGTCCATGCAAATCCAATCTTTGAATACAATGAGTTACAAACTTGAGGCCATATGATACCACCAATACTAGCACCCGGCATGGCAATACCTAATGCCAAACCTCTCTTTTTATTGAAAAAATGACCCACACAGGAGACTAAAGGTGCCATTAATAAAGCACAAGCTATACCACAGCATAAACCAAAACTTAAGATGAATTGCCAAACTTTAGTGGAACTTGCAGTAGCCATCATACCACCAACTAAAATTACACTACCTGGTATCACGACTTTTTTAGCACCGTAAATATCAAACAATATACCAGACACGATATTACCACCAAATGTGAAAAAGGAGTATATTGCAAAGACCCAAGAAAGCGTTGTTGGATTTGTATCTGGTAGTATATTTTTTTGAACATAGGATTCAATAGCACCTGTCGAGTTCATTAAACCGAAAGCACACACTAAACCTGCAAACGAGGCTAGCACTACAGAATACGCTTTCCAGCCACCTTCAGGATACTCAATCAAGCTCTCTAAATCGTCGTGATCACCCTGATCTATTAGTTCTTGTTGCTCATGTTGTGCAGTTTCACTGTTTGTATTATTAGATATTTGAGAATGGCTTGTATTCTGAGAGTGTACAAGATTTCCAGATGTCAAATCGTTATTATCTGATCCCTGGATAAAGGGAAATCTTGACTTTTTTGATCGCGATGTTGTACTAACATCCATAATATTCTTTTCGTCATCCACATTTAAAGTCATTTCTTGCTCGTACTGATGATCATCTTTTTCAGGAAACCCCATGTTATTTTCCTGTATAACTTGTGTAAACAAGACAAACTGTTTTGTGCATGTGCTGTGTCGACAAAAGTGGTGAGTATTTCGTTTATGTAAAACAAACACCTATAAACAAACAAATAAACCCATGTTTGAATAGAAATTCACAGTCCTGTCTTTAATTCTCTGACCTGTGGGTGCGTGAGTGAGTGAGCCTTGAAAAAAAGAAAAAAAAAAAAGAAGCATGAATCCTCTAACAACAAGAGTGTGTATTGTGTATATAGTGTATATAGTGTGCATCTCTATCTATCTATCTATCACACCAAATTTAAACTTTCAGATTCTTATCTATTCAGGAAAACCTGCATCTCGCAAATCGACAACCGCTTAGTATTGTTTAAATTTTCAAATTTTAATGTTTTTTTATTTTTTCTCTTCTCTTTCTCTTGTCTTTTCCGCAATCTTAAGCTGAGAATATGAATTTACAGCCATTTCCACACAAAATCAACGGCGCAAAGGCTCTTCAATAATAAATAGGTAGAACAATTAATTACTTCACACATTAAATATGTAAAGGTAAAAACGCACACACACAACTTTCATTCACTCACACACAGAGACTACCACATTGTAATTGAGTTCCCGCGCAAAAGATACATACATATCTCTATGTTGAGATCTGCGCTATTTCCGGGTATTGGCGCCGAGCGAGACAAAGACGTTTTGGCTAAAATTGATTGGGGAAACTCAGGTGGCTAGTGCAGGTGGCTAGTGCATACATATTATTAAGTGATGGGAATCTTACTGGGGTAAAAGAGGGATCAGGTAGTAATAAATCTCAATTAGCAGACTGACAAATTATCAATAAACTATCACTCGTTATTATCTCATGTAATTGTAATCAGAGTTGTAAAAAGTATGGGATTGAGTTTGAGTATGAGTATGAGTAATAAGATGAGTGAAAGGACAGGCACTTCTCTTACTGGGATACCCTTCAAATATTGTGTAATTTGAAACCATGTAGTGATAATAATTTTTGTTGTTAATACGTAGTCATGTGTACAGAATGAGTAAAATAAACTAAACATTAATTTAACCCATAAATCAAAGTAATTCACAAACTCTTATTGATACTCAATTTGTTTCTCTTTATGAGGGAAACAGAAGCTTTTTGGGAAACACGACACAAAATTTGTTGTACCCCAAAATAAAACACAAAACATCTGTACACCATATGCAAATTTGAAGTTACCCTACTTAAAAATGTTATTGCCACTCATTTTTTTCTTCATCGAGAAATTTTGAAGGAAATTACTTGTTAATTGTCCTTTCTTTGTCCCTTTCAAACTTTAAACACATCTACAACTAAACTTAAATATACATTGTTAAACTAATTCATTAAAACAGAATCAATAATAACCAATATTTGATTTAACACAAAGGTGATAAGTTTCTTTCAATTGAGTTTACTCCTAGCGACTCAATCCTTTTTCAAAAGAAAAAAAAACATATCTATATATATTTATAAATAGATAATATATATTTATATATGTATAAATATATACATACAAGTCTACCTTAATTTAAATCGATTGAATTATTACTTTAATTTTTACTAGTTTAAAACCAAACTCTTTAATCTATTTGAAGAAAAAGAATAATTGAACATAGTTCTTTATCTTTTTTTTTCAACTTTTTTTTGTTACTTTCTGTTTAATTGTTGTTGTGTTTCACAAAGACATCACAATTTCATACCCTGTTAACAGTTAACTATTCACCATATAAAGACAACAACTATACTTTACATTCTCTGGTTGAAAACGAAAACAAGTTTGAGTTCCAAATCAGCTATATAAATATATTTTTTATCGAGTTTTATACTATTTAGTCTCCATAAATTTATACCATATATATCATAGTTTAGCTTTAATTGATCAAGCAAAGCAAAAAAAAAAAACAAAAGACAAAACTCCAAGAGACATATTAAATCATCTCTTTTTCTAGATACAGATTATAAATAGCAAAACAAATCTACAAAAATGTCAAACATTGAAGACGACGAAGCTCTTTTTGATGATATCTACGATGATGATGAACAACCATCCACTAAAGTTGAAGAAACTAAAAACGCTGATAATGATAAACCTAGTGAAACATTGCCAAAATCTAATTCTGACAACGTGACCACAGAAACTGGTACTGGCAATGTTGCTTCAAATGATTCAAGTTCAAGTAATAATCAGCAATTTACAAATACTGAAAACTCTTCAACTGGTAACTTTTCAGAACCAGGACAAAATAATCAAAACCAACAACAGTATCAACAAAACGCATACGGTTCCATACTGAATCAAATCAACTATGCATCACAACAACAACAACAACAACAACAGCAACCACCACCACCTTTAGCTCCTCCACCAATTCCACAACAAGGAACCCAACAATTTAATGATAGTGTTAAAGCTGAAATTGCATCTAAAGATTTAGGTAAAATGTTTATTGGTGGTTTAAACTGGGAAACAACGGAAGAAGGTATGAAAGATTATTTCTCTCAATATGGTGATATTATAGATTTAACTATTATGAAAGATACAAATACTGGTATTTCAAGAGGTTTTGGTTTCTTAACATTTGCATCTTCTTCAAGTGTTGATGAAGTTTTAAAAAAGACTCACATTTTAGATGGAAAATTAATTGATCCTAAAAGAGCAATTCCAAAAGAGGAACAAGATAAAATTGGTAAAGTTTTCGTTGGTGGTATTGCATCTGAAGTTACCGAAGAAGAATTTACTAATTATTTTAAACAATTTGGTACCATTATAGATTCTCAATTAATGTTAGATAAAGATACTGGTAAAGCTAGAGGTTATGGATTTGTTACTTATGATTCTCCTGATGCTGTTGATAGAGTTACTCAAAATCAATTTGTTCCTTTCCATGGAAGAATGATGGAAGTTAAAAAAGCTGCTCCAAGAGGTCAACAAAAAGGTGCCAATTTTAATAATGGTATTCCATATTCAAACAATAGTAATTTTAGTCATAATAATTATAATAACAACCAATATAATCCAGCTGTTGCTAATTCTTTCAATCCAGCTCAAAATGCAAATATGTACAACAATCCAAATATGCAATTATGGCAACAACAAATGCAACAAATGCAAATGCAACAAATGCAACAATATTGGTTGCAAATGCAACAGATGCAAAATAATGGTGGGGCTCAATCATCAATGGGTGGAGGTAATACTACCGATTCAAATAATCAAAATCAAAATCAATCACAACAAGAAAATAATCAACATAACAATAATGATAACAGCAATCAAAATAACAACGATGACGACGATGTTCCAAACCCTCAAGAACAAGTGTTGAACTTACCATCAGGTCCTAAGAATGGTCTAAGAGAAAGACCACCAAGATCACACCATAGAGGTAGAGGTAGAGGTGGTTGGAGAGGAAGAAACGAAAGAAGAGGCGGTGGAGGTGGTTACCATCCATACAACCGTTCATAAGGCTGATGATTTCAATGTAGATCCATTTTACTACCAATGTATTGATGCATTGGTCATTTTGTACAAAAACCCTATATATTTTATTATTTTCTTTTGATTTTCCAAATCAACTTTTCATTACTTGGTTCTTTAATGTTTTTTTTATTTTTATTTTTTTTACTTTGTTGTATAGTTTTCGAAAAAGTAAATGCATGTTTCTACGTTGATTTCAAGATGTAACTTCATTTGTAGCATATCAATTAGTGTATTGTAATTAAAATTCCTCCTTAATATTCTAAGTTTGAAACACTGGCGATTAGATTACATACAAGCACAGCCTTGAATAAATTTTTTAATTTTTTTTTTTTTATTTTTTTATTTCTTTTTCTTAATGAAAATTTTCTACTGCGTTTTCAACATGCATTTACATATATTTGAATAATCAAAAGTCTTTCATCTGCTAAGTTTTCTTAATCTTGTTGAATTAAAACAGCTTTGAAAAACCATAGCTGTATTATAAAAATGTCTAGTAGTGACGAAGAAGAATTTGATATTGCCTCCAACTTGATAAATGGCGGAGAATCTGAATCTGAGAATGGATCTGATGGTTCAGATGAGCTCTCAGATGATGAACAACTAGGTTACGAAGTCCAAGATGAGATATTAAGCAGTGATGATGACGATGATCATGAGAAAGATTCCAAACCTGTGACAAAGAAACAGAAGAAGTCTCAGAGTGTCGTCGAGAAGGGCAAGACAACAAAACAGGAAGCTTTCCCTATATTAGAGCTAAGTGATAACGAAGACGATGATGGAGACAAGAGTAAATCAAATGATTTAGAATATTTTGCATCAATTCAATCAACAACGGTAAAAAAAGCGAAAAATGGTACTTTTGCCTCATTTGGTGTTTCTAAATTTATCTTGAATAATATTTCTAAAAAGGGGTATAAGCAACCAACTCCAATTCAACGTAAAACAATTCCATTAATTATGTCAAATAGAGATGTCGTCGGTATGGCCAGAACAGGTTCAGGTAAGACTGCAGCTTTTTTGCTTCCTTTGATTGAAAGATTAAAGACTCACGTTGCTAAGATTGGTATTCGTGCAGTTGTTTTATCTCCATCAAGAGAATTAGCATTACAAACTTATAAACAAGCTAAAGAATTTTCTAAAGGTTCAGATTTGAGATCATTATTATTGATTGGTGGTGATTCTTTAGAAGATCAATTTGGTGCCATGATGGCTAATCCAGATATTGTCATTGCTACTCCTGGTAGATTTTTACATTTAAAAACAGAAATGCAACTTGATTTGAAAACTGTTGAATATATTGTTTATGATGAAGCTGATAGATTATTTGAAATGGGTTTTGCAGAACAATTAAATGAATTATTAGCATCTTTACCACCTAAAAGACAATCTTTGTTATTTTCTGCAACTTTGCCAAGATCATTAGTTGATTTTGCTAAAGCTGGTTTAACTAATCCAGTTTTAGTTAGATTAGATGCAGAATCTAAAGTTTCAGATAATTTAGAAATGTGTTTTATATCAACAAAGAAAAATGAAAGAGAAGCTAATTTATTGACTCTTTTACAAGATGTTATTAAGATGCCACTTGCTACTACTGAAGAATTGGCTAAATTATCAAATGCAAATAATCAAATTGATTCATCTGATGAAGATTTAGATGTTGATAGTAAAGAGAAAAAAATTGAAAGAAGAAAAAAAAGAAAATTAACAGGTATTAAAAGGGAAAGATTACCAAAAGCTGATGAATTACCATCTCCATATTCAACTATTATTTTCGTGCCAACTAAACATCATGTTGAATATATAAGTTCAATTTTAAAAGATGCAGGTTATGCAGCTTCATATATTTATGGTTCATTAGATCAATATGCAAGAAGAAGACAATTGCTTAATTTCAGATTAGGTTTATGTCCAATTTTGGTTGTTACAGATGTTGCAGCAAGAGGTATTGATATACCTGTTTTAGCAAACGTTATAAATTATTCATTACCATCATCATCAAAGATTTTCATTCATAGAGTTGGTAGAACTGCTAGAGCTGGTAATAAAGGTTGGGCATATTCAATTTTAAATGAATCTGAATTACCATATTTATTAGATTTAGAAATCTTTTTAGGTAGAAAAGTCTTATTAACACCAATGCATAATAAGAAAAATGAATTATTAAAACAGAAATGGAAAGAATCTCATAATGATTCATTACAAGGATTTGAACCTTTAAAAGTTAGTTATATTGATAGATTAGTGTTAGGTTCAGCACCAAGAAGTAATGTTGAAAGTATGCAAGAAATGTTTGAAACTATTTTTAAGCATAATTATGATTTACAATTAATGAAGAGTGTTAGTGAGAAGGCAGAAAAATTATATTTTAGAACAAGAACAGCAGCATCACAAGAATCATTAAGAAGAGCAAAAGAAATTGTTAATTTAGGTTGGGATGAACAAAATTTATTATTTGGTGATAATCTTGAATTAGAAAAAGATTTATTTTTAGCTAAATTACAAAATAGAAATGTTAAAGAAACAGTTTTTGAATTTAACAAAAAAGATGATTCTTTAATGGATTTGATGAATAAAAGAAGAAAACAAATAGCACCAATTCAAAGAAAAGCTAAAGAAAGAAAAGAATTATTAGAAATGGAAAGATTAGCAGGATTATCTCATACACTTGATAGTGAAATTTTACAAAATCAAGATAGTTCAGAAGTTGGTTACAATGTTAATGAAGAAGAATTATTGAAAAATTTTGAAGATGGTGATAAATTGTTATCAAGTAATCAACAAAGTAAAAAAAGAAAATCATTTAAAGATCCAAATTTCTTTTTACCACATTTTGCTCCAGCTTCATCAATTCAAGATCAACAATTATCATTAGATACAGGATTTGTTAATGCTGCAAATACTGCAGCTTTTGATATTGATGCAGATGATGATAAAGTTCAAGTTCATAAACAAGCACCAAAGATTCAATGGGATAGAAAGAAAGGTAAATATTTAAAAGTTCAAGATGATAAAAAATATATTATTGGTGAGTCTGGTCAAAAAATTCCAGCATCTTATAGATCAGGTAAATTTGAAGATTGGAAAAGTCATAATAAGATTACAGGGTTCAGAGTTGGTGGAGTGGAAACTAATAATAAATTCAATTCTGAACTTAGAGGTAAAAAGATTGGTGGTAAGTTTCAACATAGTAAAGTTAAAGCGCCTAAATTACCTGATAAGTCCAGAGATGATTACCATAAACAAGTTGAAAAGGTTAAGAAAGCTATTGATAGTGGAATAACTGTTAAAGGTTGGCAAAAATCTAATACTGGTAAGAATGAAATAAAGTCTTCGGAACAAATAAGAAAAGAAAGAGAAGCTAAGGAGAAGAGAAGAGATAAGAACGGTAGACATGCTGGAAGTACAAGAGTTAGAGGTGGTGGAAGTAGTAGAGGTGGAAGAGGTGGTAGAGGTGGTAGAAGATAAGACGAGACGAGACGAGACGAGTTGTACTCTTTAATACTATAACTAAAATGTAATACATATAGATAATAGTGTTGATCGAATATTAGAAAAAAAAAAAAAAGTAATTAATGATGTAATAGATATTTTGTCCCACAGCTGAAGAGCCAACCGGGTTGAGTACGTACAGATTACTTCATCTAGACAAGACCAAGACACCGGGTGAGAATCGATCGTTGTGTGAAACCCTCTCACCCACCCACCCCAGGCAAACATAAGACTCATTTCACCCTTCCCCTCCGTCTGCAAAATCTACAAAATAAAAAGAGGGGTTTTAAAGAGAGAGATCTGACAACGGAGAGAAAAGAGAAAGAGGGCCCCGTGGTTTAGTGCACCACTATTATCTTTTTTCTTTTTATTTTTATTTTTTTACTTTATTTTTCACAACTCCAAGCCTGAATTCAACTATCATGTCCAGCTAAAAGTATATAAAATCAGATGTAGACAAAAAGTTAGAAAAAAGAGTAAAAAGTTGTAATCAAACCGTTTAAACAGTCAGGTTAGCCTATTATTAAGCGCTAACAGTTGAATAGCTCTATCTTTTGTGAAAATATTTGTATTACGTTAGACAACAAAATGATTTTTCTTTCGCCCCTCCCCGGAACGAGTGCTTCTTTCTGTGCGCGGAAAAAAAATAGTTTTTTTCTCATGTCCGTGCGAGCTCAAATTTGTCGCTGTCCGACTAAAAAAGCTGGAAATGGACCAGTAGGATGAGACAACTCCGACGTCCGAAACACAGTTACCGTTCCGTATAAGTAACTCAAGAAGGTGGGTGGCATTTTAAAACACTCACTGGATGACTCAGGAGCACGGAGGAGGTGTGGGTAATGGTCGAATCGGCTTAAAGTAATATTTCCTGTGAAACAGAATCAAATTTACACAAACGTTACATTTCACCCCTCTTTGACTATGATATCAATTTTTCAAAAGCTTAAAAGAAGAAAAAAACAAGTTTTTGTATTTTGTTAATTTTACCCCACCTCGTCATACTGGTTGGGATGGCTTCCTATTGATGGATTTTGTTTTCAAATTATGTTTTTTACATTGGAACTACGTATGTATTTGTAAACGAGTAAAGCGGATTATAAGGTGAAATGATTCAATACGTAAAACCATAAGTCAACAAATCACATACCTGTATTGGCCACACGTACTCTTTAAATTAGTCTTAGCGATAAGAATCAAAGTATTTTAGAAAGTAGTAACTTTTTCAACGGAGATGGTTTGAGGGGGGTGAAAGGTGAGGGGTGTGGTTGTATGTATGTTTTAGTTTGAGAGGTGAGATTTTGCAAAACAGTCAAACGTTTTGGTAGTTTTAATCTCTTACAGATGGAGGGGTATGAATGGGTATCGGGGGTCTGCCGTGTACGGTAATGATATGGGCCTAAGAAACAACATAAGCAGGCACCTATTTATTTATTGTGTACGTATTAATTGCATACACAAACAAATGGCTGTAGTGGAGGTGCCAAACCAGGGGAGAGGCAGAGAAAAAAAAAAAAGAAAAATCTGCTCGAGTGCTTATACTGTTTAATTGTTTACTAACATACCATCACTTCACCCTCCCCTCCCCTCTTATACCCTGTCCTTTACTCTCCCACTACATGCTCCTCCTTCTCCGGGATGTTCAAACACAGCAAAGTTACTTCAAGCAATCATCAAGTGAACAACCATCTTTAAATACAGCTTCATGAAAGTTAAATTATGAAAGCACTAATTAAGTATACACCAAATTTAAGTGTAGAGAAGTGGTTAATAGTCGGACTGCGCATATCAGTGCCCGAAGCGGCGGCGTGAACTCACAAAAAGTGCGAGATGGAGGGAGGGCCACACACACACAAAATGAGCAGATAGGAAACACAAATAATAAAAAGAAAAAATAAAAAAAAGCTAAAGAAAAAAGCCAAATTGCTTAAAAGGCTTTCACGACACCCCATCCACTTTCACCCTCTCTCACAAACGTAGATGCAAATCATTGCATGCATGCGCGCGCCCGCGCATACATTTGATTTGTAAGTAACTAAGTAAGTAAAAAAATGTGAGTATCATCTACAGGGTGTCTAACGACTTACAAGACAAGACACTACAATAAATAAGCCTAAGAGGGAAACTGATTTGTCAGTATCAAATTTGCTATATCTTTTTGCTCTACCTGTAATCTGTTGTTGATTGAAATGAGTATATGGCATAATAACCGAATTATGAATTATGATGGACAAATAAAACAAAAGGCAAGTTAATTAGGTATGTATATTCCACCTCCGGACCCATGAACGGGGGGGTATCGAGACTTTAGTAGTGGCTCGCGGCAAAACGAGAGTGGGATGGATTATGAAAATGAGGTTTACGCAGTGGTACGTTTTTCTGGTGGTTTGCTTTTTTACGACTGCGCTAAGTATATGTATATTAGGTATGTGTACTGTTTATTGCAAAATAACGTTGTACTTGGTGCATAAACACAATATATTTGGTTGTTGAACAAAATGTAAAAATGAACAAGATTTTAGTAAAAATAAAGATTATAAACCAGTTTATGATGATGAGAGGAGGAGGGGGTTATACTTAGTAAACAACAAATTGGACACCCCCACACCCTGTTGCTGTTTGTTTGATAGTCAAATTTCTTCATGCTGACATCACAGAATGCTGAGGAGGGGAAGGGAAAACAAAGAAACAAGCAACGGAAAGGAGAGAAACGTGAGATTTGTACACAGATAGCGTAAAAAAATTGAAAGCCGTACGCAGTGATCAAAAAAAAGAGGGGGTGTATATACAAAAACATATGCATGCAACAGTATATGCAGTGCTTGTACCAGTGCCAGTGGCAGTAGGTGACCGGGTGGGCGCCCACACAAGACTAAGACTAAAACGGCCGCACCCACGCCCTGTGTGGTGTGTGGTGTGTGGTGAACATCTGGCTGTGTTTTCTTCACTTTATTTCTTTTTTCTCGCTTCTCCTCACACACACACACACCCATCTGAAACTTCGTCGTTTAGATGTCCGGAGTAAGGAACGGGTTTAGATTTAACGGAAAAAACAACGGATTCCGAGCACCAGAGGCGGAGACAGGGAAATTTGCTAACACAACACTGGCTTTTAGTTGTTATGTCAGTGGCAGTTACTACAAGTTGTAAGTAACTCTTGCTTCTTGTTAGTGAGCTAACCAACTAACCAGCTGTAAATAATGTACAGCATGTAATTAATTAACTACATTGCACAGCGATAACAGATCAGACAAAACGAAACCAACGAATATATACTCTACATCACAAATAGACAGACATCCATCCGCCTTCTTTTCTTTTTCTCCGGTCAGATTATTCACACCCACACCCACAAAATAAAACAAAACAAAACGTTGGAATAACACCCTGTGGTACGTACTATTTACCACCTCTTTTCATAATACTTACCTACTTAATATATACCCCTCTTCTTTTTTCCCCTTTTTTTTTCCCTCTTTTCTTCTGATCTTACTTACTTCCGGTTTATATATAAGTAAGTCAAGATCCTCTTTGCCCGCTATTACTACTATTGCTATTTCTATTACTACTAGTTAACAGCGTCAAGTGCATCTAATACTTAAAAACGTTTGTTTGTCATTTTGGTTTCACGTTTTATATTCCATAACTTATAATCATTAATCTACTTTACGCAACGTTATTAGTGACACCCCCCTCTAGCTGTACACTATACACAATACAAAACAAAGTTAAAGTCACAAATACCAAGTGCAATAATGATGGATTACCAATTACAGATTCCATCCTCATCGGCTTCCTCAACTGCTCCACTGTTGAAAAACAGTAACAATAGCAACAATACCGTCACATCAAATGAACCACTAAATATTGAGAAGAAATTTTTTGACCAAAAACAAGATATAAAACCTTGGTTACATTCTCAACTCATGTCAAAAGGAATCAATATTGTTATTGAAAGATCAGATGATACAAAGATTGTTTTCAAATGTAAAAATAGTCAAAACAGTTTCAACTCAAAATCAAACACCAGTTCTAAAGTCTCGAAGAACTCAGTGAACAAAGAAAAGAAATCTAAAAAACCAAAAAATAGTAACTGCCCTTTTAGAATAAGAGCAAACTATTCCTTAAGAGCTAAAAAGTGGTCAATAGTAGTTGTTAATGATCAACATAATCATGCAGTTTATCCAGCAAATAACGATAATACTAATGGTAATACCAACAATAGCAACTTACCAACTAGTATATCAAATTTAACATCACCTAATTCTCCATCATTAATGAAATCTTCTTCCTCTGCTTCAAACGCATCTAAAAATTTAACTTTTGGTCCTACAAACTCTTTACTAATGGCTGCTCAAACTGTGAATCAGCAACAAAAAGATTCACATTCTTCGCAAAATAATCAACAAGGACAAATAAGCATACCCAAATTTCAGTTACCTTTACCTAATAATTTTACTCACCAAACTCCAATACATCATCATTTACCTTCTGAATCAATAAGTTCAAGATCGTCGTCATCATCATCATCTTCCTCACCAAAGACTTCTTTTTCAGATGGAAATAACAATCAACCTAACCATTTGTTTAATACTAATACCAACATTAACAACACTGTTAATTCAAGTACCAATACATTCAGTCAATCACCAAGTCAACATCAACAACAGTTGTTACAACAACAGCAACAGCAACAACAAAAACTAAGTTTGTTACATTTGGATATTAATAACTTACTACTTCATTTGAACACTTCAACTAATTTATCAGACAATAACAAAGAAGAAACTTATCATAGAATAATTACAGTCTTGAAAAATATGCTTGATGGTAACACCAATTCGAAGAGTAAGACACATATCAATTCTCCAACCTCAGACGAGTCAAATTCTTTTACATCATCATTTAATCAAAACTTATCATCCAACTCTTTTACAAATAATAATAATAATAATAATAACAACAATAACAATCATTTTTCTTCTTACAATTACACCACTTCAAACTCTACTGCTAATACAACACCATCAAATTCTGTTTCAAATGATAAAATAATGCTACCTTCGTTATCGAATTCATTCCATGGATCATTGCAATCAATAAGATCTTCGGCTACAGGGAGTTTAGGTTCAAATGCTATGGGAATCAGTGTTAACTCAGGCACTGGTGCTACTGTTGGTGCTTCTAATTATCAGCAGTTTTATTTGTAAATTGATTTGGGGTGTTTTTTGGCTATTGTAATTTTATTCTTATCTTCTCTTTTGACAATATGTGTTTTTTAATGTGTTATTGTTTTTTTAATTTCCTTTTATTTTTCTTGAATTTGGTTGCTTGCCTATCGATTTGGGTAAGTTTTATATTAATTTTTTGGTACATTTTTCTTTTTTATAGAGTTTTGGAGCGATTTGATACGTGTGTGGGGTCTTTTTACGGTTTTTGTGTATAACTTTTAATTATGTACATATATATGTTTTTTTATGTTTTTATTAGTGTTGAATAATTAATTTATGTTTTTCATTTATTAAACTATATGTCTTTGATGTATTCTGGATAAAAGATATAAACTTGTACGAATCTCCATTAAACTAGCGCTGTTCCGAATTAAGCGGCATGGGTCCAAGTGAATGCAGAATCGACTATTACTTGCTAATCAAAAAAGCATAGTCATAGGTACAGGCGTAATTGTCACAGCAATCCTTAGTACTGGGAAGGACATGAGAAATTCAAAAACACAGATAAGTAACAATTTCTTCCCCCATAGCTTTCCAAATCCTCTCTATCTCAATGCAAGACCCAACACAACCTACCATGACACTTTTGTATTGGAGTGAGTGTCAAGTAAAAAGGAAACAGTACACTTTAGTACAAGAACTTGACAAATGTCATAAAATCAAGCAGACTTTAAAACCAAACGTAACGATAAAAACCTATGATTAAGAGCAAATTAACACGATTTTGAAATTTAATAATACACAAAGAGAAGGAGAGAAATAGGACTGCAACCATCAGAAGGAAAAACAAGGACAAGGACCAGGACAGAACAATCAATGTTCAATAAGTCATTAAACTCCTGCTAGACAGACGATATTGATACAAAAGAGTTGACCGACACAAACAGTTGACAACACACATCAACTTCTGAAAACGTTTTTGCATTCTAAACACACATAAAACAACACCATACTTGTATCTTTTCTCTTTTGCTGGGACTGGAAAAACACACATTCTTTATTTGAACATTTTGGACATGTCTTGTCTGATCTAGGCAAAGTTGGATCAGAACCAATATCTTCCACCACACCTGCAGTCTCACCAATATTCGTAATCAATTCGTGTCTATAAACTCTAGCATTATCGGCCAACTCTGAATATGAACAGTTTCTGCATTGGTATAACAATCTCTTGTGCTCTTTATCTTCTTTCGGATAAAGCATATTGTTACTAAAAACCATGATGGACAAAAAAGAGCAGGAAAAATCACACAATATTGTCATCGTGTAATCTCACTCACTCCAAACAACAGACAATTGTTAGTATAAATTGAATTTCCGTATGGCTGAATACAACACCCAATTGTAAACTTACCACTCGGCACAGAATCTAAATGACATTGTTGGTTACTATTATTATTATCACTACTCTCTCAAAATCCACAATTGTGAACACCGGCAAAACAATGGACAATTATAACTCTCTATAACGAGCAGTATCTGACAGTTTTTCTCTAATAACTTGATCTTATCAACCTGATCACCATCACCATCACCATTATATCGATCTTTCAATTGTTGTCTTTTGTACTATTGAATTTTTCAACTGATTTGAAATATACGCGCATACTAAAAATGTACAATGTGCACGTTATTTATGCCACAGCTCATTTTTTTCCTCATTTTTTCAAACATTTCGAGTCTCTTTGTGAGAGAGAGACAGAGAAAGGAAGTTTCAACCTAAGGTGTGAAATTTCACTGGAGTATATCTGAATGATTAGAGTGTATATGTTGATGATAAGTAGATTTAGTGTACATTACAGATAACTAATCGAGCAATTTTTTTTCTCTTCTTATAATATCCATCAATAATATACATCATGTCATTTGTTGCTAGACAAACATCCAGATCAATTCTTAGGTTATCAACTAGAAGGTATGTAAATACGAGCAGAACAAATTATCAAGTTTAGATAGCCCAAAGAAATACTAACGTTGTATGAAAAATGTGAATTTTCCATTTTTATAATTTTTATGATTCAATTTAGAGTTATACCAACTTTTTCAAGATTCAACTCTACTGAAGCTTCAACCAGTGCACCAGTTGACCCAAAAATTTCTCAAATTGTTGATCAAATTTCTACATTAACTTTACTAGAGACATCATCTTTAATTCAAGAATTAAAGACAAGATTAAATATTTCAGATATTGCTTTACCAGCTGCAAGTGCTGCTGCTCCAGTTGCTGCTCCAGTTGTTGAAGAAGTTAAAGAAGAAGTTCAAGAAAAGACAATTTTCAATATTAAATTAGAATCATTCGATGCTAAATCTAAACCAAAAGTTATTAAAGAAGTTAAATCTTTATTAGGATTATCATTAGTTGAATCCAAGAAATTCGTTGAAGCAGCTCCAAAAGTTTTGAAAGAAAATGTTTCTAAAGAAGATGCCGAAAAGATCAAGACCACTTTAGAAGGTCTTGGTGCTAAAATTGTTCTTGAATAAGCTATTTCAATTTGATCAAAAATTGCTTTGTTTCTGTGTGTGTTGAGTTGTTTTTCTTTTTCACTTTTTCACCTGTCTTTTTTTGTTTCATTATTTATTGCATCAATCCACAGTTAACGAATCGCAAATGGCGGCAAACAAGTTAAATTAACCCGAACAAAAAAGAGAAAAGAAAAAGAGGAAAAGTATAGTAAGACAGAGATACACATGACTGCAATTTTAAATTCAAAGCACTGTTTTAAAACTCACCAATGTTGAAATTACTCACTTGTGTATATATATATGTATTTTCAACCAATGCAATTCCTTATTAGTATGCAAATGTAAATGTTTGTTTTGCTGGCGGTGTGATTATCTACAATCACTCTCCATCCATCTCATTACGAAGTTTCAATTTCAATTTCAAGTAATTCAAGAAATGAAACTTGTTTATAAAGAGTGACTAGTTGTTCCACAAACTAAATTATTAATTATTAAAAAAAAAAAAGAGACATATACTAGAGTAAAAAAGAAAACAACAGTCAAAAACACAATCACACACACATGCACCAAGAGTAAATTTAAAAATCAACAAAATATTTAGCGTATGGGTCATCACAAACAACACCATAATCTAATTGTTCTTCAGGATAATGATCAAATAAAGAAGTATCACCGATACCAGCAGTAATTGGTGGTTCATAAGGAGTTTCAATATCTTTTAATAATAATTTTTCCCAAACAACTTCAGCAAACCAAGGATGATTTCTAATATCTACTGGACCATTTTGTAAATTACCTAATCTTCTAGTTAAATCTGCTGTAATTAATTTTGATAATAAATCAACAACATCTGGGTAAAAATGTGAAGGATAATGAATTTTACCATTTAAGATTTTTTCATAAGTTTTCATTGGAGTTTGATCATAAAATGGAGTATAACCTGCCAACATTTCAAAAATCAAAATACCTAATGACCACCAATCAACTGATTTATTATAAGGTTTTGTTGTTATAACTTCCGGAGCGATATAATCAGGAGTACCACATAAAGTCCAAGTAACGGTTTCAACTTCTTTAGCAAATCCGAAATCTGTAATTTTAATATGTCCATTTCTGTCAAGTAAGATATTTTCAGGTTTTAAATCTCTATAAATGATATTATGAGAATGTAAATATTCTAAAGCTAATGTAACTTCAGCAGCATAAAATTTAGCAACTGGATTTGGGAATCTTTGAGATTTTCTTAATAATGAGAATAATTCTCCACCTTCGATATAATCCATAACCATAAACAAATTTTTAGAATCTTGATAAGTACCCCACATTCTAATTAAGAATGGATGTTCAACTAATTTTAACATTCTTCTTTCATCATTTGTATGTTCAACTTGTTTCATTCTTATAACTTGAGCTTTTTTCAATACTTTAATTGCATAAAATCTATTATTATGAACAGATTTGACTAAATGAACTCTACCAAAAGATCCAGTACCTAAAGTTCTCATTATTTGGAAATCTCTTAAAGAATATTTCCCTTTTGAAACTGCTGATCTTTGTGGTAATAATGAACCATTTGTTAATTTTTGTAATTGAATAAAATTTGGCTGAATTATTGCCTGATACGAAGGCATATGTTGTAAATAAGACAATTGTTGTTGTTGATTCTTATCTAAATATTGTATATTAGGGTTGGCTGCAGCATTGATGTCATTTATAGCAGATGCGGAAACATTAGTCATTTGTTGCTGTTGCTGCTGCTGTTGTTGTTGTGGTTGATATTCCTGTTGTGATGGTTGCTGCTGTTGCTGTTGTTGTTGCTGCTGATAGACATTTGGAGAATTGATGATTATTTGGGAATTGGCCGAGGTGTTTTGTAACAGATGGTCATGATTGTGCTGTTGCAAGTCCATAATTGAAGAAGAACAAGTCGAATTGGTATTTGAACTGCTAACAGACTGATCGGAACTGTCTTTATCTTTATCTTTATCAGTGGGATGCAAATTCGGCTTTATATGTAGTTTCTGTAAGAGTTTTGACCGCATACAATCTTTTTTGAAACAGGTATCGTCTCAAAAAGATGGATGGATGTGGTGGAGAGGTAGACTGAGTGTAATGTGTAAAATATAAATTTGATGGTATCAATTGGATGATTATAAACAAATATGCATACAAGTATGAATATATGTATACATATATATAGATAAATATCTTTATAAACACACACTTATACCCATACAAATACAAGTAAAGTTGTAAAATGAAAAACACAAAACTGCTCTATAGTGGAGATTGACAGATAGTGGAGCAGATTAAGATTAGCTTATCAAATGTCAGTCAATTCGAGTGCAATCAAAAAAAAAAAACAGCCAATTGTTTAATATCAATGTGGAAAATTTAAACAAATCTTGTATTTGACAAAATAACAACTTGATTGTCTGAAAAGCAAAAAAACACACAAGTTATTCAATCAATCTAAAGTAACTCAATTAAGGTAATAGCTCACTCAATTTCAATAAAACAGCAGAAGATAAAGTAGACAACAGCACTGGCTCACTCAATCACTCACTCACTCAGGCGCTTTACAAAATTTACAGCCACCTGCAGAAAGCAATTTCAGGAAATGAGTGATGTAATGAATTATGTCAGCAAATGGCTTTTCTTATTTTTTTTATTGACACGTTTAAAATAAATGACAGATATTGTTTTTTTGATTTTTTGATGATGTCAGCAATTACGCAACAGGATGGCAAACTGTGAGGGAAAGTTAGTTAGTTGTAAAGGAAGAGAAAGAGAGAGAGGGAGAGAGAGGTATTGAAAGATACCTATTTATCATTAATTAATGGTTGATTGATTGATTGATTGATTGATTCAATTTCAACTGATAGCAGATTGTAACAGGTTTTTGTTCAGCTTAACAACATTGTATATTTTGCTGCTCATCACACACAATTGGCTTGATCACCACTACTTGACAACTTTTTTTATACATAGATACACATTTGATTCAAATTCACCATGTCCAGAAGGTATGATAGCAGAACTACTATTTTCTCGCCAGAAGGTAGATTATACCAAGTAAGTTAGTTTGTTATGATAGATGGATGGAAGTTTCAATTATTTTGAAGTTTGTATCTATTCACCGTACCTCAATCAGTTTTCCTTATACTAACCTATTCACATACAATATCACGATTTTTCTTTTTTTATTCAGGTTGAATACGCTTTAGAAGCAATTAATCATGCCGGTACGGCAATTGGTATAATGACTAAAGACGGTGTCGTGTTAGCTGCAGAGAGAAAAGTCACCAGTAAACTATTGGAACAAGACACATCTGCTGAAAAGATGTACATTTTGAATGAGTAAGTTTGATACGAGGAGGGATTTTTCAATACTCTACAATCCCATTTACAATTCATTTCATTATTTCACTTTTCAAACTCATACTAACAAATTGACTCTTTGAAATTTTTTATTTTGTTCTTATTAGTAACACAATTTGTTCTGTGGCGGGAATGACTGCAGATGCAGGTATTTTAATCAATCATATGAGATACTACGCTCAATCTTATCTCAAGACTTACAATGAAAATATCCCAATTGAAACGTTAGTTAAAAGAATTTGTGATGTTAAACAAGGATATACTCAACACGGTGGTTTAAGACCATTTGGTGTCTCTTTTATTATCGCTGGTTATGATGATAGATACGGATTCCAATTATATACAAGTAACCCTTCAGGAAATTATTCAGGTTGGAAAGCAATCAGTATTGGTGCTAACAATTCCAGTGCTCAAACTCTTTTAAAACAAGATTACAAAGATGATTTAACTTTAAACGAAGCTAAAGAATTAATTTTAAAAGTGCTTAGTAAGACAACTGATAGCACAAAATTGACTAGCGAGAAAGTTGAATTTGCTACAGTGGGTCTCAATTCTTCTGAATCACCAGTGTTGAAAATATGGAAACCTGAAGAAATTGATAAGTTGTTAAAAGAAACTGGTATCGTTCAACAAGATTCCGAAGAGTAATAAAATAAAGAAAAGTTGAGTATTTTCAATTTGCTGTTGTTGTTGTTGCGATTGCGCTTAGTATAAACCGAATTTAATATGTGCCTATGTATCTTTTATTTAGTTTAGTTTGACAATATAGATTGTTACCTATCCGATTATCATGCTAAATCTCTGTATGAGAAAGTCATTTCTAAGTAAGTAATTAGTTTACTCCCAGTCGATCGACTCAAAAGACACATTTTTTCTCCGCGTCGATTGTCTCTAATTTTCCCTTTACTCTTTAAACATCCTTGCACTCGGTTATATTGAATGACAATTTGTTTTTGTGCCGTTTTCAGTAAAGGATGGCAAATTAAAGTAAATTACACTTGTTTGTTCAAGGTTCAAATAAGTTATCATCCAATTATTGCTTGAATTTACAATAGAATTAAAGTCAATTGAAAGTTATCGGTTTGCAATTACACTTGTTTGCTCTTACTTGGTGAAAGAAAAGAAGAGACATTTACACACATACATATACACACACACAAACCATGTCGAGAATAGCTGATTTAATTTCAAAGCTTGCAGTTCCAGCAGGTGTTGCTGTTGTTGCTGCTCAATATTCATTATACGATGTTAAAGGTGGTCAAAGAGCTGTTATTTTTGATAGATTTCAAGGTATTAAACCACAAGTTGTTGGTGAAGGTTTAAATTTTGTTATTCCTTGGTTACAAAAACCAATTATATTTGATGTTCGTACAAAACCAAGAACAATTACAACAACAACAGGTTCAAAAGATTTACAAACAGTTTCTTTGACTTTAAGAGTGCTACATAGACCAGATGTTCCTAAATTACCTTCAATTTATCAAAATTTGGGTCTTGATTATGATGAAAGAGTCTTACCTTCAATTGGTAATGAAGTTTTGAAAACAATTGTTGCTCAATTTGATGCTGCTGAATTAATTACTCAAAGAGAAATTGTTTCAAATAAAATTAAATCAGAATTAGAACATAGAGCTAATGAATTTCAAATTAAATTGGAAGATGTCTCAATTACTCATATGACTTTTGGTAACGAATTCACTAAAGCTGTTGAACAAAAACAAATTGCTCAACAAGAAGCTGAAAGAGCTAAATATACTGTTGAAAAAGCAGAACAAGAAAGAAGAGCTAGTGTTATTAGAGCTGAAGGTGAAGCCGAAGCTGCTGAACATATTTCAAAAGCTTTAGACAAAGCAGGTGATGGTTTATTGTTAATTAGAAGATTAGAAGCTTCTAAAGAAATTGCTCAAACTTTGAGTGCTTCTCCAAATATTACTTACTTACCAAGTTCAGCTAAAGGTGGAGATTCTGGTTCTTCTTCAACAGGTCAATCATTATTATTAAACTTAGGTCGTTAATTAGCTTGTTTTGGTGTTTGTTTTGGTGTTGACAATTGACACCCCTGTTGGTATTCATCCAGAGAAGATCTTCCCAGATACTAACATTTGTAATTAAATGTTTTTTCACGTTTATTTGCCTCTACCTTATGCACTACATTCTCTTTTTCTCCACGCTTTTCACCTGAATCCCAAGTACTTATTCGTGTATATAGATATATATTTATTTAACTTCCCTTTCGTCCTTTATTTGAGATGATAAGTGTAAACAGTAACACTATAAACTCAACAGTTCTTTACTGAAATCTTTTTTCCTTAAAGTCAAGTTTGCTCTAACCCACAAATTTGAAAAAAAAAAATACACCACAGGTTTTATTCTTTTCACTGCGCACTAGATAATAAACTCCCTTAGTAAAACCCCAAACTGTCAAACTCTTATAAATTTAATTGTGCACCTTTTGTTAAGGTTTACCAATTATAAGTCATATACAGCTCCATATCACATCTGTAATTCACAAGCTCAGCGGAAACCATGGCACCCATAACAAACAACAATCAATCACGGTCAGGTTCTAATACCAACAACTCTAAAGTTACTAAAAGTGGGTCATCTAGTGGTAGGGTAAACACGGTTGATTATAAGAGTCCCGCTTGTTTAATTTGCCGTGAAAAGAAAGCTAGATGTGATAGATTGTATCCAACTTGTTCAAGATGTCAGGCTAAGAATACAAAATGTGTTTATTTAGAGCATAGAAAGAAAGGACCCAAGACTCATGCGAAAAATACACCAGCAGCAGCAGCAGCAGCAGCAGCAAAAGCAACATCAATGCCAGCAGCACCATCAGTGCCAATTGAAACTAATAACACTTCAAAAGTGACACCATACGAAGGAGAATCCAAAATTGCAGATTCAGTTGATTCAGTTGGGTCAAGTTCTGTATTGAATACTGAAAAAATAACAGCTTCTCCACTAGGTGGTGCAACAACACCAGGGGTGAATTTAAACAGAGAAAGGTTTAATAACATCAAATTCAACTCACACGACATGTTGCCCTTCTTACTCGAAGATTTGCCTAGTATTTCCATGCAAAATTTCAACGTGAATGCCAATATAAAAGATTTCAACAACAATTCAATCAATTTCTTCACCCCATCTTCAAATTTAAATGACTTGGAAGAAAGCTTACCAGTTCCCAATAGTAGTACCAATACGATCAATAATGGTTCAGAATCAACTTTGAACGAATTTAAAAACAAATACACAAACTCAGAATTGATTAAAATTTACGAATTGTACGATGTAGATTTAACTCTTGAGGATGTTGAAGAATTGCACTCGAATGAACATGATGGCAATTTAAGAACTTTTAAATTTTCTAAAAAAAGATATCTACACAAATTTAGAAACAATCCGTATTCAATTCGTTATTTTTCATATTATTTATGGGCTGCTAATAGTTTGAATATACCTAGATTAAGATCAAAAGCTAGACAATTATATGATAAAGGTCATAAATTTCAAGATTTGTATTGGAAAACTTTCCAGTCTTCGTCATCTTTTGAATCAATGTATTACTTGCAAGCGCTTTGTGTCAAGGCCCAATTTGAATTTAAATTTACAAATAACATGGAATCTGCATTAACAATTTGCTGTGCTGTTAGATTGTCACAAGTTTTCGGTTATGATCAAATCGATACTTCATTAACTAAAAACAGAGAAAACTTGAATTCAGTTGACGATTTTGAAAAAAAAATTGATTCAAGTAATCATTTTTACATAACTTCAACAACAGAAGGATTCTCACAACATCATACTTTTAAAGATGACAATTTAGATTCTGAAATTTCTTTAGTTGAAGAAACAAGAAGAACTTTTTGGGAAGTTTATACATTGGATAAATGGTACTCCTTGGTGTCTGGATTACCAAGCGCATTTTCTGTTGATTCAAACTCTGTAATTTTCACATTACTACCTTCTCCAACGACTTTCTTATCATTCAATCAAAATACTGATAATAATGTATCAAATGACGTCTTTGATGATTATTATTTGCATGAAGCTATGCAAAAATTAGAAAATAATTCAGTTTTAATTGATTTAAACTCATCATCTTCTAAAGTGCTTTTACTAACTATTTCTGAAAATATTTTAAAATGGACAAAAGTTTTCTTATACATGGTGGACTTGAGAAGTTTGAAAGATGAACATAATTTGAAAATTGTTATTTCAAAAATCGATGAATTGGCTAAAAATTTCGAAAATTTGAGAAGCAATCTATTATTCTTAGATTTGAATTCGGCTCCAATGGTTAATTTAGTTGTTAACAACACAATTACATTACTTTACCAAGCTGTGTTGGTCAAATTTACTAAACTATTTGAAGTTGAGAAATCTGGTATTTCAAAATCCCACGTTGGGTTTTTCAAAAAAGTGCTACACGAAGTTTGTACAATCAGTGTAAGTTTGATACGACAATTCATCGCCAGTGCTACTTTTGATGTAAAGTTGAACATTTCACCAGTTTTCATTGTTTTTGCAAATAGTTTAAAATCCATTTTAAACATCATGTCGGTGACTACAAGAGTTGAAGAGATTTTAGGCGATTTGGGCTTGGACTTGAACGAATTGAAAGTCCTTATCCATGACGTTAAGATTAAATTACTCAATGTTACTCAGAAAATACCAAACATTGTTAATCTCACTGAAAAACTCGAAGAATGGAACGTGCTCCTAAATGAAGCTCCACAACAAATCTCATTCTTTGGATCTGTGTAAGCAAAAACAATAGAAAACTTTTGCACCCTTACCCACCTTTTGTAAGTACCTAACTCCTTTTTCACTCTACCCTACCCTGTATTTCTACTGATTAAATAGTGTTACAACAGCAACGACAACGAATCAATCTAACTTTATGTAGTAATAAAATTCCACTAAACTAAAAAGAGATTTTCCGGCATTTCCTCGGGGCAAAAAGACACCACCAGAGATACCAAAGAAGTAAAAAAAAAAATTTCATTTTGAACTAGAACGGCGTTAAAAAATCATCTGACCGTCTTTGGAAATCGGACTTATCCAGTGGTACGACTATTTTATTTTAAAGCCACTAAAAAATCTCGAGGCTACATAGATGCCTTATTCAGCGTAATCAATCAGTAAAGAACATCCTCAACGCTATCACTTTCAAAACAAGAACTAAGGATCTTAGCTTTGAGTAAAAGTATAAAAA